>CM042180.1:4076128-4083628 GCA_023376005.1 Doryteuthis pealeii
AAGAGAGATGATGAATATACACTTACTCCTCTCTGCAAGGAAATTGGATTTTGTATTTAAAATAAAAAACCCCAAAGAAAAAAAGGGGGGGGTTTGTTTTTTTTTTGGGAAAAAAAATCAATGCCCTCGCTTAAACGCATGGGAAAAATATAAAGATGACATGAGTGTGATTTCTAAGTTGACATTTATAAACAGAACCAAGTTTTGTAACTGTGGGAAGAGTAGTGTACCTCTTCATTGCCATTACTCCCAGGTCCACTCAAACCCTGGAGTTTTAGTACCTTTTTAGGGTCCCATCTACGGGTCAAATAGATCTGTTTCTAAATTATCTGTCCGAGTTTATGTTGGAGTTATAGAAAATAACCAAGAAAAGGAAGAAAGAGGACATACTACATAGAAAAATATGATAAGAAAGAAAGAAAGAAAGAAAGAAAGAAAGAGAATAGGGGGAAAGATATAGAGACGGTATGAGCGCACTATTCTGTTTCAATTGAATATAATGAAAAGATGAAAAAAGGAAAGAAGAAAAGAGAGAGAGAGAGAGAGAGAGAGAGAGAGAGAGAGAGAGAGAGAGAGAGAGAGAGTGGTGTGTGTGTGTGTGTGTGAGAGAGAGAGAGAGAGAGATGGAGAGAGATGGAGAGAGGGATAGAAAGACGAGAAAGAGAGAGAGAGGAGAGAGAGAAAGAGAGAGAGAGAGAAAGAGAGAGAGAGAGAGAGAAAAGAGACAGAGAGACAGAGAGAGAGAGAGAGAGAGAGAGAGAGAGAGAGAAGACAGAGAAGAGAGAGAGAGAGAGAAAGAGACAGAGAGAGAGAGAGGGAGAGAGAGAAAAGAAAGAGAGAGAGAGAGAGAAAAAAAGAGATGGAGAGAGGGATAGAAAGTCAGAGAAAGACAGAGAGGAGAGAGAGAGAGAGAGAGAGAGAGAGGGGGGTTGGGGGTGGGGGGTGGTGGTGAATTAAATCAAGAGCTGTCAGTAGAGCACTCGCCTAGAAACCGCAAGGTTCCTAGATCGATATCAGTGTATGAATAGCACTGATTAGGTTAATCTGATCTGTGCAGTAAAGTGGGGAGCTGACGGTAAGTGTGGCGTTTCACCTCAGCAAAAAAACAATCTCCCTGGTCTAGCGCAAAGGGGATAGATTTCCTCATTATCCAGCTGATGCTGACAACAGGCCACTCCGCCAACTTTACTTTTTACTTTATACTTTTTACATATTGAACTATTTAGCAATAGCTCTTAAGTAAACATATCAACGTTGTAATAATTAAATCATCATACTGTGGTATATCCACAGGTCCTGCTAGTATTGAACTATTTAGCAATAGCTCTTAAGTAAAACATATCAAACGTTGTAATAATTAAATCATCATACTGTGGTATATCCACAGGTCCTGCTAGTATTGAACTATTTGGCAATAGCTCTTAAGTAAACATATCAAACGTTGTAATAATTAAATCATCATACTGTGGTATATCCACAGATCCTACTAGTATTGAACTATTTAGCAATAGCTCTTAAGTAAACATATCAAACGTTGTAATAATTAAATTATATCATACTGTGGTATATCCACAGGTCCTGCTAGTATTGAACTATTTAGCAATAGCTCTTAAGTAAACATATCAAACGTTGTAATAATTAAATCATCATACTGTGGTATATCCACAGGTCCTGCTAGTATTGAACTATTTGGCAATAGCTCTTAAGTAAACATATCAAACGTTGTAATAACTAAATTATCATACTGGGGTATATCCACAGGTCCTGCTAGTATTGAACTATTTGGCAATAGCTCTTAAGTAAACATATCAAACGTTGTAATAATTAAATCATCATACTGGGGTATATCAACAGGTCCTGCTAGTATTGAACTATTTGGCAATAGCTCTTAAGTAAACATATCAAACGTTGTAATAATTAAATTATCATACTGGGGTATATCAACAGGTCCTGCTAGTATTTAACTATTTAGCAATATCTCTTAAGTAAACATATCAAACGTTGTAATAATTAAATTATCATACTGTAGTATATCCACAGGTCCTGCTAGTCAAGATTATTATACTTTTTACATATTGAACTATTTGGCAATAGCTCTTAAGTAAACATATCAAACGTGGTAATAACTAAATTATCATACTGTGGTATATCCACAGGTCTTGTTAGTAGAGAGGGTTAAATCAAGATTATTATACTTTTTACATATTGAACTATTTAGCAATAGCTCTTAAGTAAACATATCAAACGTTGTAATAATTAAATCATCATACTGTGGTATATCCACAGGTCCTGCTAGTATTGAACTATTTGGCAATAGCTCTTAAGTAAACATATCAAACGTTGTAATAACTAAATTATCATACTGGGGTATATCCACAGGTCCTGCTAGTATTGAACTATTTGGCAATAGCTCTTAAGTAAACATATCAAACGTTGTAATAATTAAATCATCATACTGGGGTATATCAACAGGTCCTGCTAGTATTGAACTATTTTGGCAATAGCTCTTAAGTAAACATATCAAACGTTGTAATAATTAAATTATCATACTGGGGTATATCAACAGGTCCTGCTAGTATTTAACTATTTAGCAATATCTCTTAAGTAAACATATCAAACGTTGTAATAATTAAATTATCATACTGTAGTATATCCACAGGTCCTGCTAGTCAAGATTATTATACTTTTTACATATTGAACTATTTAGCAATAGCTCTTAAGTAAACATATCAAACGTGGTAATAACTAAATTATCATACTGTGGTATATCCACAGGTCTTGTTAGTAGAGAGGTTAAATCAAGATTATTATACTTTTTACATATTGAACTATTTAGCAATAGCTCTTAAGTAAACATATCAAACGTTGTAATAATTAAATTATCATACTGTGGTATATCCACAGGTCCTGCTAGTAGAGAGAGTTAAATCAAGATTATTATACTTTTTACATATTGAACTATTTGGCAATAGCTCTTAAGTAAACATATCAAAACGTGGTAATAACTAAATTATCATACTGTGGTATATCCACAGGTCCTGCTAGTAGAGAGAGTTAAATCAAGATTATTATACTTTTTACATATTGAACTATTTAGCAATAGCTCTTAAGTAGGTTATGAACCTTTTCTAAATATTTGCAAAGTCAGCTCATTCCCAAACACCCATCACCGTTTAAACAACAGAAATCTTTTTCTATATAAACCGAAACGTTCGAACGTCGACATTACGACCAATAATAAACCTCTATCCAGTATAACATCCCGTGTTTGTCCACATTTCTTCGCATATTAAACTATTTAGCAATAGCTCTTAAGTAAGCATATCAAACGTTGTAATAACTAAATTATCATACTGTGGTATATCCACAGGTCCTGCTAGTTTAGATAAATTCATGTAGCGACAGTAAAATGGTCGCTTCACAACACAGGAATGTTTTTGAGAATCTATTGAAGTATTTACAATAGCTCTTAAGTAAACATATCAAACGTTGTAATAACTAAATTATCATACTGTGGTATATCCATAGGTCCTGTTAGTATTGAACTATTTAGCAATAGCTCTTAAGTAAACATATCAAACGTTGTAATAATTAAATCATCATACTGTGGTATATCCACAGGTCCTGCTAGTATTGAACTATTTAGTAATAGCTCTTAAGTAAACATATCAAACGTTGTAATAATTAAATTATCATACTGTAGTATATCCACAGGTCCTGCTAGTCAAGATTATTATACTTTTTACATATTGAACTATTTGGCAATAGCTCTTAAGTAAACATATCAAACGTGGTAATAACTAAATTATCATACTGTGGTATATCCACAGGTCCTGCTAGTAGAGAGAGTTAAATCAAGATTATTATACTTTTTACATATTGAACTATTTAGCAATAGCTCTTAAGTAAATATATCAAACGTGGTAATAACTAAATTATCATACTGTGTATATCCACAGGTCCTGCTAGTATTGAACTATTTAGCAATATCTCTTAAGTAAACATATCAAACGTTGTAATAATTAAATCATCATACTGTGGTATCCACAGGTCCTGCTAGTATTTAACTATTTAGCAATAGCTCTTAAGTAAACATATCAAACGTTGTAATAATTAAACTATCATACTGTGGTATATCCACAGGTCCTGCTAGTATTGAACTATTTAGCAATAGCTCTTAAGTAAACATATCAAACGTTGTAATAATTAAATTATCATACTGAGGTATATCCACAGGTCCTGCTAGTTTAGATAAATTCATGTAGCGACAGTAAAATGGTCGCTTCACAACACAGGAATGTTTTTGAGAATCTATTGTTGCATATTTATCTGTGTTATGTTATGGTTCAAGTCCCGCTTGGAATGCTTTGGTCATGACACTGAAGCACATTCGGTGGTGAGGCTCTAGTTTTGCAGTTCTAAGAAATGTGTAGTCATTCGTTTGTTGTCAGGTTCACTCAGCGTGATATTATTTGTTAAGGTCTCATCTAAGGGTCAAATAAATCTGTTTGATATAATGTTTAAAATGACTGTGAACTTAATATATTACCTCTTAAAACATTCATATTGAAATTAAGTATGAATTGTTTAGCTTTGAAAATGCTTTTCAACTTTATTAATACATTGGCTCTTAAAACATTGATATTGCAACTAAGTATGAAGTGTTTACCTGTTTAAAATGATTGTGAACTTTATTAATACATTGGCTCTTAAAACATTGATATTGCAACTGAGTATGAAGTGTTTACCTGTTTAAAATGATTTTGAACTTTATTAATACATTGGCTCTTAAAACATTCGTATTGAAACTAAGTATGAAGCGTTTACCTGTTTAAAAGGAATTGTGGACTTTATTAATCATTGGCTTTTAAAACATTGATATTGCAACTGAGTATGAAGTGTTTACCTGTTTAAAATGATTTTTTGAACTTTATTAATACATTGGCTCTTAAACATTCGTATTTCAACTAGTACGAAGCGTTTACCTGTTTAAAAGGATTGTGGACTTTCAAATCATCCAGAAAAAAGAAAAAATTGTCACACCCCCACCTTCAATTTTTCTGAATTTTTTACCAGGTGTGGACTATGTTAAAGTTAGTCAATCCCCAAAATTTGAGCTTCCAATTCCAAAGATTGGCGGAGTTATGTCCTTTTTTAGCTCTCCAAATTTGAGGGGCGTCATGAAAAATGGCGCCTTTTTGTAATTCAAATTTGTCTGTAAAATGAGTTCAAGAGCTTCCCTACTCCTAGAAATTACACTCTACACTCCCCCATGGCTTCAGAAATGGAACCTCACTACAAGATGTCATACCCAGGCTACCACAACCCTCAACCACCGCTTTCTAGCACATATATGATAAAAAGGGGTTGAAGGCGTGCCATAAGGCCAATAAGGTCGGGACTATCCTATAGGTGTTAGAGCTTGACGTGATCATCCGAAGTGGAGTGTTGCGTGTCATGGACTGTTCAGACTCCATGATTCCGTCCTTAAGGAAACCCATTACTAAAATTCCCATTGTCTTCGTATGAATATAAGATGTAATGAATATTGTTTTTTAAACCTCTGTGAATACTTTTAGAAGATAAACATATGTTCTACTTGTATATGGGTAATTCCATGTCAAATCATCCAGGCCATGTCACCCACCCCTTTCAATTTTTCTGAAATTTTGTACAGATGTGGACTATGTTAAGGTTAGACAATCCCAAAAATTTGAGCTTCCAATTCCAAAAATTGACGGAGTTATGTCGATTTTTAGCGCTCCAAAATTGAGGGGGGGGGGCGTCGTGAAAAATGGCGACTTTTATCAGAAATTTGGGTTATCTGCCCCTATTAGTTCCTTAGAATCAGACGCCAGGGAGTAGAGCCCTAAGAGTCTTCAGAACAGATTCCACAGGCACAGAAGTCGGACCATTTTTAGTAGCGGCCGAATTAAGGTCAGCTTCAGCACTTAGTCTTGGCACCCACAGGGGTAAGACCAGACACATTCAACGAACAGACAAGCACTCGTGAAAGGCTGACAACACTGTAGCAGTGACCTTAAAGAACATTTGCTGAAACACTTCAACACGAGCTAATTTACTTTGTCTAATACAAACATAATATTTCCGCCGAGCGAACGTCTCTGGCAACTTATGAACTCTCACATACACTTTGAACACTTTTCCTGAAAATACATTTTGTAAACTTAACACACAACTTCACATTGAACCCAATAAATATTAACCCGAATATACCTATATATTCGCCTTGTACCTTTCCTGAGTAGCAGAAATTACTGCTGTTACTTATATGGTTTACTTTTATTTCTGTTACTTTTGGTAACCTACTCTTGTCTGTAAAATGAGTTTTCGAGCTTCCCTACTACTAAAAATTGGTTTATAAAAGCATTGTTGTGTGAGTATTCATTTTTCTATGTGTACAGTGTTGGTGGGTCTGTTGGATTTTACGGCATGTCAACTCTTGTTAGATTATTTTATACCGAATACGTTTCTTTTATCCATTCTTGTAAGGTATTTTTTTTTAAACTCATTTTCTAAAGTTCATTTTTTATCTATTTAATCCTAACAGGAACTACCACTCAGGTATATTTTTCGAGATTTATGTGGTCACTTAATATATTATCAAAATTTATGTTGTTAAAATTAAAATTAAAAATATGAAGAATCTTCCGACAAGCCATGACGTCACGGTTGCTGCTTCGTCCCAGAATTTGGCCCTAGCTACTACACTGTCATCCACACGTACGCCTTTGGGAGAAGGATGGGCCCAGGCTTACAGAGAGAAATGTGACGTCACGGATTAGGGCAAGGGAGAATTTTCGCCTTTGAAACTTCAGTGTCGCAGCAGACAGCCACCTGTGAGGATCTTTGTAGCAATGCTACCTCACAGGTCGATAAATTCAACACGCCTTGAGGAATTAGAGTATAACTCCCTCAAGTATGAAAAAAGGATAAGCCGGCACTCACTCGAAATTCAACAACCAAGAACAATAAGGAAATTTGTAGCATACGCTACCTTATTGTAACACGAAATCTACATTCAAAGAACTCTCGACATTCAACTACGAAATCTACATTCAAAGAACTCTCGACATTCAACTACGAAATCTTCATTCAAAGAACCTTCGACCCTTCTACGATCCAAAGAACTAAGAAATTAATCTATCTGAGAACTGCGAAATTACGACAAAAATGAACACTTGTTACCGGGCTCACACAGATAAGTTCCCCGCAAAACCATCGTTTTTTGCAAACCCTTACAACTAAATCTCTTTCTCTATCTATCTATTAGTTACTACGCCACCCTCTATCAAATTGACAATTATTCCTTCTTTCTTCTTCCTATTTTATTTGTTACATTAAAATTGTTGAACTTTAGTATTTGTTATCGTGTTTTTCTTTCATTCAGCATCCGATTTGAATTTGTGTATTTTTCCCGCCCCCTTGAAATTATCTTCCCTTTGTACTGGAAAGGTTTATTCGCTTGTATATCGGAAC
>CM042180.1:4098628-4118628 GCA_023376005.1 Doryteuthis pealeii
AATCGACAAGTTTTTAATAATACAGGTTGATTGAAAAGTAACTCCTATTTTAAACTATTTATTATTTTCTTTTATATCCAATAATTTTCCCAACCCTATTGCCCTTATGGCAACCCCAACCCTTTTTATCCTATGGTGCTAGAAAGGCGGTGGCTGCGGGTCTACATATCCTGGGATATGACGTTAAACTCTATCTGATGGTGAGGTTTCCAGTTTTGGAGGTTTGGGGATGTGGAGCACCCCTTCATCACCATTGCTCCCTGGTCCACTCTGACCCGGTATGTGTAGTACTGTTAGGTCCCCCATCTATGGGTTAAATAGAAAATGGTATTTATAAAAAAAATTGTTATTATCCATTTAAGAATTGATTTATTTCAAAACTTTTACGGCATTAAATGACCCACCTGAGGTTGATAATGCCGTAAAACAAAACAACAAACAAAATTTTATATCCAGTTACATTTTTGCCCAATTCTTTAATGTATCTATTTACCAACCCCTTTGCACGAGCAGGATGTGACACAGGTCAATTTCTTAAGCGGGAAAAAACAATTTACAGGTTTGAATTCCAGAGTTTTTCCTTCTCCTAGCCTGGTTACCTAGTGTTATGTAACCAGTTGCGGGTGTATAAACAAGTTCTTTTGGTGATTGGGTTAGGGTTAGGTTAGTTTAGGGTTAGGGTTAGGGTTGGGGTTTAGGAATTAGTTTAAAATGGGAAAATCAATAATATAATTTGGGTTCTGTTTTTCCCCATTAAACTAAACCTTAAAGTCCCAACCCTAACCCTAAACCCTAACCCCTAACCCTAACCGCACTGAAGGTATAGCAGGGTGACCTCAGAAAAAAATAGAACCCACAAATTTTGTAATTAAAACATTAATTTTACACTAGGGGTTTAGGGTTGGGTTAGGGTGAGGGTTAGGGTTAGAGTTTAAGGTTAGTTTAAATGGGAAAATAAAATAGATAATGGTGGGTTCTGTTTTTTGTCTGGGTCACTCTAATTTTGACATCTTTGTGCAAGTTCAGCCTATTTAATTATTATGGATAGCTATAGGATAAATTAGATTTTCCATTTGCCCAAGTTGAATGAGCTTATAATGTTATATAATCCTATGTACAGGTACATAAACAATAGTTTTCATGAGCGAGAGAGAGTGAAGAGAGAGAGAGTAACTAACATAGAGCTTAAGAGAGAGAGAGAAGAGTAGGACTAACATAGAGACATTAGAGAGAGAGAGAGAGGAGTAACTAAAACATAGAGACATTAGAGAGAGAGAGAAGAGAGTAGACAATGAGAAGAGGAGGGAGTAACTAACATAGAGACATTAGAGAGAGAGAGAGAGGAGAGTAGACAACATAAGACATTAGGAGAGAGAGAGAGAGAGTAAGACTAACATAGGAGACATTAGAGGAGAGAGAGAGAGAGTAGACTAACATAGGAGACATTAGAGAGAGGATGAAGAGAGTAAGAGACTAACATAGAACATTAGAGCGAGAGAGAGAGAGAGAGACTAGACTAAGACACTTAGAGAGACAGTCTAAGAGATGAGAGAGAGAGAGGAGGTAGACTAACATAGAGACATTAAGAGAGAGAGAGGAGAGAGGTAGACTAAATAGAGACATTAGAGAGAGAGAGAGAGAGTAGAGAGTAGACATAATGAGACATTGAAGAGAGAGAGAGAGAGAGAGAAGTAGACTAACATAGAGAAATTAGAGAGAGAGGAGAGAGAGAGTAGACTAACATAGAGACATTAGAGAGAGAGAGAGAGAGAGTAGAACTAACATAGAGAGACATTAGAGAGAAGAGAGAAGAGTAGACTAACATAGAGACATTAGAGAGAGAGAGACGAGAGAGAACTAGAATGATAACATAGAGACATTAGAGAGAGAGAGAGGAAGTAGAACTAACATAAGAGACATTAGAGAGAGAGAGAAGAGAGAGAAGATAGACTAACATAGAGACATTAGAGAGAGAGAGAGAGAGATAGACTAGACATAGAGACATTAGAGAGAGATGAGAGTAGAAGAGTAAAACTAACATAGAGACATTAGAGAGAGAGAAAGAGAGAGAGTAGACAACATAGAGCATTAGAGGAGAGAGGAGAGAGAGAGAGAAGCTAACATAGAAACAATTAGAGAGAGAGAAGAGAAGTAGACTAACATAGAGACATTAAAGAGGAGAGAGAGGAGAGAGTAAATGAACTTAGAGAAAGAGAGAAAGGCACCATAGAGACATTAGAGAGAGAGAGAGAGTAGAATAACATAGAGACAGTTAGAGAGAGAGAGAGAGAGTAGACTAACAAGAGACATTAGAGAGAGAGAGAGAGAGAGGAGTACAAAGGAATTAGAGAAGGCAGTACATAGAGAATTAGAGAGAGAGAGAGGAGATAAGACTAACATAGAGACTTAGAGAGAGAGGAGTGAGAGAGTAGAACTAACAACAAGAGACATTCCAGAGAGAGAGAGAGAAGAGAGAGAGAGTAGACTAACATAGAGAATGAGAGAAGAAGGGAAGGTGGGACACGTAGAATAGTTAGAGAGAGAGAGAGAGAGTAGGTAGACTAAACATAGAGACATTAAGAGAGAGAGAGAGAGAGAGAGTAGACCTAACATAGAGACATAGAGAGAGAGAGAGTAGAGAGAGTAAGACGAACAATAGAGACTATTTAGAGAGAGAGGGGAGATGAGAGAAGAGTAAGACTAACATAGGAGACTATATAGAGAGAGAAGAGAGAGAGAGAGAGAGTAGACTCAAACAAGAGATCATGTTAGAGAAGAGAGAGAGAGAGAGGAGAGTAGAACTAACATAGTAGATATTAGAGAGAGAGAGAGAGAGAGGAGTAGACTAACATAGAGAATATTAGAGAGAGAGAGAGAGAGAGAGAGTAGTACTAACATAGATATAGCAGAGGAAGAGGTAATAACTACGAGACAGAGAGAGAGAGAGAGAGAGAGTAGACTAACATAGAGAGTATTAGAGAAGAGAAGAGAGGAGAGAGAGTAGACTATACATAGGGAGAGTGAGTAGATAAAGAGAATTGAGAGAGAGAGGAGAGAGTAGACCTAACATGAGAGATCATTAGGAGAGTAGAGAGAGAGAGAGAGTAGTACTTAACAATAAGAAGATATTAGAGGAGAGAGAGAGAGAGAGAGAGAGTAGACTAACCATAGAGATGATTAAGAGAGAGAGAGAAGAGAGAGAGGCAGAGTAGACTAACATAGAGTACATTAGAAGAGAGAGAGAGAGAGAGAGTAGACTACACATAGAGAATATTAGAGAGAGAGAGAGAGAGAGTAGAACTAACATAGAAACATTAGAGAGAGAGAGAGTGGAGAGAGTAGACTAACCATAGAAGAGACATTAGAGAAGAGAGAGAGAGAGAGAGTAGACTAACAAGAGACTTAGACGAAGAGGTAGAGAGAGAGTAAGACTAACATAGAGATATTAGAGAGAGAGAGAAGGAGAGAGAAGAGTAGACTTAACATAGAGATATTAGAGAGAGAGAGAGAGAGAGAGAGAGTTAGACTAATACATATGAGAACGATTTAGAGAGAAGAGAGAGAAGAGAGAGGTAGACTTAACAATGAGAGATAATTAGAGAAGAGAGAGAGAGAGAGAGTAGACGTAACAGTAGAGACATTAGAGAGAGAGAGAGTGAGAGAGGTAGACTAACATAGAGACATTAGAGAGAGAGAGTGAGAGATAAGACTAACATAGAGATAGAGTTAGAGAGAGATGAGAAGAGTAGAACTAACATGAGATATTAGAGAGAGAGAGAGAAAGTTAGAGAGTAGACTTAACATGCGAGATATTCAGAGAGAGAGAGAGAGAGAGAGGTAGACTACATAACCATAGAGAGAAGAGGAGGAGAGGTAATAATAGAGAGAGAGAGAGAGAGAGGAGGTACAGAGCTAAACATAGAGATATTAGGGAGAGAAGAGAGAGAGAGATAGATATTAGAGAGAAAGGGAGGTATCTAACATAGAGACATTAGAGAGAGAGAGAGAGAGTAGAGTAGACTAAACTATAGAGACCTATTAGAGAGAGAGAAAGAGAAGAGTAAGAACTAACATGAAGCATATATAGAGAGAGAGAGAGAGAGGTAGACTAACATAGAAGACATTAGAGAGAGAGAGAGAGAGAGGGTAGACACTACTAAACATTAGGAGAGAGAGATAAGATATAGAGAGTATCGAGAGAGAGAGAGAGAGACGTATAACATAGAGACAATCTAGAGAGAGAGAGAGAGAGGAGAGAGGTAGACTAACATAGAGATATTAGAGAGAGAGAGAGAGGAGAGGTAGACATAACAATGAGAATATTAGGGAGAGAGAGAGAGAGAGTAGACTAACATAGAGATCATTAGAGAGGAGAGAGAGGAGGAGAGAGTAGACTGAACATAGAGCATATCACAGAGAGAGAGAGAGAGACGAAAAGAGTAGAGAGAAAGTAAGACAATAGAGATATTTAGAAGAGAGAGAGAGAGAGAAGTAGACTAACATAGAGACATTAGAGAGAGAGAGAGAGAGAGAGAGTATAGACTACAAGAGATATTAGAGAGAGAGAGAGAGAGAGAGATGAAACTATACATAGACTATTAGAGAGAGGAGAGAGAGAGAGACGTGACTAAATAAGATATTAGAGAGAGAGAGAGAGAGAGTAGACCTAATAGAGAATTAGAGAAGGAGAGAAGTAGAGAGTAGACAACATAGAGACATTAGAGAGAGAAGAGGAGAAGAGAGTAGACTAACGTATAGAGATATTAGAGAGAGAGAAGAGAGAGAGTGAACAGAGATAACGAGAAGAAGATAGACAATAGAGACATTAGAAGAGAGAGAGAGAGAGAGAGAGTAGACTAACTAGAGATTTAGATGAGAGAGAGAGAGGAAGTAAATCGCTAACATAGAGATAATTAGAGACGAGAGAGAGAGAGAGAAGTAGACTAACATAGAGAATTAAGTAGAGAGAGAGAGAGAGAGAGTAGACTAACATAGAGTATTAGAGAGAGAGGAGAGAGAGAGGAGAATATGGACTAGAGAGAAAGAGATAGATAAACAACCATTAGAGAAGGAAATGATTACAGAGAAAGAGAGGAGAGAGAGAGTAGTAGACTAACATAGAGATATTAGAGAGAGAGAAGAAGTAGAGGAGAGAGCTAACGACGCTAAAAGAAGAGAGATAACGAATAGAGATATTGAGAAGAGAGAGAGAGAGAGAGAGTAGACTATACGATAGAGATATTGGGAGAGAAGTAGACTGAATGAGAGTTAAGAGAGAGAGGGAGGTAGACTAAACCATAGAGACAAATTAGAGAGAGAGAGAGTGAAGAGTAGACTAATAGAGACATAGAGAGAGAGAGAGATGAAGAGAGTAGACTAAACAATAGAGATATTACGAGAGAGAGAGAGAGAGAGTAGATAACTAACATAGACATTAGAGAGAGAGAGAGGAGAGTAGAGGCTAACATAGAGAATATTAGAGAAGAAGAGAGCAGAGTTAGAGGGGGTGAACTATACATAGATCGCACAGATGTAAGAGAGAGAGAGAAGAGAGAGTAGACTAACATACGAGGAGATTTAGAGAGAGAGATGTAACGAAGAGTAATAGAACTAACATAAGAGACATTTAGAGAGAAGAGAGAGAGAGAGAGAGATAGACTTAAACGTTGATGAGACATTAGAAGAGAGAAGGAGAGAGAGAGAGAGTAGACCTAACATGTAGACGATATTAGAGAGAGAGAGAGAGAGAGAGTAGACTAATCATTACGAAGCCGAAACGAGACTTTATCGACGACGCAGAGAGAGAGAGAGAGTAGAACTAACATTAGAGATTAGAGAGAGAGAGAGGAGAGAGTAGACTAACATAGAGACATTAGAGAGAGAGAGGTTGTAGAGAAGAGTAGACTAACTATGAGATATTAGCAGAGAGAGTAGAGATAGAGAATGTAGACTAACATAGAGACATTAGAGAGAGGAGAGAGACGAGAGAGAGTAACTATAACATAGTAAGATATCATTAGAGAGAGAGAGAGAGAGAGTAATAAAACACAGAAGAATTGAGAGAGAGAGAGGAGAGAGTAGAACTATACAAGTGACGAGGAGTATTAAGAGAAGAGAGAATGAGAAGAGAGCTAGACTAACATAGTAGACAATTCGAGAGAGGAGTGAGGAGTAGACTAAAGTAGAGATATTGAGAGAGAGAAGAGAGAGGTAGAACGTAAATAGAGACATATTAGAGAGGAGAAGAGAAGAGAAGAGTAGACTACATTAGAGACTTAAGAGAGAGAGAGAGAGAGAGTAGAGCTACATAGAGAATTAGAGGAAAGAGAAGAGAGAAGAGAGTAAGACTAAAATAGAGACATTAGAGCTGAGAAAGAGAGGATAGAGAGTCACACACCGGTACTAACATTAGAGCGATAGGAGGCATAAGAGGTTACTAGAGACGAGAGAGAGAGGAGAGAGGAGAGAGAGTAGACTAACAGAGACATAGAGAGGAGAGAGAGAGAAGAGAGAGTAGACTAACATGAGATATTAGAGAGAGGAGAGAGAGAGGAAGGTAGACTAACATAGAGAAACATTGAGAGAGAGAGAAGAGAGAGAAGACAAAGGATAGAAGACGGAACTACAATAGATGATTATTAAGAGAGAGAGAGAGAGAAGTAGACCTTTATACAATATGAAGAGAGAGAGAGAGAAGAGTAGACACTAGAGAATTGAGAGGGGAGGGAAGATAAGAACTAACATAGAATATAGAGATGAGATTAGAGAGAGAGAGAAGTAGACTACATAGAGACATTAGGAGAGAGAGAGATGGAGAGTAGACCTACATAGAAGATATTAGAGAGAGAAAGAGAAAAAAAGAGAAAGATAGATCGAGAATGAAGGGAGTAGATAACTAACATAGAAGATATAGAGAGAGAGAGGAAGAGAGAGAGAGTAGACTAACATAAGAGATATTAGAGATGAAGAAGAGAGAGAGAGAGTAAGACTAACATAGAGACATTAGAGAGAGAGAGAGAGAGAAGTAGACTAACATATAATCAGAGATATTGCAGAGAGAGAGAGAGAGAGAGAGAGTAAGACTAAATCAGAGAACATTAGAGAGAGAGAGAGAGAAGAGAGAGAGAGTAGACCTAACATAGAGACTTAGAGAGGGAGAGAGAGAGAGTATGACCTAACATAGAGATATTAGAGGAGAGAGAGAGAGAGAGAAAAGAGACTAGAGGAAGAGTAGAAACTAACATAGAATAGACAAGATAGAGGAAGAGAATAAGAGAGAGAGATGAGAGGTAGAACTAACATAGAGATATTTAGAGGAGAGAAGAGGAAGAGAGAGTAGAAAACAATAGAGACATTAGAGAGAGAGAGAGAGAGAGAGTAGAACTAACATAGAGATATTAGAGAGAGAGAGAAGTGATAATAGAGATATAGCATTAGAGAGAGAGGAATAGATAACATAGAGCATTGAGAGAGAGAGAGAGAGAGATGAGACTTAGATACACATAGGAAGAATATTTAGCAGTCTACACGAGGAACTCAACTATGACCGAGAGACCATTTAGACGAGTATATGTAGAGTGACGAGAGATGATATAGACAATAGAGAGTTATTACGGAGAGAGAGAGAGTGAGAGAAGTATCACAAAATCGAGATTTAGGAGAGAGAGAGAGAGAGAGAAGGAGAGTAGACTATCCATCGTAGGATATTAGAGAGAATGAGAGAGAGAGAGAGTGAAATAAACAGTCAGAGACATTAGAGAGAGAGAGAGAGAAGAGAGTAGACTAAACATAGAGACATTAGAGAGAGAGAGAGAAGTAGACTGAACATAGAGGACATTAGGAGGAGAGGAGAGAGAGAGAGAGAGGATTATGACTAGACGCATATAAGGTAGACATTAAGAAGAGAGAGAGAGTAGCGAGTAGACTAACAATAGAGTATTAAGGAGAGAGGAGAGAGAGAGACGTAGACTACATAGTAGACATTAAAGTCGAGGGATGAGAGAGTGAGAGAAGTAGACTGAACATATGAGGAGACTATAAATTAAAGAGAGAGAGAGTGAGAGCAAGTGAAACTAACATGAGACATTAGAAGAGAGAGAGAGAGGTAGACTAACAAGATGACATTAGAGAGAGAGAGAGAGAGAGAAGTAGACTACATAGGACTTGAGAGAGAGAGGAGGATGAGTAAGACTAAACATGAGAGATATTAGAGAGAGAGAGAGAGAGTAGACTAACAAGAGATAATAAGAGAGAGTAGAGAGAGAGTAGAACTATTAAACATAGGAGCAGCATTTAGAGAGAGAAAGAGAGAGAGAGAGAGAGATTAGGGGAGGAGAGAGAGAAAGATGAGGAGAGAGGTCAGATACATATATCAAGTTAGGAAGTATAAGATAGTGAATTATAGACTGCATATAAGATGAATAGGTATGACTGAGATTGGATTTTAAGAAAAGTGCGGGCGCGCCGCGCCGGAGAGAGAGAACAGAGCAGACAGACAGGAGAGAGAGAGAGAGAGAGAGAGATGAGAGAGAGAGAGAGAGAGAGAGTAAAATACAGAACAAATTATTTTATTTGCCAGGTTTTTAATAATGCTCTATTTTTTTTACCCTGGATAACGCCATTAACCGCAATTAACATGTGATATTCCTACGCGCAAGTATAACGTATTGAGAACGCATTCTCTGGAATAACATTGAACTTTAGTATAAAGATAGCACTATTGGCAAACATTGTTAATTTTTTGACTTGTATTTATTTTAGCTTAATTTTAGCTTTCATCAAATGACTTCAGACGGTCAGTCTATGATTATCAATAAACAGCGTCAATAAAGAAATAAAATGGACAGACGCGAATTTCTCCCTTGTGGGAAATTTTTAAGTTCGCGAAAGTAATTCTGGTTAAATCCCAATAGGTAACCCCAATTTTCCCTTGTGAAAATTTACACCCGCCCCTATAATCTAACATATGTTTGAAATTTAGAAAGGGACTTCGCTCCCGGCTACAACCGGCTAGCAGTCCTTAGGGCCACAAACGACCCGGTTCACCGTTAAAGACTAAGCAGCAGCTATGCCGCCCGACCCCTTAATGTCACGTGATGTTGGCACATAAAAGCGTTCAAACTGATTGTAAGTAGCTGTTGCCCGCCAGCCTGTCCTGGTCTCGCCGTCCTAGCCAATGTTCTCTCCCCCAGGTAGAAATGTATCCTATTCAGTAGATACATGAATAAAAATGAATATGAAAATAAAAAAGTAAAAAATTAATCAAAAATTTTAACCCTGAAGAAAGGCCGTTTTTTCTTTGTATACTTAAATATTTCTCTTAATTTTCTATTATTATTCAGTTCATTGTCGTATCTAAAATAATAAATAAATAGAATAAAGATGTGTAAATGAACAAACTCCCTGGCCGAACCCGTGTTGTGTGAATTCATTAAATTAAGTTTAACGAGAAATCCCTTTTCCTTTATTGTAATTTATCCTTTCAACATAAATGAATAAATACTTCCTGGTAATTATTTTAATCAACGTAAATATCACTGGTCCAGCAGTAAATATTATCGTAAATATTATAAGTAAAACTTCATTAATGTTTTTGAAATTAAGAATTTTGTTCATGTACCATTGTAATTCTATTTATTATTATTTTAGATATGAAAATGAAATAATAATAATAGAAAATAAGAAATAATTAAGTATACAAAGGAAAAAACGGCCCTTCTTCATGGGGGGGTAAAAATGTTTGATATCATTTTTTTCTTTTTTTTATTTTCATTATCATTTTTTATTCATTAATCTATCTGAATGGATACATTTCTACCTGGGGGGAAGAAATTGCTAGACGGCGAGACAGGACAGGCCTGGGGCAAAGCTTACTACAATCAGTGAACGCTTTTATGTGCAACATCAACGTGATTCATAAGGGTCGGGGCATAGCTGCTGCTAAGTCTTTAACGGTGAACCGGTCGTTTGGGCCCCTAAGGACTGCTAGCCGGTGTAGCCCGGGAGCGAGTCCCTTTCTAAAAATTTGCAAAACATATGTTAGATATAGGGGGGGTGTAAATTTCACAAGAAATTGGTGGTACCTATTGGGATTTAACCAGAATTACTTTCGGAATTAAAAATTTCCCAAGGAGAAATTCGCGTCCTTTCGTCCCAGTTTATTCTTTATTGACGCTGTTTATTGATAATCATAGACTGACCGTCTTAGTCATTGGTGAGAAAAGCTAAAAATTAAGTAAATAAAATACAAGTCAAAATTAACAATGGTTGCCAATAGTGGCTATCTATACTAAGTTCAATGTTTATTTCTCAGGAATGTCGTTCCTCGATACCGTTATACTTGCGCGTAGGAATATCACATGTAATTGCGGTTAATGCGTTCCAGGGGTAAAAAAAATAGAGGCATTATTTTAAAACCATGCAAATAATTAATTTGTTATGTATTTTAACATTCTCCTCTCTCTCTCTCTCTCCCTCTCTCCCTCTCTCTCTCCTGACTGTGTACTTTCTCTGTCTTTCTTGCTGTCTCTCCTCGCGCGCCGCCGCACTTTCTTAAAAAAATCAAATCTCTGGTTCATACCTATCTATCTTAAAGATATCAGTCTATTCTTATTATCTCAATATATATTGTAATCTGACCTCTCTCTCTCTCTCTCTCTCTCCCTCTCTCATTCTCTCTCTCTCTCTCTGTCTCTAATGTCTCTATGGTTAGGTTCTTATAATTACCTCTCTCTCTCTCTCTAATAAATCTCTAATGTTAGTCTACTCTCTCCCTCATCTCTCTCTTNACAGGGTTAAAGAGCCCAGTCTGCCCTACTATTTACCCATAGTTGAAGAAAGAATACCTTTCCCAAAAGTACACAAATATGTCCCAACAACTAAAACTGTGTATTTACCCAACCCCTTCACCACAAGCAGGATGGGACACAAGTTCAGCTCTTGTTCTACTTATTGCTTCTTTCTTTTCTAAGGCATGCGTTTAAGTCATGTAATAACTAATCAACAAGACTTATGGCTTTGATCAAAGATTTATTTGCCCTTCTAACTCATTGCGCGGAGTGAGTCCAGCCGCAGTCACACGTCTGTGCTGCGTCATATTCTAGCTGGCACTGACTTAACTAAGTCAAAATTATGTGATGTGTGAAATTTCCAGTTCTTGCATTACTTATTGCTTCTTTCTTTTCTAAGGGCATGTAATAACTAATCAACAAGACTTATGGCTTTGATCAAAGATTTATTTGCCCTTCTAACTCATTGCGCAGAGTCACGACCAAAGTAGGGCACGTCCGTCCCAACCCGGGGTTTGGCTCCAAACTGACTAACTAACTAACTAAATCTCACGTGACTTGCGATATTCTCACTTCTGGAGTCAATTGGGGCCAGTAACCGTCGCTGGTATTTTCCATTCCCCCGGAGCTCTCGCTACAGGGCTTGTCAAAAGTCATACACCATCATACAATTATGTAACAGGTCCTGCTAGTCAAGAATGAATAAAACAAAACATCTTCGGCATAAAATAACCCAATAGGTTGACATGCCGTAAAAATCAACCAACCAACCCAGAAAGAATCAAACAAAATATCTTCGGCATAAAATAACCCAACAAGGGTTGACATGCCGTAAAATCCAACCAACCAACCGATTAACCAAGAATAGATCAATCAAAATGTCTTCGGCATAAAATAAACCAACAAAGGTTGACATGCCGTAAAATCCAACCACCCAACAAATGTCTTTATTCGAATTAATTTCTTTTTATTATTATCTTTCGTCCCAGACGTTTCGTGTCAGGTTTAAGAAAAAAGAAAATAGTTTCGATAATTGGTGCATAGAAATCTATTGAAATTTATTTCTGTCTACACAAAATATTCGTGTCGAATAACAGGAATTCATTGAATCATCCACTTTGCTGAAGATATTGCAAGTAAAGTGGTTATTGATAGAGAATACATGTAATTCCGAGTGACATCCCCACTGTCGGCTAGCGCTGTAGAATACGCCGACTTCACCACTGCAGAAGGGTAAGACCCGTTCACCATGGAAGTCTACGACACAACTTGCAAGTTAAGTGGTTACTGATAGACACACATTAATATTTAAAGATAGAGAATTGCGAGTGACATCCCCACTGTCGGCTAGCGCTGTAGAATACGCCGACTTCACCACTGCAGAAGGGTAAGACCCATTCACCATGAAGTCTACGACACAACTTGCAAGTTAAGTGGTTACTGATAGACACACATTAATATTTAAAGATAGAGAATTGCGAGTGACATCCCCACTGTCGGCTAGCGCTGTAGAATACGCCGACTTCACCACTGCAGAAGGGTAAGACCCGTTCACCATGTAAGTCTACGACACAACTTGCAAGTTAAGTGGTTATTGATGAACATCATCATCATGTCGTTGCTGTTAGCACGGATATCCATGACAATCTCTCTCCACCCGTCCCTATCATTCATCATTCTCGGGAAGTCCTCTAAGCAGCATCCTGTATTCGCACAGAGGTGGTCAATGTACGTCTTTGCTGGTCGGCCCACACTGTCTTCCACAGGAGGACGTCACTTAACATTTAAAGAATAAATGAGATTCCGAGTGACATCCCGCCCTGTCGGCTAGCGCTCTAGAATAGAAAGGATCTCAACCTGGTAATCTTAACATTAACGACATAAATGAGAGAATATTTTCCCCTTGATTCTTTCACTTAGAGGAAGTCTTATGTTTTGGTCGGCCATTTTCATTTCACCGTAAATCTACACAACTGCATGTTTTAACACGAAAATATCCTAGGTATACCCAATTTGTCGAGAAATACGTGTTTTTCTTTTTGGTAATTTATGAGGAAGTGCGTCCCTGTCTCTTTATGAACAAATGGAGATGGGTGGATAGATATATATAAACAAAGTAAAAAATGAACAAATTGAGGTAGTAGATAGATAGATAGATAGATATCCATCTTCATATCTAAACATGAATTACGACAAATTTCTATAAATAAACACAGAATTACGACAAATTTCTATAAATAAATTTATAAACAAATTGCGATAAATAAATAAGAATTACGACAAAAAAAGAGAAGCCCCCCCCTTTAAAATACATTTAACGCCCTAAGTTGGTTGTTTTCTTTCAAGTAACACCACCGAGACGACATAGCTGGGGACGTTATTTAATAGTCACCGGGTAGCAATTTCTGAGGCAGGAGACTGGGACGCACTACCTCATCAATTACCTTCTTTTTCAATACAATTTTAACCCCAATTTATTTCTAATACATTTAAAACGATTTTTTTCGGTCAATTTCGATCGCGTATCGCCTGAAACGCTGTTTAAAGATGGCGTGTTTACAAAATTAAAGTAACATTCGTGAGTGAAAAAAAAAGTTACCAAAAATCAGGGAATTATCCGATTTTAATGAAATTTTCAGAAAGAAGGTTTCCGAGTTCAAGAAGGGTCCCGAGTCCGACAAAAATACATGGAGAAGGCCGGAGGTTCATCGATCGAAACGTTGTAAAGATGAGGACTATAATCCAAATAATACTAATTAACAAGCCTCATCTCAAAAATTCAGAGAAATTGTGTAGATAACAATAAAGATGAGGACAATATTCCGAATAATCCAAATAATACTAATTATCACGCCTCATCTCAAACATTCAGAGAAATAGTGTAGATAACAATAACGATGAGGACAATAGTCCGAATAATCCAAATAATACTAATTATGAAGAGATAACAATAAAGATGAGGACAATAGTCCAAATAATCCAAATCATCATGTAGTACAGATAACAATAAAGATGAGGACAATAGTCAGAATAATAATAAAATCATCAAGCCTCATCTCAAAATTCAGAGAAATAGGGTAGATAACAATAAAGATGAGGACAATAGTTAATTCTCAAAAATTAGAGAAATAGTGTAGATAACAATAAAGATGAGGATAATAGAATTATCAAGTTCAGAGAAATAATGTAGATAACGGAAAAGAATAGTCCGAATCAAATAATCTAAGTTATCAAGCCTCATCTAAAAAATTCAGAGAAATAATGTAGATAACAATAAAGATGAGGACAATAGTCCGAAAAATCCAAATAATCAGCCTTGTCTCAAAATTTAGAGAAATAGTGTAGATAACAATAAAGATGAGGATAATAGTCCGAATAACCCAAATAATTATCAAGCCCATCTAAAAAAATTCAGAGAAATAGGGTAGATAACAATAAAGATGAGGACAATAGTCCGAAAAATCCAAATAATCCAGCCTTGTCTCAAAAATTTAGAAATAGTGTAGATAACAATAAAGATGAGGATAATAGTCCGAATAAACCAAATAATCTAAGTTATCAAGCCTCATCTAAAAAAATTCAGAGAAATAGGTAGATAACAATAAAGATGAGGACAATAGTCAGAATAATAAAAATAATACAAATCATCAAGCCTCATCTAAAAAAATTCAGAGAAATAGGGTAGATAACAATAAAGATGAGGACAATAGTCCGAAAAATCCAAATAATCCAGCCTTGTCTCAAAAATTTAGAGAAATAGTGTAGATAACAATAAAGATGAGCATAATAGTCCGAATAAACCAAATAATCTAAGTTATCAAGCCTCATCTAAAAAAATTCAGAGAAATAGTATATAACATGCAGCATGCCTTTTTTTTTTTTTTTTTTTTTTTTTTTTTTGCACACGACCCAGCTAAGATAATACAGATATTTCAGTTAAATAAAATTAAGATATTACACACCATTAATTTTCAAATGTTTTATTTTACTGACAAATTTAAAGAAGATATTTTTCCCGGAATGATATGCACCACTTGTTAAATTTACCGTGTCACGTGACCTTTTTTTGTCTGCATTTCTTTTAAAAATGCCGTGATTACGTATTTCTGTAATTCTAAATTTTTTGCGTGTTTTCAATCTGACTGTCTGAACTCTACAAAATAGTTTCACAATGTTCGTTGAATGATTAATAGTTTTATGTTGCAGTATGTGGGGGGTGGGGGTTTCACATACACTATCTTGCAGAATGACTTTCACGACGACCGGTAGAAAGCGACGCAATACGATAAATGTTATAGCAAAAATATATATCTCACTTGATTCACAAATTTTACTAACCAAATACATCCACTCACCAACAAAACAAATTAAAAAGAAAAAGAAAAAGACTTCGAAACAGAACCTAAGCTACTGAGAAATGTAACATCAAACGGATGTTGACCCGACAGTAGCTCTAAACGAAATGAACAAAACAAATGTTCCACGCATAGGCCCCGCGCAGGCTTCCGGGTGAAAAACACATTTTTATAAACAATCAAAAATATCCCCTATTAACGTTTTTCAACCAATCATAAATCCCCCCCCCAAAAAAAACAACTTTCAAAGCGTTTTCCGAGCCTACTGACAATTATAAAAACCGTTCATTAAAAGTCGATAAGGCAGTTAACTTATCGGCGTTGACACACAGCTTCTACCGGGCCAAGAGCAGAACCAAGTCGTCAGCCAAGAACCGTAGTAGAGAGAAAAAATTTTCTACAAATATATATATATATCAAGGTATATATATATATATATAATATATATATATATATATATATACCTTGATGTTGCAAAAAGAAAAAAAAAAGTTATACAATAGTATATATATTTTTTTTCTTTTTTGCAACATCAAGGTTTTTGTTTTGAACTCATGTGACTTTTGTCTCCGCTCTTAACAACACGGAGTATAAACAAGCTCTGAAGATGATTTTTATAATCGAAATATTGTTCAATATCAGCTATGAATATGTTATAAAATGTTTTCACTTTAACACCATTTGTGGTGTTTTCATATCCTTTTATCTATGCTTATATATATATATATATATATATATATATATATATATATATATATATATATATATATATATATCCTGATTTAGGATCATTTTAATCTATGTCTCCTAAAAATTGTCTCTAAAACTAAAACTTTTGATTAGTTTACCATATGTTCACCTGGCAAAAGTAATTTGTGATACTATCTATCAACTGTACTAACCCATATCCTCATTTTTTTATTACTCATTTTATTTATATCTTACTTTTTTGTACTTCTGAAATTCAAGTCTTCTGATAAATGTATTAAGTTAGTCTTTTTGTAATAATTAGTGCATGTATCATATTATATCTATATTAATCTTAATAATACATTAATGAGTTACGCAATCTATGCCTGCATTTCCCCAGAAATTCATCCTTTTTATTCAATAACTTTTTCCTATCTGGGAATATAGTTATAATTTATATTTTTATATAATTATATATAGAAATATAAATTATGTAAAAGCTTAAGTAGGTTATCTATGTATACCTTTCTACTAAATACACTTTAGAATTATATATATATATATATATATATATATATATATATATATATATATATATATATATATATATATATATATATATTGCTTTTTAATTTTAGTCAGACCTAATTTTTTTTTGAAATGTTAATTCATTTATGGTTAATTAGGCGGGATTTAACTATAAATGAATTAACTTTCAAAAAAAAAATTAGGTCTGACTAAAATTAAAAAGCACATATTCTCCCAAATACAATGTCGGCTGAAAATAGCTAAAGTTGTTTACATTTGCATATATATATATATATATATATATATATATATATATATATATATATTATAATATAACATATTAATGATTTGAAGGCAATTACAATGTGTATAAAAAATAAAAACAAAAATATGTTATTTTTGTCTTATCGATTTCAAAGTAGAAACTTCAGATACACACACACACACACACACACACACACGCGCACACACACACACAATATATATATATATATATATATATATATATATATATATATATATATATATATATATATCAAACAGTAAGAGGTTTGAGTCTTTTAAAGGTTTCAATGTATCTGGATATTCTCGCTGCGTGTTCTTGGGGTTTTTGCTTTTAATCCCATCCGATTTGCTGGTCGCGCTGAAAAGGAATTCAAGGAACGAAAAAAGAAAGAGACAAAGACAGTAGGTGGTTTTATGACTTGGGCTTTATTCCCGGTCATAGTCGCTTGTGACAAGGAGATATCATCCTGGCTAGTGGGAGCGACCAGACCCAGTTAAGGCCTAAACTCGAATCGCCGAGATATTCTTTCGGGGGGTCGGAAGTCAGTCCATTCTCTCGTACATGCACAGAGGGTTCTTCCGGTGAAGGCTCATGGGAATTTGTTGTTTTTTTTTAATTTTAATTTTATTTTAGTTTTATTTTAATCCCCCCACACGCATATATATATCTATATCTATATCTATATATCTATATATATATTATATGGTCATATATATATATATATATATATATATATATATATATATATATATATATATATATATATATATAAAAATGGACTCTCCCGTCGATTATCGACGTATGAGGGTTCATACACACAATGCACACCCACACAGTGATTTGTTTATAGTGGTGAAGGCTTGTGTTGGACCATCCACACTTTTTGGCACAGTCGATAGGAAAGAATTGATGCATTAAGGGTTGCCACAAACCCAATCAACGACCGACCTCAGGAATTTTGAATTCAGAGTTATCCCTCTCCTAGACTGGTTACCTACACAAAGCTGAAGAGTCCAGTCTGCCCTACTATTTAACCCATATCTGGAGGGAGAATATATGGATTCATACCTTTCCCAAGGTATTAGCGCTATGTGAAATGCCAACAGTTTCGTCTAGGAATTGAACGCGAATCGACGAGTCCATTTTCCACGACTCTAACCACTAGCCCACGCGCCTCCATATATATAATGTATAATAAACAATGAATTAGATTAAATACACAGCAATATTTAACTTTCAAAGAAAGAAATTATATATATATATATATATATATATATATATATAGAGAGAGAGAGAGAGAGAGAGAGAGACAGACAGACAGAGACAGAGACAGAGACAGACAGACAGAGAGGGGGGAATTAATTGTTCCAAAACAGATGACTTGACTTTATTATATTTATGTTGACGTTTAAACCTTTCGGTTGATATAAAACCTTCTTCGGGACAATAGTCGTCAGATGTTTAGACAGGGGTGCATTTCCAGTGTTTGTTGGCATCGACATTATTTCCCGTTGATTCACTATTGGAGGGACGGGGGTGGAAATTATGTTGTGCCAAACTTCCCAGGGTGACGGAAGAGACTGCTTTGCTTCAGTATTCAAATACTTCGAACTTTGAACTTGGCTTAAACATCAACTTTTGGCGCCAAATGTCTGTGCGAACTAAAAACAAAAAGCACAAGATTATCTATCTATCTATCTATCTATCTATGTTAATATCTATCTATCTATTTCAGTTTGTTCATATCTATCTATCTATCTATCTATCTATCTATCTATTTCAGTCTGTTCATATCTATCTATCTATCTATCTATCTATCTATCTATCTATCTATCTATTTCAGTCTGTTCATGTCTATCTATCTATCTATCTATCTATCTAAGTCTGTTCATATCTATCTATCTATCTATCTATCTATCTATATATATATATATATATAATATATATATATATATATATATATCTCAGTCTATCTAAATCTGTTCATATCTATCTATCTAACCATCTATTTATCTAACTATGTTAATATCTATCTGTCTCTCTCAGTCTGTACCTAACTATCTATCTATTTCAGCCTGTTCATATCTATTTCAGTCTGTTTATATCTATCTATCTATCTATCTATCTATCTCAGTCTGTTCATATCTATCTATCTATCTATCTATCTATCTATCTATCTATTTCAGTCTGTTCATATCTATCTATCTATCTATCTATCTATCTATCTATCTATCTATTTCAGTCTGTTTATTCTATCTATCTATCTATCTATTTCAGTCTGTTATATATATATATCTATCTATCTATTTCAGTCTGTTTATATCTATCTATCTATCTATCTATCTATCTATCTATCTATCTATCTATCTATTTCAGTCTGTTTATATCTATCTATCTATCTATTTATCTATCTATCTATCTATCTATCTATCTATTTCAGTCTGTTTATATCTATCTATCTATCTATCTATCTATCTATCTATTTATCTATCTATCTATCTATCTATCTATTTCAGTCTGTTTATATCTATCTATCTATTTCAGTCTGTTTATATCTATCTATCTATCTATCTATCTATCTATCTATCTATCTATCTATCTATCTATTTCAGTCTGTTTATATCTATCTATCTATTTCAGTCTGTTTATATCTATCTATCTATCTATCTATCTATCTATTTATCTATCTATCTATCTATCTATCTATTTCAGTCTGTTTATATCTATCTATCTATTTCAGTCTGTTTATATCTATCTATCTATCTATCTATCTATCTATCTATCTATCTCTGTTCATATCTATCTATCTATCTATCTATCTATCTATCTATCTATCTATCTATCTCAATCTCTTCTTTCTGTCTATCTATCTCAGTCAAAGCATATCTATCTATCTATCTATCTCAGTCTGTTCATATCTATCTATCAATGTGTGTGTGTGTGTGTGTGTGTGTGTGTGTGTGTGTGTGTGTGAGAGAGAGAGAGACAGAGACAGAGACAGAGACAGAGACAGAGACAGAGTTAACAATGTGTTGGTTGGTTGGATGGTTGGTTGTTGGGGTGATTGTTACGTGTCATGGATTGCTCAGCAACCAGGGTCTCATCCTTAAACATCAATGGTCGCTACTCACGATCAACAGGTAGTCCCATGGGGGGATTACTCTTTTGTAGAGGTGCAGTCGGTGTGCGTGTGGGTATCTGGATATATGTGTATTAGTGTCTGTATATGTGAAGCTGTGTATTTATATATGTGTATATGCGTTTATATGTATGTAGATATGTGTGCATCTATGTGCGTATAAATATGTATGTGTATCTATATGCGTGCGTGTACATATATATATGTGTGTTATA
>CM042180.1:4120713-4128213 GCA_023376005.1 Doryteuthis pealeii
ACGGTGTTGAAAATAAAAAAACATGTCCTTTTCTTAATCGAGATCAAAAAGGGGTGCCTTAAGGTCATATGGTTCGTTAGTTGTATAATTAAAAAAAAAGCCTCTAAAAATCGTCTGTTAACAAACAACCGGATTATGACGGTGTAAATGAAAAGCATGTCCTTTCTTAATCGAGATCAAAAAGGGGTGCCTAAAGGTCATATGGTTCGTTAGTTTTATAATTAAAAAAACCCTCTAAAAATCGTCTGTTAACAAACAACCGGATATTGACGGTGTAAACGAAGAACATGTCCTTCTGAATCGAGATCAAAAAGGGGTGCCTTAAGGTCATATGGTTCGTTAGTTTTATAACTAAAAAAAAGTCTAAAAATCGTCTGTTAACAAACAACCGGATTTTGACGGTGTAAATGAAAAACATGTCCTTATGAATCGAGATCGCAAAAGGGGTGCCTAAAGATCATATGGTCCATTATGGCGAGTTAATTTCAATACAGAGATTGTATTAAGACATCTTATTATAATGGTCTCAGTCGGTAGAGTGTTCGGCTAGAAACCACAAGGTTCCTAGTTCGATACCGGTCCTCGCCAACTCAGTGTATGAGTAGCACAGGGATCTGTGCGGTAAAGTAAGGAGCTGATGGTATGTGTGGCTCTCCACCTCAGACGTCAAAACAATCTCCTTCGTCTAGCGCAAGTGAAAAGGGGATAGACTCCCTCGCTGACTGGCTGATACCGACTTTAGGCCACCCCGACAACGACTATTATAATGGAGATTTTGGGGGTTGTAAGAGGTTTTGGTGTTTTAAGGTTAAAAGCTAGCTGGATATTCTAGGTGCGTGTTCTTAGGGTTTTATTTTTAACCCCATCTCGTTTGGTGGTCGCGCTGAAACGGAAGGAATTCAAGGAGCGAAAAAGTTAAATGTTTGTATTATTTGTAATATTGAAATTGTGAATTACGGAAGATATTTTGATAATTTTGATTTCCTGTCATCCCGGCCTCCTGTCCTGATTTGCTGACAAAAAAAAGTGACAAAAAAGGACTCGGAAAATATGTAAATTGTGCCGGATATCAAGATTATTATACTTTTTACATATTGAACTATTTAGCAGTAGCTCTTAAGTAAACATATCAAACGTTGTAATAATTAAATTATCATACTGTGGTATATCCACAGGTCCTGCTAGTATTGAACTATTTGGCAATAGCTCTTAAGTAAACATATCAAACGTTGTAATAATCAAATTAGCATACTGTGGTATATCCACATGTCCCTCTAGTTTGTTTTGTTTTACGGCATATCAACCTCGGTGGGTCATTTAATGCCGGTAAAGTTGTGAAATAAATTCATTCTTAATGCATAATACAATTCTGTTTATCAACTCATGTTTTTCTATTCAACCCATAGATGGGACCCTAACAGGTACTACCACTCCGGGTCAGAGTGGACCAGGGAGCAATGGTGATAAAGAGGTGCTTCACATTCCCCAAACCTCCAAAACTGGAACCTCACCATCAGATAGAGTTTAACGTCATTCCCAGG
Source organism: Doryteuthis pealeii (assembly GCA_023376005.1). Classification (NCBI taxonomy): domain Eukaryota; kingdom Metazoa; phylum Mollusca; class Cephalopoda; order Myopsida; family Loliginidae; genus Doryteuthis; species Doryteuthis pealeii. Next base: position 4,122,255 of record CM042180.1, read on the forward strand.
ATATGTAGACCCTCAGCCACCGCCTTCTAGCACCCATATGATAAAAGGGTTAGTGCCTGCCATAAGGGCAATAGCGTTGGGGCAATCATATAGGTGCTAGGGCGCCCGTCTAGCCTAAGTAAGGGTCTAAATGGAGTGTTGCAGGTCATGGACTGCTCATCCACCAATACTCCATGCTTAAGCATCACGGGTCGCCACCCACGGCCAACAGATGGCCCCATTTGGGGGAGTCTTAATCCTCTGCAGAGGTGCAGTCTGTGCATTCTAACGCCCCACCCAAAAGGGCGGAAAATTCACTCTACACTCACAAACAAACAGCCGATCCGACAAGGGGAACGCTTGTCTTTCTTTCAACGAGAAATTATTGGAAATTCCATAGTTAATTATCCCCCCCTGCCGCTAGGGGGATAATCGCCAACATCGTATGTTGGCGCCAAAACCAAAAACTTTACTTATCAGGGAGCCGTTACCAACGAGAGACGTAAAAGTAAACGCTCTCATCATTTAGCCCAGAAACAGGGCCCACTTATCTACTGACCGTCGACTTGGACGGAGGCATTTTTTCATAGCACACTTTCGAAGGCATTGTGTCCGCATACTACAAGGCGGCCACAATAGCACACTACAGAAGGCTAAAAAGACCAAATAGTCTACTTGAGAAGGCCCCCATCCACCGTCATTTTTAAGGAACTGTTACCCGGGGCGAGAAGCTTCTAAAATAGCATCCCCCACCATTACTTATCACCGAACCGGTTACCGAGGAAGAACGAGACACGTCCGAAGAAGCGTACTATCAACTTTCCAACCAGCAACAAAATACCCCTGTTATCACCACTACTCCAAGAACATTACTTAACTCAGATAAGTCTTGTAGCAAGTACCAATAAAATTTGCAAAAACATCTATGTAATTTTTGTTAATACAAGTGTCTGCATTTACTTTCGTGTTTATTCCTTCTTTGTCCGACAATTTGCCTACAACTACGGAGAAATAAGAGCTCCGTCGGATCCCGTAAATACTCTTAAAATTCAATGAACAATTCTAATGCACTGGGACTTTCCCAACACGAAAAATAGGCACTGGTAAAAATAAATAAATAAACAGGTGGCCCCATTTGGGGGAGTCTTACCCCTCTGCAGAGGTGCAATCGGTGCATTCTAACTGTTGTATACCCTTCTTTACTTTCTTCTATTCTTCTGCTGTTCATCTTCTAACGTCTCTTCTAGCGTCTTGACTTCGTCTTGGTGGTCGGTCGCACTCAACTCATTTCTTCTTCTAGATCAATCTTGTTACCAAGACATTCATTAATCACAAAACCGTGTTATTTTCTTAAGCTTTTATTTACTTAACTAAACATTTCATGTAACTAAACATCTGACTAACATAGCGCGCGTATGCAGTGAGTTCCAGTTAAGGCAGAACATCTTCTCTGCCTGACGTCTAAATTGAAAAACTGAGGACCCAACCAGGTCCCACGTGACTTCACGTAATTTCGCGGGCTTCCTGTACTATTCCATGGAAAGTCCCGCCCGTGATATGAAAAGGGGCCATCCCTTCAGAAATACAGGGGATTGACAATAATCTTATGCAACCGCATAGATTATGTAACATAACGCCCCAGCCAACAGGGCGACGAATATTAGTATATAGATTATTATTCCTTTGAGAATTCATTGCTTGTGTTGATTTTATTTATAAGAATTATGCACCTTATGATCTTTTATTCAACTACCTTGTATTTTTATTTTTTAAATTTTGTTATTGTTATTATTGCTATAACACATTTAAATGTTAAGCTGAGTGTTACTAATAAGAAAAATGTAAAGATAAATAAACTTTCAACAACTATATGTATGTATTTATTTATTGTCTGTTTACTTATTTACGAAATGTAAGTTAAATTTCTTCAAATAAGTTATATAACTTACCTACCTCATATTTTTTAAACTCCTGTCTAGATTTTTGTAAAAGGCTTTTTTTCTAAAACACTTTTGTACCTACGAAAAAAATTAAATACTGATTAAAAACAAAGTTGAGTTATTATTAATCGTTAAATTAAATGTTTTCGCTTATTATTGTTATTTACTTCGCTGTAAAAAATAATTCAATCGATAAAACTACATACAAATTTTTCCGAGGCAATTAAATTCGGATGAAGAAAACAACAATAATTGAAGATTTAGAAAAAAACAAATAAATAAAAATAACAACATATATTCAGAAAGTTAAAAAATTGCAAACTTAATGGCGTTTGCGGCCAGACTTGTCTCCTGAAGTTCTTTGAGGTTTTGGGAGCGACCCGATTTTGACGTTTCGCTGCTATTGACTCAACACTATATATTTTCCCTGGCAATTAAATTTATAAAGAAATAAGACACGTAACGACAGCACTCCAAGGTTTGAAGTATAGAGTTAATCACGAGTGTGGCAGACAGGTTACGAGTTAAAGAAATAACCAAACAACTAGAATTCGAATAAAAGACGTGTATTACAGAATAACAATAAGGATTGCAAACTTTTTTCGTCTGCACAAATGTATAATTTGTCACTTAATCTAATTCCTGAGATAGGGTATTATCGGAGCCCTTGCTACGGCCTTCTGATAGTTCGGATATGATAGACGTTCTGTTTGATGTCCGACTCCTATGCTTGTTGTTGAGGAAGAGGGGCGACCCTTATTTAGGTCTGTTCCCTTTGGAAGCTGGATCAGAAGAGACTGAGTTTGCTTATTCGGCTTTACCGCCAAAGTATGCTGGCTCGTGATTGGTTGGTTTGAAACAGAGGCTCGCAGACAAAGAACGATAACCCTCGTACCCCAGAATTCTCAATAAATTCGGATGAAGAAAACAACAATAATTGAAGATTAAAAAAAACAAACAACATATATTCAGAAAGTTACAAAATTGAAAACTTAATGGCGTTTGCGGCCAGACTTATCTGCTGAAGTTCTCTGAGGTTTTGGGAGCGACCGGATTTTGACGTTTCGCTGCTATCGACTCAACACTATATGTGACTTAGTCATGGAATTCAATTTAGGTGCTAATATACGATATTGGCTGATTCGCCCTCTGGTGCCTGGGGCAGATAATTAATCCCTAATTTTTCCAATATTGGATTGTTTGAACTTTTTGAAAGCTTATTAGATGAAAAATGCTTTCTGTTAGATTTTTTGTTGCTGTATGATCTAAAAATGAGACCACCAAAAAAAAGCAAAAAAAAAAAACAAACAAACAAAAAAACAAAAAAACAAAACAATTCCAGATTCTATTCAGGTTGTTCTATCTGTCGTGAGGAGCGATGGCTGACAGGGACGGGTGGTTAGAGAGAGACAGACAGACAGACAGACAGACAGACAGAATATCTTTTTTGCTGGGCCTCATATAATTTCCCAGGTTAAAAGGTATGCAATTAAATTCAAATGAAGAAGACAACAACAAGTGGAGATAAAAAAACATATTCAGAAAGGTACAGATTGCAAACTTAATGGCATTTGCTGCTATACTTATCTGCTGAAGTTCTCTGAGGTTTTGGGAGCGAGTGGATTTAGACGTCTCGCTGCTATCGGCTCAACACTATAAGTAAATTAGTCACGGAATTCAATTTAGGCGCCAATTTAAGATATTGGCAATTTCGGCCACTGGTTTCAAGGGCAGATAATAAATCCCTAATTTTTTCAATAACATGAAGATGATTTACGTATCGGTTGAAACGTCGTCTTTTTAACAACAAATGAAACACAAAGAATAGTTGGTTGATTGGATTTTACGGTATGTCAACCCTTGTTGGGTTACTTTATGCCAAAGACGCTTTTTTTAATTCATTCTTGATGATATTCAAACATTTTTATTTTAAACATGTTTAAAAGGTTTTTTTTTAATTTCTTTCTTTTACATTTAACCCATAGATGTGACCCTAACATATACTACCATTCCGGGTCAAAGTGGGCATGGGAGTAATGGGTACTTCACATTCCTCAGAGCTCCAGAACACAAAGAATGGGTTCAAGTTTGGAGAATTCATAAAATAAACCAGTTTTTTAAGAGTCAGAAAAGAAAAGAAAAGAAAATTGGAAAAAAAAAAAGAAATGTTAAATTTCTCAGGGAAATTACAATTATTAAAGCAGCAAGTATGTAAATTTTAGTAAACGTTTTTTTAAAAAAAAAACAAGAAGAAGAAGAAGAAGAAAGACGACAAGGCGAGAAGAAGAAGAAGAAGAAGAGAAGAAGAAGAAGAAGAAGAAGAAAGAGACAAAGAGAAGAAGAAGAAGAAGAAGAAGAAGAAGAAGAAGAGAAAGACGAAAGAGAAGAAGAAGAAGAAGAAGAAGAAGAAGAAGAAGAAGAAGAAGAAGAAGAAGAAAGCGACAAAGGCGAGAGAAGAAGAAGAAGAAGAAGAAGAGAAGAAGAAGAAGAAAGACGAAAAGGCGAAGAAGAAGAAGAAGAAGAAGAAGAAGAAGAAGAAGAAGAAGAAGAAGAAGAAGAAGAAGAAGAAGAGAAGAAAGAAGAAGAAGAAGAAGAAGAAGAAGAAGAAGAGAAGAAGAAGAAGAAGAAGAAGAAAGACGACAAAGGCGAGAAGAAGAAGAAGAAGAAGAAGAAGAAGAAGAAGAAGAAGAAGAAGAAGAAGAAGAAGAAGAAGAAGAAAGACGACAAAGGCGAGAAGAAGAAGAAGAAGAAGAAGAAGAAGAAGAAGAAGAAGAAGAAGAAGAAGAAGAAGAAGAAGAAGAAGAAAGACGACAAAGGCGAGAAGAAGAAGAAGAAGAAGAAGAAGAAGAAGAAGAAGAAGAAGAAGAAGACTGCAAAGAAGAAGAAGAAGAAGAAGAAGAAGGTGAGAAGAAGAAGAAGACAGAATAATTAAAAACAGAAAAAAGAAAAGAAGAGAAAGAAAGAAAGAAAACAGAAGAATTAGTGAAGTTTTCTTTTTTTAAATTTATTTCTTAAGTGTTTTAAAATAACCAGACTTCATAGACTCGCTGACTAAAAAATATAACAAAAAAACCAGTATGTAAAACTTTCTAATTTTAAAATTAAATAAATTCTGTTTGTAGTTCATTGCGACTTTAATTCCTTAAATTTAAAAATAATTTTTTTAGCATGTAATCGTTTTATTTATTTAGAAAGATTATTCAAAATTAAGAATTAATTTTTTTTCAACAAGTGTGGCTCAAAAAGGACGTAAGTTCAAATTAGGTTGAAGTTAAACTAGGGACTGGCGTTTTTGTCGTCTGCTAGGAATTTTAAAAGCGTGTCCTATTATAATGAAGATTGTGTGTTTTTCTGTCTGTAACCGAAACTATATTACTAATCGAGTCACAATTCACATAACATTTTCCATGATTTTATTCATATCTAAACCTCAATAATTAATAAAATTGTTTTACATTATTAATACTAGCAAATATATGCACCCTCCGGGTGCAAGTATTTAAGGTTTTAATATAATAAAATATCATATTAAATTAGAAAGGCTAATGAAACTGAATAAGAATGCAGATAGAAAGATTTAGAACAGAGGGGGTATGATTGAAAAATAGAACAACTTTGAAACTAACACTTCCATCATTCTCCGTTACTCCCGTCTTTCATTGGTAAATTTTCCTGATTTAACTATTCAGTTAAAATAGGAAGTAAATAATAATATTACAGTTATTTCTTCTTGTTAATGGATTTCTTTTAAGATTTATCCCCGAGATTTTTGCTCATATTCAATAAGATAAAACCAAACAATTAGAAATCAATAATACTAAGCATATATTTATTATAATCAAATTTATAATATCAATATGCAAATTAGCCTTCCCATTCACACTGTAAACCGCTATTCTGTTGTATATATAAATACAATTGTATGTTATTAGTATGTAGATATGGTCAACAATTGATAATGTAAAACAATTTTATTAATAATTGAGGTTTAAATAAAAAAATAAAATCATGGAGAATGTAATTTAAATAACAAAAGGAAT
>CM042180.1:4133213-4175713 GCA_023376005.1 Doryteuthis pealeii
GACAAGCATGTTAAACATATAACAAGATGGACTTTATCAAAGGCACATGGAATAACATATAACATGAAATACACATACAAGGAAACAAGATATAATAAAATGGACGCGTTCAATAGTTACGTAGAAGTACATATAAAATATTGAAGGAGTTATGGATAGTCCATAAAGGTTGAAGTCACTTACTGACTTTGGTTCGTACGTGGGGAATAGAGACCCCCCACGAGGGTGAGGTGTAGACACAAATGTCTAACCCATGTTGTCCTGTCCGAGAAGAAGGAGAAAAGAGAGTGAGAGAGTTTGAATCAGGCGCTTAAATACTACAGACCCCTGGTGGTCGGAAACGGACACCCAGCGGGAAGATAACTCTTCCAGGCAAAGGGCAGACAATCCCAATATAACTAACCAATACCCCACGAGATGTGACCATGCTCATCGTTTAGTTATTCACTAAGCTTAGCTTAAGTGTGGTACAAGGCCGGAAATATGGGACACCCGGTTAGAATCGAACTCATCTACAATCTTGCTTACCAACCATTACCCCAAAGGAGGTGCCGATGTCCCCATATAGTTATTTACTAAAGTTAGTCTAGTTGTGGCACAAGGTCAGAAGTAAGGGACACCCAGTGAGAAACAATCTCATTAACAATGGTCTGCTAATCTAGCTTACCAACGATTAACCCAAAGGCAGTGCCCATCTCCTCATATAGTTATTTACTAAGCTTAGCTTAGTTGTGGCACAAGCCCAGAAGTATGGGGCACCCGGTGAGGATCGAAGTCAATAATAATGGTCTGCTTATCTGACTTTTCAACTATTAGCGCATGTCCTCATCTATCTATCTATCTATCTATCTATATATATATATATAATATATATATATATATATATACCAACCCCCTCCGCACGAACAAGATGCAACACAAGGTCTATTTCTTAAGCGGAGTTTAACAGGTTTGAATTCAGAGTTTTCCTTCTCCTAGACTGGTTACCTAGCCATGGTTAAAGAGCCTAGTCTGTCCTGCTATTTACCCATAGCTGGAAGGAGAATTGAATTCATACCTTTCCCAAGAGTATTAGTGCCTTGTGAAATCCAAACAGCTTCGTCCAGGAATTGAACTCGGGTCGACGAGTCCATTTCCTACGACTCTAACAACGCGCATGTCCTCATATTGCTATTTACTAAGCTTATCTTTGTTGAGGCACCCAGTGAGGATCAAACTCACTAATGCTTGTCTGCTAATCTAGCTTTGCTAACCATTAAACCACATGAGGTGCCTTTCATATTTTGGTATAGTTATTTACTAAGCTTAGCTTAGAAGCGGCACAAGACCAGAAACATAGGGGCACCCAGTGAGAATCATACTCATTAAAAATGGTCTAACTTGCTAACCATGGCACTATGTGAAGTGCCTAATATCACCCTCATATAGTTATTTACCAAGCTTATATCAGTTGAAGCACACGCCTGTAAGGATAAGGCACCCAGTGAGAATCATAATCACTAACAATGGTCTGTTAATCTAGCTTGCTAATCATGACACACGATGAAGTGCAGAGTTATTTACTGAGCTTAGATCAATTGTAGCACAATCCTGTAAGGATAAGGCACCCAGTGAGAATCATGATCACTAACAATGGTCTGTTAATCTAGCTTGCTAATCATGACACACCATGAAGTGCAGAGTTATTTACTGAGCTTAGATCAATTGTAGCACAATCCTGCAAGGATAAGGCACACAGTGAGAATCATACTCACTAACAATGGTCTGTTAATCTAGCTTGCTAATCATGACACACCATGAAATGCAGAGTTATTTACTGAGCTTAGATCAATTGTAGCACAATCCTGTAAGGATAAGGCACCCAGTGAGAATCATACTCACTAACAATGGTCTGTTAATCTAGCTTGCTAATCATGACACACCATGAAGTGCAGAGTTATTTACTGAGCTTAGATCAATTGTAGCACAATCCTGCAAGGATAAGGCACACAGTGAGAATCATACTCACTAACAATGGTCTGTTAATCTAGCTTGCTAATCATGACACACCATGAAATGCAGAGTTATTTACTGAGCTTAGATCAATTGTAGCACAATCCTGTAAGGATAAGGCACCCAGTGAGAATCATACTCACTAACAATGGTCTGTTAATCTAGCTTGCTAATCATGACACACCATGAAGTGCAGAGTTATTTACTGAGCTTAGATCAATTGTAGCACAATCCTGTAAGGATAAGGCACCCAGTGAGAATCATAATCACTAACAATGGTCTGTTAATCTAGCTTGCTAATCATGACACACCATGAAGTGCAGAGTTATTTACTGAGCTTAGATCAATTGTAGCACAATCCTGTAAGGATAAGGCACCCAGTGAGAATCATACTCACTAACAATGGTCTGTTAATCTAGCTTGCTAATCATGACACACCATGAAGTGCAGAGTTATTTACTGAGCTTAGATCAATTGTAGCACAATCCTGTAAGGATAAGGCACCCAGTGAGAATCATAATCACTAACAATGGTCTGTTAATCTAGCTTGCTAATCATGACACACCATGAAGTGCAGAGTTATTTACTGAGCTTAGATCAATTGTAGCACAATCCTGTAAGGATAAGGCACCCAGTGAGAATCATACTCACTAACAATGGTCTGTTAATCTAGCTTGCTAATCATGACACACCATGAAGTGCAGAGTTATTTACTGGGCTTAGATCAATTGTAGCACAATCCTGTAAGGATAAGGCACCCAGTGAGAATCATACTCACTAACAATGGTCTGTTAATCTAGCTTGCTAATCATGACACACCATGAAGTGCAGAGTTATTTACTGGGCTTAGATCAATTGTAGCACAATCCTGTAAGGATAAGGCACCCAGTGAGAATCATACTCACTAACAATGGTCTGTTAATCTAGCTTGCTAATCATGACACACCATGAAATGCAGAGTTATTTACTGGGCTTAGATCAATTGTAGCACAATCCTGTAAGGATAAGGCACCCAGTGAGAATCATACTCACTAACAATGGTCTGTTAATCTAGCTTGCTAATCATGACACACCATGAAGTGCAGAGTTATTTACTGGGCTTAGATCAATTGTAGCACAATCCTGTAAGGATAAGGCACCCAGTGAGAATCATACTCACTAACAATGGTCTGTTAATCTAGCTTGCTAATCATGACACACCATGAAATGCAGTGTTATTTACTGGGCTTAGATCAATTGTAGCACAATCCAGTAAGGATAAGGCACCCAGTGAGAATCATACTCACTAACAATGGTCTGTTAATCTAGCTTGCTAATCATGACACACCATGAAATGCAGTGTTATTTACTGGGCTTAGATCAATTGTAGCACAATCCTGTAAGGATAAGGCACCCAGTGAGAATCATACTCACTAACAATGGTCTGTTAATCTAGCTTGCTAATCATGACACACCATGAAGTGCAGAGTTATTTACTGGGCTTAGATCAATTGTAGCACAATCCTGTAAGGATAAGGCACCCAGTGAGAATCATACTCACTAACAATGGTCTGTTAATCTAGCTTGCTAATCATGACACACCATGAAATGCAGTGTTATTTACTGGGCTTAGATCAATTGTAGCACAATCCAGTAAGGATAAGGCACCCAGTGAGAATCATACTCACTAACAATGGTCTGTTAATCTAGCTTGCTAATCATGACACACCATGAAATGCAGTGTTATTTACTGGGCTTAGATCAATTGTAGCACAATCCTGTAAGGATAAGGCACCCAGTGAGAATCATACTCACTAACAATGGTCTGTTAATCTAGCTTGCTAATCATGACACACCATGAAGTGCAGAGTTATTTACTGGGCTTAGATCAATTGTAGCACAATCCTGTAAGGATAAGGCACCCAGTGAGAATCATACTCACTAACAATGGTCTGTTAATCTAGCTTGCTAATCATGACACACCATGAAATGCAGTGTTATTTACTGGGCTTAGATCAATTGTAGCACAATCCAGTAAGGATAAGGCACCCAGTGAGAATCATACTCACTAACAATGGTCTGATAATCTAGCTTGCTAATCATGACACACCATGAAGTGCAGAGTTATTTACTGGGCTTAGATCAATTGTAGCACAATCCTGTAAGGATAAGGCACCCAGTGAGAATCATACTCACTAACAATGGTCTGATAATCTAGCTTGCTAATCATGACACACCATGAAGTGCAGAGTTATTTACTGAGCTTAGATCAATTGTAGCACAATCCTGTAAGGATAAGGCACCCAGTGAGAATCATACTCACTAACAATGGTCTGTTAATCTAGCTTGCTAATCATGACACACCATGAAGTGCAGAGTTATTTACTGAGCTTAGATCAATTGTAGCACAATCCAGTAAGGATAAGGCACCCAGTGAGAATCATACTCACTAACAATGGTCTGTTAATCTAGCTTGCTAATCATGACACACCATGAAGTGCAGAGTTATTTACTGAGCTTAGATCAATTGTAGCACAATCCAGTAAGGATAAGGCACCCAGTGAGAATCATACTCACTAACAATGGTCTGATAATCTAGCTTGCTAATCATGACACACCATGAAGTGCAGAGTTATTTACTGGGCTTAGATCAATTGTAGCACAATCCTGTAAGGATAAGGCACCCAGTGAGAATCATACTCACTAACAATGGTCTGATAATCTAGCTTGCTAATCATGACACACCATGAAGTGCAGAGTTATTTACTGAGCTTAGATCAATTGTAGCACAATCCTGTAAGGATAAGGCACCCAGTGAGAATCATACTCACTAACAATGGTCTGTTAATCTAGCTTGCTAATCATGACACACCATGAAGTGCAGAGTTATTTACTGAGCTTAGATCAATTGTAGCACAATCCAGTAAGGATAAGGCACCCAGTGAGAATCATACTCACTAACAATGGTCTGTTAATCTAGCTTGCTAATCATGACACACCATGAAGTGCAGAGTTATTTACTGAGCTTAGATCAATTGTAGCACAATCCTGTAAGGATAAGGCACCCAGTGAGAATCATACTCACTAACAATGGTCTGATAATCTAGCTTGCTAATCATGACACACCATGAAGTGCAGAGTTATTTACTGAGCTTAGATCAATTGTAGCACAATCCTGTAAGGATAAGGCACCCAGTGAGAATCATACTCACTAACAATGGTCTGTTAATCTAGCTTGCTAATCATGACACACCATGAAGTGCAGAGTTATTTACTGGGCTTAGATCAATTGTAGCACAATCCTGTAAGGATGAGGCACCCAGTGAGAATCATACTCACTAACAATGGTCTGTTAATCTAGCTTGCTAATCATGACACACCATGAAATGCAGAGTTATTTACTGGGCTTAGATCAATTGTAGCTCAATCCTGCAAGTATGGGGCACCCAGTGTGGATCAAACTCACTAATAATAATCTGCGAATATAGTTTTCTAACCATTACATAACGTGAGGTATCCAATGTCCTCCTCTTGTTGGTATTTACTAGGCTTAGACGTGGCACAAGGCCAGAACAATCAGGCACCCGGTGAGAATCAAACTCATCAACAATGATCTACTAATCTAGCTTGTTAATTATTAGACCACGTGGAATGCAGAGTTATTTACTTAGCTTAGCTCAGCTGTGGCACAAAGTCAGAAGTACAAGGCACCCAGTGAGAATCAAACTCACTAACAATGATGTGCTTATGGTTACCAACCGTTACCCTAAGGGAGGTGCCCATGTGCTCATATAGATATTTACTAAGCTTAACTTAGTTGTCTCATAAGGTCAGAAGAACGGGACACCCGGTGAGAATCGAACTCACCAGGACAGATGTGGTGGCTGAACAGTCCCTGACATGCACCACTCCATTTTTGGCCCTTACTTAAGCTAGACGGGCGGTCTGAGAGGCCCCTCCAATCAACCGTCTGGACACGTCAAACTCTAGCACCTATATGATTGTCCCAAACTCTATTGCTCTTATGGCAACCCCCTGAACCCTTTTTATCATATGGGTGCTAGAAGGCGGTGGCTGCGGGTCTACATGTCCTGGGAATGACGTTAAACTCTATCTGATGGTGAGGTTCCAGTTCTGGAGGTTTGGGGAACGTGGAGTACCCTTTTATCACCATTGCTCCCTGGTTCACTCTGATCCGGACTGGTAATACCTGTTAGGGTCTCATTTATGGGTTAAATAGAAAAATATGTTTATAAAAAAAAATTGAGTATCCATTAAGAACGAATTTATTTCAAAACTATGTCAGCATTAAATTACCCACTGAAGTTGATATGCCGTAAAACAAAACCAACCAATTCTGGAACTCTGGGGAATGGGGAGTACCCCTTCACCACTATTACTCCCAGGTCCACTCTGATCCTGAGCGGTAGTATCTGCTAGGGTTGAATAGATAAAAAATGACTTTAGAAAATGTGTTTAAAAAATTGAATACCCATCAAGAATGAATTAGAGAAAAACATCTTCGGCATAAAATAACCCAACAACGGTTGACATGCCGTAAAATCCAACCAACCAACCAACCAACCAACCAACCAAGAATGAATAAAACAAAATGTCTTTGGCATAAAATAACCCAACAAGGGTTGACATGCCATAAAATTCAACCAACCAGCAAAGAATTAATAAAACAAAACGTCTTTGGCATAAAATAACCCAACTCGGGTTGACATGTCGTAAAATCCAACCAACCAAGAATGAATAAAACAAAATGTATTTGGCATAAAATAACCCAACTCGGGTTGACATGTCGTAAAATCCAACCAACCAAGAATGAATAAAACAAAACGTCTTTGGCATAAAATAACCCAACAAGAGTTGACATGCCATAAAACCCAACCAACCAACCAACCAACCACCTAGGACAAGTGTAGCGTCCATGTTTGTCGTGTTTACCTAATGAGCTATGTTCCTTACCCCAAAATAAATATTTGTCGTTTATCCGGAGAAATAGAGTGAATGAAGTGATTATGGCATATAAAATCTTTTCAAGGTTTAGATGCCTGTTTATAGGTTTCTATCTGATTTTAGTCTAAAAAAAGAAAGAAAGAAAGAAAAAATAGGACAACGTCTTTACTTGTTGAGCTATGGTCGGGACGACATACCTAATGAATCGTAGTAGTAGTAGTAGTAGTCGTAAAAAATCATTAGCAGCAGGAGCAGCCATCGTCGTCGCCAGTGTTACCCGTTTACTGAGTTAAAACATTATTGGGACGTTGGATCGTCTCTTACTTCAGGTTATGTACCCGGCTCTAAGACAGAACTTCAAGTAAGTTTTATTATTATTTATTTACTTATATCATGAGAAAAGAGCTAGACTCATGTTTAAAGTGTATTAAAAAAAAATTGTCAGTAGATATATATATATTTATTTCTTTTTAAATAAGTTATTATATTGTAGAATTTTATTTGTTCATTTAATTTTTCTTAAAATGCGTGGTTTACTAAGTTTAACGTGTTCGGAATAAAATAACCCAATGATTTATATACTTATGAAAAAAGAGCTAGAGTCGTGTTTAAAATGTATTGTTTTTTTTTAAGTTAGTAAATATATATATATATATATTTTTTTAAACAAGTTATTTTTTGTTGTATTTCATTTAACTTTTCTCAAAATGCGTGGTTTTCTAAATTAAAAAAACAACAAAACTTTTGTCTCTTTCTTTAAATTTAACAACAAAAAAGAGACTTAATTTAATCTATTTTACAACTAATAGATATTTCTTAAAATATTTTCTTAATTTGTCATATATAATATATATATTAAACAAGTGTTTTATTGTCATATATTTCATTAGCTCGTTTAACTTTTCTTAAAATGCGTGTTTTTTTAAGTTCTTAATAAAAACAAAAACTTTTGTCTTTTTCTTTAAATTTAACAAAAAAAAAAAAAAAAAAAAAAAAACGCTTAATTCAATTAATAAATATTTTAACATTTCTTTAACTTACTAAACTTATCTTAATCTTTTTAAAAACATCTCTTTCCTTTTCTTTTTTCTTTTTATACAATTGGCGGGGTTTTGTTTATCAAGGTGCGTGATTCAGTTTTAGGCTCACTTGATAAAAAATGACTTTATTTTTCTACAACTTACCATTGAACCTGAATATTGCTCGTTACCACACACTTATACGGTTATTAGAATTAAATTAAGTTGGTATTAAATCCCATATAGAGCAGTTTGACGGGTCGACGTGAATTTTAATCCAGTGTGTGTATCCAACACACCTGCCCACCTGTAGTGATTTTGAGTATTTTTTTTTTTAAGCTTATCTCACCTGTGGAGGTTTTCGTCTCCTTAGTGATAGTTTAAATTAGAAATGTTTTACTTATCTTGAATTAAATGCGTTGTATCTTTTTATTCTAATTAGATAAATAGATAAAAATGTCTTTTTTTGTGTTGAATCTTTTTCTTTATTATTATTATTTTGTGTCGGCCCCAAAAGACATTTTTTTTATATTGTATTTGTCATGGCGGGGTTCTTTCTTTATTATGAATAAATTTCTCTCTCCCTTTTTTTTTCTCTCTTTCTCTCAGTTCAGGTATTTTGTTTTAACCTTCTCTTAATGGATTTGATTAGTTTATTTATCAAACAAACCCGACAATTCATTCTTTTTTCTTTTTTTTTTTCTTCTTCAAATGTTGAACTTCGTTTATTTTACTTCTGGGTATACGTGACATTTTTTCTTTTTTTTTGTTTAAGTTCAACAATTTTTTCTCCTTTTTTTTAAAACTAAAACAAATACGTTAAGCTGTTCTCAAATTAATTATAAGAAGAATAATATTTACCTTTTTTTTACTTTTTTGGTTACACTTACGATTAAAACAAAATATTTGTCTATCTTTTCGGCTTTATAATTTGAAATACAATTGAATCAGAAAATTTTGAAAATTAAGATTTTGAGTTGAAAGAAAGATTAAAACAGACGACCTTTTTTTCGTTTGTTTTTACTCAAAATTTGACAATTTTAAAGAAAGACAAAATAAAATTATCATTTAAAATTTAAGACCATATATATATATATGTGTGTGTGTGTGTGTGATGCTGATAGCTTTTTGATCTTGTGCGTCCCAGGACGCACATATTTGCTTTGAATGAGTCCTCCGGGAAAATTTATGGGTCCCAACTAAAGCCATCTAACCTCTACCTTGTAACCTATACTGTGTAAATCGTTTCTAAGAAAATGTTGAAATGTATTTACAGTTAGCTTGAAATGGAGAGAGAAGAAAAACACTGGGACGCATTGATATGATTTAACTGCGTCCTTTTAGATTTTTTGCGTCAGGGACGCATCCTGTGCCCCTATCAGCATGTGTGTGTGTGTGTGTGTGTGTGTATATATATATACACCAACTCTTCTGGACGAGTAGGATGTGACACATGGTCAATTAATTTCTTAAACGAAGTTTAACAGGTTTAAATGTCAGTTTTCCTTCTCCTAGACTGGTTACCTAGCCAAGGTTTAAGAGTCCACGTTTTTGTGTTTGCATATATATGATATACAATTATGATTAAGATTTAATGTTAACAGCATTTTGAATATGTAAAATCTTTAAAAGTGCTCAGTGCACAAAAATGCAGAGCAATATTACATAGTATATTTTATCTTAGTTTATAGTTGAAATTATATATATTTGTTCAGTTTTTCTTTCTTTGAAAGATAAATATTGCTCTGTATATAATTTAATTGATTAATATACATACATTGAGCTCTCTTTTGGGATTTATAAAAATCCTTTGCATGAATATATGTTTGCACCTACAAGAGCATACAGTATGGTTGTACAGTGAGATTTCAATGATCACAAATAGATTCATCCTTTACTTACCAATCATTTGGATTACCTTACACACACACATATATACATATATATATATATTTTTACGGTCTTCACCTGTCAGCTTGACAGTCGGGTTTCGAATCACGCACAAGGCGGTCTTTCTATCTATAGCTCTGCTGATGAGGCCTAATAGGCCGAAATGTACATACAGAGATTGATTTTTCTCGATTTGTTTATCCTTACATTTAAATAGGTATGCCCGCCTAATTAATTGATTATTAATTAATTAACTTTCAAAAATTAGGTACGACTTCAATTAAGCACATATTCTCCCAAAAATTGTCGGCTAAAAAAAGCCATATCATAAACACATCGCTAATGTGTATTTACTTATCATATATATATATATATATGTTTGTGTCGGAAACTTCAAATGAATCATGCCCGATTTTATATTGTCAAATCTTAAAAATAGATTAATTTTTATTTGACCCATTTTGAGCTTACGTCCTTTTTGAACGACACTCGTTGAAAAATTCTTAACTTTGAACAACCTCAAAGTAATAATAATCTGTATGCTAATACGCGTGTTCCTTAATTATACGACCGTTATCATCTTGCAATATCCTCTTCTGAAAAAATAAGACCGTCCAAATCGCCTAAGATGAAATGTAAATCCTGATTATCTGGCGTGGTTTATCCACTGAATTCTTATTTCTTATGAGTGTCATCACCTCAGCTAAATAATGGACTATTCCGTTTTTATTATAAAGAAAGGAAAGAAAAGGGACATGCTACACAGAAAAATATAACTAGAAGGAAAGATTAGAGGAAACGGTGTGCATGGAAGCGATAACGCTAATCTGTTTCAATCGAACATAATGAAAAGAAGGAAGAAAGAAAAAAGAATGAGTTAAATAATCAAGATTATAATTTTTATTGAACTATTTAGCAATAGCTCTTAAGTAAACATATCAAATGTTGTAATGATTAAATGATCATACTGTGGTATATTCGCAGGTCCTGCTAGTAATGATAATAATAATAATAATAATTTCAAAATGAAACTTTGTTTAATTTTCAGCTTTAAATTACGTTGAATATAGGTAGCACCAAAATACGTTACGTGATCAGTTTAGGCCATATTGAAGGAAGAAACGTAAATATTTTTTAACTTTTTTTTTTTAAATCTCGCAAAAAAAAAAAGAAAAAAAGAAATAATGAACATAAAGTTCTAGAATTCGTATAATTACAATTAACACGAACAACGAATTCACAAAGGTGGAATAACAATAATAATTCTATTAAAACGAAACCTGGTTTAATTTTCAACTTTAAAATTTCGTTGAATAACGAATGAACTCCTTTTCCATTTTTATCTTCTTTCTTTCCTTGGACGTTGTAAATATTTGTCTATTGTTTTCAACCTTTTTAAGGTGTGGTACAGTTGTGTCTCTCTCTCTCACACACACACACACACCAGGGTAGATTTAAAACTATTTAATACACCTGACATTATTCTAAGTCGAGGGTTGGTGGGTTTTTACTCTATACACACACACACACACACACGACAGGTATGTGAGGCATGATGATCTTATCCTTACCTCTTCAACCTCACCCCCCGGGGCATGCTTTCTGTTATCAAACGTATTATTGAATTGATTCGCATTTATTGCTCTACACTTTATCTGCTTGTCATAACCAACTGCCAGTTTCGCCGCCTTAACTGTTTATTCAAATATAGGGCTCACCCACTGCTTCCGTAGGACTCGGCTAACCCCCGACTTAGACACACACACACATTACTTATATGTACTGAGCTATCCCAAGGGAAAGACTTCACCCCCACGAGAGGAAATTATAAGTCACTAGCAGGACCTGTGGGTATACCACACAGTATGATGATTGAATTATTACAACGTTTTATAATATAAAGTAAATATAATATAAAGTAAACATATAAAATTTATGTTTACTTTTTTTTTTCACGCTCAGAATTGCGGAGACATGGAATAAACTGCCTGCATCTGTTGTAGGCTGCCGGAGCACTGAGGCTTTCAAAGCCTCCATGCTTCCTGTAGTCCGCCAACACTATGCCTGATGCCACTCTCCACATACACATGCACACACATACATCCATATTACTACTGTGAACTGTTCATGTTCCTGGCACAACATTATTCTGTGTACCTGACATGAGACTTTGATGAGTTGTGGTGCACCTGAGCACTGTACACAATAAATTACATTACATTACATTCAGAGTTATTTACGAATAGTTCGTTATGTAAACAGTATAATACTCTTGACTAACAGGCCTGTGGATATACCACAGTATGATAAAATATTATAACATAATTAAATTATTAGCAGGACTTGTGGATATACCACAGTATGATAATTCATTCAATTATTACAACGCTTGATATGTTTGCTTAAGAGCTATTGCAAAATTGTTCAATGTAAAAAGTATAATAATCTTGATTTAACTCTCACTGTTTATAGAAAAATATTTACTAAGTAGTGTCAAAATGTTGTTTGTTCAAATATTGAACCCCCACCATTTACACACACACATTACTGATATGTACTGATCTACCCTAAAGGGAAAGACTTCACCCCCACGAGAGAAAATTATGTCACTAGCAGGGCCTGTGGTTATACCACAGTATGATAATTTAATTATTACAACGTTTGATATGTTTGCTTAAGTCTTATATATTAATTTACCATAGCAGAAATACCTAATTAAATCAGACCTTTTTTTTAAAAAATAAAATAACATGCATTATAAAATTCTTTCATTGATAAATCAAAACTGAATTTTTCATTAAATTCGGATAATTCACTGACTTTTGTTAATTTTTTTTCAATCGCGTTGTTAAATTTATTTTATAAAATACGGATTTTACCTAATCTTACAGTGTTTATTTTACGATGTATTTGAGGAGCAAAATTGACCAAAAATAATAATTAAAAATTTATTAAAATAAATTACATGTTATTTCTCTGAATGTTTGAGATGAGGCTTGAAGATTAGTATTATCTCCCGAATACGACAAGAAAGTTCCCGAGTCCGAGAGGAAATACCTGAAGAAGGCCGGAGGGCATATCGACCGAAACGTTGTACAAATAACAATGAAGATGGGACAATAGTCCGAATAACGCAGATAATACTAAATTACATGTGTAATATTATTTTGCTTTTTTAAATTAATTTTTTTTTTTTTTTACTGATGCTCATTATGTTACTACTTTTCGATTGGATAGTCGTTTCTAGTTGTGAATATAGTAAAATTGTTAAAAGACCTGTTCTTTAGTAAAGGAATATGTAATAATGTCAATAATAAAGTCATGCATCTTCATGTAAACACAATAACAAATTGTCTTTACATCAGTAAACTAGTTTGTTCTTTTAGTACCTCTGTCCCTAATAGTTGTTACACTTAGTGTATGCCATACACTAAGTGTAACAAGATTGAAAATCTCTTAAAAATTAATTTCTTAAAAAAATTTTTTTTTGACAATTTAATAGAATTTAGTACATACCAGTTACATAAGCAAAAAAAAGTTTTCAAATATTAATATTATGACATTTTTTTGCACTTTTTATTTCCGATTTCATTAATTTTTCCTAAAAAAACTATAGTTCGGTACGTTATACAATTTCATTGATATAGTTATTCAGCCTCTTATCTTTATAGAAAAAAAAGTATAAAATTTTTTTTCCACGTCATTTTTTTATCTCATAAAATAAAATAGGGGGGGGAGGTGATAGACCTCGTAAAAAATATTTCCCCTAATATATTTTAGAAAAAAACTATTTCAGATGTATTTACATCTAATGGTAAACATTTATGGAAATTTTCGTGAAAATCGGACCATTAATTGGTTTTTCATAGAATTTTAAAAATCCTCTTATCGTAACTTTTTTTAGCTACGTTAAATTTCAGTTGATTTAACAGTGCAAAAATGAAAACATTGTTTTTCAATCATAATTTTCATTATTTTCGTAAGCTGATAAAAAATTTAAAAAATCATCAGGAGTTTGTTTAATGTTTTTTTCTTTCGAATGGAAAAATTTTTTCAAGAAAATATTAATTTTTCTGCAAGTTTCATTGTGTTAAATGTAGGGGGGGGGGTAAATTGCACAGGGGCAAATTGGTGGTACCTAGTGTATGGAATCTATAAGCAAATGGGACAACTATTATGGGACACAGGTAAATACATTTCCCCTCCATTTCCTTTGAACAAGAGATGAATAAGGTACACTTAGACTTTATATGGTGGTTGGTTTTGAAGGCTATCACAAAGAAAAATGAGGTAACTATGATGTTGTTTGTTTACCTTTTGATTTATTCTTAATATTTCGAGATAAAGATCACTGTGTCACTAGATTTCTGAAGGTCCAGAGTTGTTAGCTTGTTGTTAGTTTCTGTCCATTCTGTTGTATGTCTGTCTTCCTTAAAATTCTCCCCCTCCGATCAATCGACTTGTCATGTCAAGCCCTAACATTAAACATACCCCAAAAAATCGTCTGCTAGGTTTTAAAAAACACTTATATGGATACTAGAAGGCGGTGGCTGAGGGTCTGCATGTCCTGGGAATGACGTTAAACTCTATCTGATGGTGAGGTTCCAGTTTTGGAGGTTTGGGGAATGTGGAGCACCCCTTCATCACCATTGCTCCCTGGTCCACTCTGACCCGGAGTGGTAGTACTGTTAGAGTCCCATCTATGGCATAAATAGAAAAAATTGTTCATAAAAAAATGTATATCCATTAAGAATAAATTTAACAACTTTATTGGCATTAAATGACCCACTGAGGTTGATATGCCGTAAAACAAAACAAATCAAACGAATTCACAAAGGAATAATCTATATACTAATATTCGTGTTCCTTAATTATCCTCTTGTTATCTTCTATTAAGAATGAATTTCAAAACTTTATCGGCATTAAATGACCCACTGAGGTTGATATGCCGTAAACCAAACCAAACCAACATCTGTTAGCTTCTGTTAACTTGGTCTCTGTGTGTGTGTATTCTTCAGGCACAGCTGATTTTTCAATTACCGTTTATATTATTTGGTGTGTGCGGTTGTGTATATGTATGCTCGATTTAAAAAAGGTTAGAATGAAACTGTTTTTGTTTTTATAAACTTTTTATTTGTTTTTATTTTACTCGGTGGATTATTTGTTGGGTCAAAGTTCAAGTTCGTACCAATTGTCAAATTCTACCCACAATGAATTTTGACCGGCGCCAAGTAGACCAAATGTTTTCTGTAGGTACCACCAATTTTCCCTGTGAAATTTAACCCCCCCCCCCCTATATTTAACACAATGAAACTTGTATAAAGGTTAATATCATCTTGAAAATTTTTTGTCCCTTCGAAAGAAGAAAGATGAAACAAACTAATGATGATTAAAAAAAAAAAAAAAAAAAAAAAATTCAGCTTACGGAAATAATGAAAATTTTGAACGAAAAACAATGTTTACATTTTTGCACCGTTAAATTAATTGTAATTTAACGTAGCCAAAAAAAAAAGTTATGACTACCAGCTTTAAAAAAAAAAATCTATGAAAAATCAATTAATAGTCCGATTTTTACGAAAATTTCCAGAATTAGTTACCTTTTGATGAAAATATGTCTGAAATCATTTTTTCCTAGAATATATTAGGGGAAATATTTTTTTTTTTTTTTACGAGGTCTACCCCTCCCTTATTTTATGAAATATGAAAAAACTTATTTTCTATAAAGATGAATCTGAATAACTGTCAGGAGATTTATGCGAAAAAAATAAAAATCAATAAAGAAACTGACCCTGTTGTAAATAAACTGACTGTTTTATTTATTTTTCACGATAAAGTTAATAAAACTTCAAAATATTTACGTTTCTTCCTTCAATATGGCCTAAACTGATCACGTGACGTATTTTGGTGGTACCTAGCTTTCTGTTATTTATATGAAATAAATGAGTAATTAAATAGCTAAGCCAAATTTTATTTAGCTCTGTTGGGTGGGGATTTAGAATACACCGACTGCACCTCTGCAGAGGGGTAAGACCCCCCTCCCCCTCAATGGGACCACCTGTTGGTCGGGGGTGGCGACCCGTGATGTTTAAAGACGGAACACACCCTAACCCTTTTTATAATATAGTTATTTACTAAGCTTCACTTAGATGTTGCACAAGGCCGAGTGTAAGGGGCACCCAGTGAGGCTCGAAATCACTAGTCATTATTTGCCAGTCTACCTTGCTAACCATTCCACTACAAGAGGTGCCCATATTTTGTGGATATATTTATTTACTAAGCTTCGCTTAGATGTGGCACAAGGCCGAATGTAAGGGGCACCCAGTGAGGCTCGAACTCACTAGTCATGATTTGCCAGTCTACCTTGCTAACCATTACACAACCCGAGGTGTCTAATCATTTGGAGAATCCGGGTATCGATCCTGATACCTCTCACATCCTAAGCGAGCGTTCTACCACTTGAGCTAATTCCAATCAGTTGTCTGGTCACGTCAAACCCTATCACTTATATGATTTTCCCAACCCTACTGCCCTTTTTTATCATATATGTGCTAGAAGGCGGTGACTGAGGGCCTTAATTTCAATTCTGGAGTTCTGAGAAGTGTGGAGTACCCCTTAATTGTCATTACTCCCAGGTCCACTGTGACATGTAGTGTTAGTACCATGACATGCAACACTGTACTTAGACCCTTACTTAGGCTAGACGGGTGGTCGGAGTGAACCCCTCCGATCAATCAGCTGGTCACATCAAGCCCTAGTATCTATATGATTGTCACAACTCTTTTGCTCCTATGGCAACCCAAACCCTTTTTATGTGCTAGAAGGCGGTGGCTAATGGTCTACATGTCCTGGGTATGACGTTAAACTCTATCTGATAGTGAGGTTCCAGTTCTGGGGAATGTGGAGCACCCCTTCATCACCATTGCTCCCTGGTCCACTTTGACCCGGAGTGGTAGTACCTGTTAGGGTCCCATCTATGGGCTAAATAAAAAAAATGTATTTATAAGAAAAATTTGTGTATCGATTAAGAATGAATTTATTTAAAAACTTTATCGGCATTAAATGACCCACTGAGGTTGATATGCCGTAAAAAAAAAACCCAGCCAAATCAAACTAATAGCAATATTACAGACAGGAATTGGATGAAGAGTCACACTTTTTGTGTGAGGTGGGCTCCGTGGTGTATGAGTGGTAGTACCTGTTAGAGTCCCATCTATGGGTTAAATAGAAAAACACGAGTTTATAAACAAAATTAATTATCCATTAAGAAATACTTTATTTCAAAACTTTATCGGCATTAAATGATCCACTGAGGTTGATATGCCGTAAAACAAACCAAACCTTATGACAAGCCCCAACCTTTTTTATGTGCTAGAAGGCGGTGACTGAGGGTCTTAATGTTCTGGGTATGACGTTAAACTCTATCTGATGACGAAGTTCCAAATTCTGGTGTTTTGGGGAATGTGGAGTTCCCCTTCATCACAATTGCTCCCTGGTCCACTCTGACCCGGAGTGGTAGTATCTGTTAGGGTCACACTGCTTTGATTCTGAAAATTTCCCGAGATATTAGGAATATACTTTTCAATCACCCTGTGTTTTATTTTGAATGTTTTTTTGCTTTAGGCTAAAAAAAAGGGTTTGACTAAAAATATTTTTATAGACGATTTAAATAGACCAAGATTGGCTTCTAAGAAATGGTTATTTGAAATGTGATTATTTTTTTAAATATTTTGATTGGTCTAATAATGTTGCTTGAATTTGATTGGTTGATATTTTTAGTATTTGATTTGTGATTGGTTGAACACAAACTAATTTTAGTTCAAATTAACTCTTGCTACCGGGAACCGGAAGTAATTGGAGTTGTAACAATTAATAGTTTTTTTTTTTTTTTTGGCCTATGCGATTTTTTTTTCAACACCAAAACAAACTTTTTTTATGACTTTCTCTTTCTTTCTCTCTCTCTCTGTCTCTTCTGTGTGTGTATCTGTCTCTCTCTCTGTCTCTTCTGTGTGTATATCTGTCTGTCTCTCTCTCTTTGTGTGTGTGTGTGTGTGTCTCTCTCTCTCTCTCTTTGTGTGTGTGTGTGTGTCTCTCTCTCTCTTTGTGTGTGTGTGTCTCTCTCTCTCTTCCTCTCTTCCTGTGTGTGTGTGTCTCTCTCTTCCTGTGTGTGTGTCTCTCTCTTTCTGTGTGTGTGTCTCTCACGCTCTCTCTCACGCTCTCTGTCTCTGTGTCTCTCACGCTCTCTGTCTCTCTCTGTGTCTGTGTGTCTCTCACAGGAGCTGTAGTTTCAATGTAGTCAAGTTTACTTGGGTAGGTGAGGGGCACCTTTTTAAATTAGCTAACCCCCCCCATTTATAGGATGTCTACCAAAAATGATATATATTATATATAATATTTCAATCCAATTTTTCTCAGTTGGTCTCCAATACAAATTATTAAAGAGAAAAGTTAAGTGTTCTCTTCTTTGAATAATTCCAATTCCAGACATTTTTGCCCCCCCCCCCGCATTGAAGTTAAGAAGAGTAATTGAACATCACCAATCCCAATAGTCATATTTCTCACTAAAAACACTAAGGGTTATTTTGCACTGCATAGTTATTTAAATGTAAGTAAAGTAAGTAAAGTCGACGGAGCGGCCTAAGTCGGTATCAGCCAGTCAGCGAGGGAGTCTATCCCCTTTTCAATAGCCCTAGACCCAGGAGATTGTTTTTAGCATCTGAGGTGGAGCGCCACACCTACTACCATCTCCTTACTTTACCGCACAGATCCCTGTGCTACTCATACGCTGAGTTGGCGGGGACCGGTATCGAACTAGCAACCTTGTGGTTTCTAGCTGAACGCTCTACCGACTGAGCTAACCCGGCCCCTATGTAGATATATTTAAATATCACTTTGGCCCTCTCTTGGGCTAGACGGGCGGTCGGAGAGGCCCCTCCGATCAATCGGCTGGTCACGTCAAGCCCTAGCACCTATTGATTCCCCAACCCTATTGCCTTTATGGCAAGCCCTAACCCCATTTTATCATATGGATGCTAGAAGGGTGGCTGCGGGTCTACATGTCCTGGGAATGACGTTAAACTCTATCTGATGGTGAGGTTCCAGTTTTGGAGGTTTGGGGAATGTGGAGCACCCCTTCATCACCATTGCTCCCTGGTCCACTCTGACCCGGAGTGGTAGTACCTGTTAGGGTCCCATCTATGGGTTAAAAAGAAAAATGTATTTATAAAAAAAATTGTATTATCCATTAAGAATTAATTTATTTCAAAACTTTATCGGCATTAAATGACCCACTGGGGTTGATATGCCGTAAAACAAACACAAATATTTAAATATATGTCAATGTCGTAGGGATGTACAAAAACACGTACTTGCTAATTTTTAGAGGGGCTCTAAAAATCGGCTAATTAGAGTTTAATAAATAATAATATTAGGTTTCTTTTAAAAGGTAAGACATTTTTTCTTCAAATTCTGAGGGTCTATATGTCCTGTGAATGACGTAAACTTCATCTGATGGTGAGGTTCCGGGTCTGGGGAATGTTGATCAGCCCTTCTCACCATTGCTCCCAGGTTAACTCTGACCTGGAGTGGTATTACCTGTTTAGTCCCATCTATGGAAAAAAAAGTATATTGGAATTGTTAACAAAACTTTCTATCAAACTATCGCTTATAACAAACTTAAACTTTATCCTATAAACTTATCCCTTAAACTGATTTCCAATCCACTTAGCAACAAAGAACTGCAAACAACCTACTGTCAAATAAATAAAAATCCTTGAAAAAAGACATAATATATTTGACCATCCCTCACAACCTACTGCTTGGCATAAAATAACCCTGGAGGGGTTGACATACCGTTAAAATCAATCAATCAATCAATCAATTCAAATTCTGAAGAAAACTTTTTTTTAAAGTTAAACTTGAAACTTTTTTTTTTTTACAAATCTTTGAGGCGTAACACAGATTCTCAAAGATACGTGTTCACAAGTTAACTGAACTGAAAAAATGTAAAAGTTTTAAAATAACGGGTACATTATATCGTTTATTCATTAATATATCAACACTGAAAATTTAATTAAATTCAGTTTATTCCCTGATTTTTTTTTTTTTTTTTTTTTTTTTCGGGTTTGAATTTAGGTCCGTTTAGTTCGATTTAACCGTGCTTTCTATTGCCAAATCCTTAAGTAAAATTCACCATATTTATTGAATAATCTTCGTGTATACATACCTACACAGCCATTTTGCAGGGTTTTTTTAGAATCTGTGTTACGCCTCAAACATACATGGTTCAAAGTTAACTGACCTAAAAAATGTAAAAGTTTTTAAATAAAATAGACTAGTGCATTATTATTTTTATTCATTAATATATCAACTCTGAAAATTTCATTAAATTCAGTTAATTCCTGATTTGGGGATTTTTTCTTTCTTTCGGGTGGTAACAACGATGGTTGAATTCAGGTCCGTTAAGTGTCGATTTAACCGAAATTCTTTTATCTATATTTTGTCACCTGTGATTTTTTTTGTACCCAGGCGATGCCGGATAGCCGCTTCTAGTTTGATATAATAAGAAAATTCTTTGTTTTCTTTCCTCACCTGTGAATTTTTATCACACCAAGTAAAGAAAAGCTTGGGATATTGTTTCTAATACTTTTTAAAGTCTTCTAATCCTTTTACACCTTTTTTTTGAAGTCTTGCCGCTCACTTTAATGGTTTATCTTGATACCACTTTCCAAGAAGTCGATGAGGGGGTGGGTAGGCTAATTTTAAGATTATATAGAAACCACCGGATGGTATTAAAAAAAAAGAAAGAAATAATGAAAGGAATTCTTTAGCTAACAATGTGACCCTTCTCGTTTAAAGAAGATAAAATACCGCCAAAATACGTCACGTGAACAGTTTAGGCCATATCGAAGGAAGAAACGTAAATATTTTGTATTTTTTTAAATCTCGCAAAAAAAAAGAAAAGAAATAATCAACAAATTTTAAAAGAATAGTTAATTCAAAGATCAAATTATCCGATTGGGGAAAAATTACCGTTATCTTAAAAAATAAATAAAACAGTTGTTTTTTTTTTTTTCATGATTTCCGTAAGCTTCAGAAATCGAAAAAAATAAAAAAATAAAAAAATAAACAAAAAAATTTCAAAAATCTAAAAAAAAAAAAAAAAAAAAAATTAAACAAAAAAATGTTCATTCAGGAAGTTTGTTTAATGTTTCTTTCGAGGTCAACATTTTTAAAGATAATATTAACCTTTATGCAAGTTTCATTGAGTTAAATATAGGGGAGGGGCTAAATTTCACAGGGAAAATTGGTGTACCTATTCATCATGATACCACTTACCAAGAAGTTGAAAGGGCGGTTAGGCTAATTCAAAGATCAAAATCATCCGATTGCGGAAAAATTACCGTTATCTTGAAAAAATAAAAAAAACAGTTCGATTTTTTTTCATGATTTCCGTAAGCTGAAATTAAACAAAAAGTTTTCATCAGGAGTTTGTTAATGTTCTTT
Organism: Doryteuthis pealeii; assembly: GCA_023376005.1. Classification (NCBI taxonomy): domain Eukaryota; kingdom Metazoa; phylum Mollusca; class Cephalopoda; order Myopsida; family Loliginidae; genus Doryteuthis; species Doryteuthis pealeii. Next base: position 4,154,561 of record CM042180.1, read on the forward strand.
CGAGTGGTCAACATTTTGTAAAGATAATATTAACCTTTGTTTTTTTTTTTCCATGTATTCCGTAAGCGAATCGGAAAAAAAATCGAAAAAAAAAAAAAAAAAATCAACAAAAAAATGTTCATTAGGAGTTTGTTTAGTGTTTCTTTCGAGTGGTCAACATTTTTTTAAAGATAATATTAACCTTATGCAAGTTCATTGTGTTAAATATAGGGGGGAGGGGCTAAATTTCACAGGGAAAATTGGTGGTACCTATTCATCATGATACCACTTACCAAGAAGTTGAAAGGGCGGTTAGGCTAATTTTAGATTATATAGAAACCACTGGATGGTATTAAAAAAAAAAAAAAGGAATTTCTTTGGCGAACAATGGCGAACCTTCTCTTTAAAGAAGATAAACTGGGCTTAAATATCTATAAACGAATTATCATGTCTATACATGTAGATAATATTTTGTTTTACAAAACAATAATTTCTACTTATTTTTTTGCGGTGGGTGGGTAGGTGAGACAATGGAATTTAGATGAGGAAAAGGTCAAGATGCCGAGATATAGAGTATACAACCAAGAATGTTGCCAATTTAGGATACGGCAATTAACCTCAGTGGGTCATTTAATGCCGACAAAGTTGTGAAATAAATTCATTCTTAATGGATACTCAAAATTTTTATAAAACTCGTTTTTCTATAATCCGTAAACAGGTACTACCACTCCGGGTCAGAGTGGACCTGGGAGCAATGGTGATGAAGGGTACTCCACATTCCCCAAACTTCCAAAACTGGAACCTCACCATCAGATAGAGTTTAACGTCATTCCAAGGACTTGCTGACCCAAGTAAGGGCCAAAGTGAAATGTTGCATGTCATGGACTGCTCAGCCACCTGGGTTCCACCCCTAAGTATCACAGTTGCACCAACGGCCAACAGGTGCCCCATTGAGAGAGTCTTACCCCTCTGCAGAGGTGCAGTCAATGTATTCTAACGCCCTCAGCGACAGTGCAATGGGTTCAAAGTTCCGTGAAGGTTCCCGATTACAAGAAATACTTGAAGAAGACTGGAGGGCACACCGGCCGAAACGTTGTACAGATATTATATTCCCCCTTCTCTCTCTCGTTGTCTTCGCCCCTTTCTCCTCTCTCTCTCGTTGTCTTTCGCTCCCCCTTTTCTCTCTCTCGTTGTCTTTCGCCTCCCCTTTCTCTCTCTCGTTGTCTTTCGCCTCCCCCTTTCTCCTCTCTCGTTGTCTTTCGCCTGCCCCCTTTTCTCTCTCTCTCGTCTTTCGCCTGCCCCTTTTCTCTCTCTCGTTGTCTTTCGCCTGCCTTTTCCTCTCTCCTGTCTTTCGCCTGCCCCTTCTCTCTCTCTCGTTGTCTTTCGCCTGCCCCCTTTTCTCTCTCTCTCGTTGTCTTTCGCCTGCCCCCCTTTTCTCTCTCTCTCGTTGTCTTTCGCCTGCCCCCCTTTCTCTCTCTCTCGTTGTCTTCGCCTGCCCCCTTTCTCTCTCTCTCGTTGTCTTTCGCCGCCCCCCTTTTCTCTCTCTCTCTCTCGTTGTCTTTCGCCTGCCCCTTTTCTCTCTCTCTCTCTCGTTTCGCCTGCCCCCTCTCTCTCTCTCTCTCGTTGTCTTCGCCTGCCCCCTTTTCTCTCTCTCTCGTTGTCTTTCGCCTCCCCTTTCTCTCTCTCTCTTGTCTTTCGCCTTGCCCCTTTCTCTCTCTCTCGTTGTCTTCGCCTGCCCCCCTTTTCTCTCTCGCCTCCCCCTTTTCCTTCTCGCTCCCCCCTTTTCTCTCTCGCCTCCCCCTTTCTCTCTCGCCTCCCCCTTTTCTCTCTCGCCTCCCCCTTCTCTCTCTCGCTCCCCCTTTTCTTTCGCCTTCCTTTCTTCGCCTCCCCCTTTTCTCTCTCTCGTTGTTGTTTCTTTCACCTTCTAGAGGTTGATGCCTACTTTACCCTAACTCATTATTCATTCCTTTTTTGCATCGGACACATTGCATTGCCAACCTCACCACCCACCCACCCACCCACCCACCCCACCCCACCCAACAACTGTGGATTTAGACTCGATGGACAAAATGGCTTCATCTTTCACTATTCAATAATCTTCCTATAAAACATGGCTATAAATAATATCACGTACATAATATAAAAGTTGAGGAATAAATCGGTTAAATCGAACCCCTCCCTGATCATCGCTGGTCACGTCAAGCCCTAGCACCTAAAAGATTTTCCCAAACCCTATGCCCTTATGGCAAGCCCCAACCCTTTTTATTTATGGGTGCTAGAAGGCGTTGGATGAGGTCTAACTATGTCCTTGGGAATTGACGTTAAACTCTATCTGATGGTGAGGTTCCAGTTTTGGAGGTTTGGGAATGTGGAGCACCCTTCATCACCATTGTTCCCTGGTCTACTTTGGCCCAGAGTGGTAACCTGTTAGGTCCCATCTATGGTTAAATAGAAAAATATTTATAAACAATTGTATTATCCATTAAGAATTTTATTCACAACTTTGTCGGCATTAAATGACCTACTAAGTTGGTTATGCCGTAAACCAAACCAGGAATTGAACCCTTATCACCAATCCCACAACGATAACCATTGGCTAAGTCCTCCTCTTGTAGTTTAAATGTACTCACCTCTGATCATGTGTATTTATCATGTGAAGAATGAAGCCTGCCTGTTTTGTTTCCTGTGTTTCCTAGTTTCCATGGAAACTAATCGGAGGCTTTATTTCCAATGCGGACACACTGGCTAACATGTCATGCGAGCTCTTTTCATTCATGATGAAAATGAATAATAAGGATGGTGATGATGGAAAAATGTTTAGTAGGCGAAAACTTGCCTTTCCAAAAAGTATTATGACTAATATTGTCTGCGTTATTCGGACTATTGTCCCATCTTTGTTATTTGTACAATAGTCCGAATAACGCAGCTCATCTCAAACATTCAGAGAAATATTATGACTAAAACTATTAAAAAACCCAAACAAAAAACGTCATTTTAAGTGGTATATTATTCATTTTTCACTAGTATTTCTTTCATCTTAATTTCAATTCTTTATTTACACTAGTAGTAATATTCTCTTGAATTTTCATTATATCAAGCTAAATCGTCCCTTATCAAAATGACTTGATTTGGCATTAAATGACCGAAAGGGTTGATATGCCATAAAGAAAAAAAGTCAACCAATCTATCGATTAAAACTATTTGATGTTCATTCCTTTCCAACATGAGTTGACTAAAATGAAATATGAACTTTGCTCACCAACTTTATCATCATTAACATCTGTCCTAATTTTCTGTTTCCAATGAATCAGAAAATAAATATATATATATATATATATATATATATATATATATATATATATATATATAATATATAATGTACCACCGACATGTGTTTCGGCATTTCATGCCTCTTGGGTTAGGGACGAACTCAGACTGACCGCATGGTAGTCCGATATCTTACCCCCTCGCCCACTGACAAGCCGATGTGCGGTCACTGAGAGATCAAATATCGGAGACATGATCATTGCTTTATTCCTTAGTAGTGAGAGTTAATTTAAATTACCAATTAGAAGAGCTCATTACCAAATTTATGGGAGCATATATTAATAAGTCATCCACAGACACTGCGTGCTGACAACTGAACTACTTGTAGAAATGGCCTTATTCTGTGAAGATAGCCCACGGATCCAGCTTGTTTTTATGTACCCTGTCCACACATATGAAACCCTCGACATACAGGCCCTGCCACACAGGTCAGACTTAAATGTAGGAAATGTTTCCATGGCGTCCGTCATGTGTCGCTTCAGGATTGGAGGGCTCGAATCACCTTACCCAACTTCTTACAGCTACCATCAGCCTGTCTTTCCATGAGGATGTGTATCCAGCCTACCCTCTTCTGTCAATTGGTCCTTATCGCTGAAATTGACTTCCGCAGGGCATCGATGTCGGCCCCATATCAAGATGCTCCCCTGTCACGATACCAGTACGTAGTTTGGGGTTTCTCAAGATCGGGAGGTGTCGAGACATTCCAGGTGGCTATTCTTAGCCTTGTTTTGTGTTGTAGTATTTTCTTGTTTTCGCCCAGCTAATGTGGACATCCGTCGAAGCGCTGGTTTCTGGCCAGCTTGATAGGTGAACCGGCATTTGTTTAGGTCACCTTTTCTAGACACTTCCACTGCCTGGGTGAACAATGGACTCTCCCGTCAATTTCGACATATGAGGTTCCGACAACCTTTTTCATCTAACCTTGTGTGTTAATCGCAGGTGACATTTCAGCCTTGCAATGATTTGCAAAGAAGTCCACAGATGGAACAAGATGTGTGCACTATTTGAATGTATTGCTGGGACACTAGCCAATGCTCTAGTCCTTTCTCTAGCTTGACGCAGCTTGGTGACCTCCGATGCTGCCAAATTCTTGATACCATTGTAACACAAATGTTTCTAATGAATCAGAAAAATAAATATATAATATATAATAATATATATATATATATATATATTAGTTTAATTCTTTGTATTATATTAGGAGAAATGATTATAAAGTGCTCAATTACTTCTGTAAGAGCTGTATTTATTTTTCAAAAGTGAACGTTTCTGATGACGGATAATCACCTAAAAGTTAATGTTCCGAAACCATGGTAAAACGGAATTTTAAATGTATTGGTGACATATATATATATATATATAAAGCTGATTCATTCTATTTCTGATCTGGTGGTGGTGGGGGGGGAAAAGTAGATTTATTTTAGATGAAAAGAAAAAAAAAAACTATAATCATATAATTAATGTTTATCTATGTTAAGACATAAAATAATCCTTTTATCCAAATAAAACATTTGTCCTCAAGCGAGTAGCAACCTTGGAATGTGAGCTTTATATTTTATGTCAGACTCACTTCATTAACCACTGCCAAGTAGGTGAGTTCAATGATTTCTTGTCCTCGATATGACCTAAAACTTCTGCTACTTATGCATTGTTATTACTCCCAGGTCCACTCTAACTTGGTGTATTAGTACCTGTTAGTCTTATCTATGGCCGCCCTGTCGGCTGAGGGCGTTAGAAATGCACCGACTGCACCTCTGCAGAAGGTAAGACTCTCCAACCGTGTTGGCCGTGAGTGGCGACCCCTGATGCTTAACGGATCTTAGTGGAATGAACAGTCCACGACTGCAACATCCCACTTAGACCCTTACTTAGGCTAGACGCCCCCTCCGATCAATCGGCTGTCACATCAAATCCTAGCATCTATATGATTGCCCCAACCCTATTGCCTTATGGCAAGCCCCAGCCTCTTTTATGATATGGTCTAGAAGGCGGTGGCTGAGGGTCATCCTATCCTGAATGGACGTTAAAGTCTATCTGATGGCGAGGTTCCAGTTTTGGAGGTTGGGGAATGTGGAGCAGCCTTCTTCACCATTACTTCCCAGGTCCACCCTGACTCAGAGTTGTAATACCTGTTAGGGTCCCATCTATGGGTTAAATAGAAAAATGTTAAATAAAAAAATTAAGTATCCATTAAAATGAATTTATTCAAAAACTTTATCAGCATTAAATGACCACTGAGGTTGATATGCCATAAAACAAAACAAACCAAACCAACCTATCTATGGGCAGCCATGTCACCAGTGCGTTCTTAGGATGCACGTATTTTGCTGAATGAGTCCCGGGGAATTTGATGGGTCCCAAATAAAGTTGTCTAACTCCTACCTTGTAATATATCCTGTGTAATTCGTTTTCTAAGAAAACTATTGAAATGTATTTACAGTTAGCTTGAAATGGTAAGGGGAGAAAAAGAAAAACACTGGGACGCATGATACGATTTTACTACGTCCTTTTTAGATTTTTGCGCAGGACGCCGTACCTATCAGCATCTCTGCCTAGGGCATTAGAATATACCAACTGCACCTCTGCAGAGGGTAAAATCCTACCAAATGTGATTTCTTCCTTCTTTTCTTTTCTTCTCTCTTCTTTCTCTCTCTCTCTTCTCTCCTTTTCTCTCTCTCTTCTCTCTCTCTCTGTCTTCTCTGTCTCTCTCTTTCTCTGTCCTCTGTTCTCTCTCTTTGTCTGTCTGCTCTGTCTCTCTTCTTTGTTCTCTCTCTTTCTCTCTCTCTCTTTGTCTGTCTCGTTCTCTCTCTTCTCTCTTCTGTCCTCTTCTCTATCTCTTTTTTCTCTCTCTTCTCTCTCCTCTCTCCTTTCTCTCTCTCTCTCTTCTCTCTTCTACTCTCTCTCTTTCTCTCTCTTTCTCTCTCTTCTCTTCTTTCTCTCTCTCTCTCTCTTCTCTCTCTTTCTCTCTCTTTCTCTCTCTCTCTTTCTCCTCTCATATTAAAAACATTCAATTAAGTAATGTCATCAACAGAACTGAAATACGATATTTTACAACCTGACCCTTGAGCCCTCCATATATATATATATATATAAGCAAACACTTGACCCCCCCCCAATACTATATAGACCATCATTTATACAAGAATCTGCGGAGGTGGGTGGTTGAGAGGCCCCACACTGTCTTTTGTTCAACTTCCCTGCCGTAAAATTGACTTCAGACTGAACAGTGGATTCAAAGACTTTTTGTTGCAAGAGTATCCAAGAGTATCGACTCACCTCCCCCAGCTCCCTTCTACCCCCCTCCCCGCTGGTGATGAAATACTCTGAGATTCTTGAAAAAGATTAGGGTCGTTTGAAAAAATAAATAAATAAAAAGAATATTGCCTGCTTTATGTTTTGTGATAGTATCTCAACTATGTTGAGTAAGAAAAGTGTGGCAAAAGAGGGGGGGGGGTCATGCTTTTTTTGGATTTCCTCAGAAATGGATTACATAAAATATTTATGTATGTGTATTATGTTGTTATAGGGTCCACGTATGCTTCTTTGTCGGGATATCTGAATAGTATATATATATATATATATATATATATATATATATATTGAATAGTGAATGAAAGAATGAGAAAAGTATTTGCATGAAAAGGTGCTCAATGCTAATAAAGCAGAGCAGATTTATAATCAATGGTAATATTATGATATTGTGATATGTTAAAAAATCCATGTTAAAAAAAATTTGGTTTTTAAGATCTCAACCTTGACCTCATCTGATGATTGGATTACCATGAAACTTCAAGTTATGAGTGTAAAATCATTTGATTTTATATATCTGGGAGTGAATATGGAAATAAATCCGACAATATTAAGAAATTTAAAAAAACAAGTGTTCCAAAAATAAGATGAATTTATTTATCGACGTTTAAACGTTTCGGTTTCTTTAAACCTTCATCAGGATGTATTAAGGGGTGAATAAATTGATGGATGTTTTATAGATGACAGGAGATAAAAAAATCTTTATAAATTTTTTGTTTGTTTGTGTAACTGTATTTGTTCAGCGTTATATTTTTGAAAGACGAGTCGCCATCCGCACACGCGAAGATGTCATGATGCGTGACGTAACTCGAAGAAATGCATTCAACAAAAGACAAGAAAAAGTATTATTGGACTGATTTTATGAGACAAAGGGAACAAAGTGGGAATGATAACTAAATAATTAAATAAAGCCTGGTATTCTGTAGTTATTTAAAACTATTTTAGCTAGAAACGGTGATATGTTAAAAAATCCATGTTGATTATTAAGGGAGGGCAAAAGCGAAATTGCACAGGCTTCAAATATATATATATATATATATATATATATATGCGCTTAATTGAAGTCATACCTAATTTGAAAATTAATAAGTTGATAATTAATGCATTAGGCGAATATATCTGTTCAAATGTAAAGCGTAAACAAATCGAGAAAAAGTAATTCTCTGTATGTACATTTCGGTCTATTATGCCTCATCAGCAGAGTTATACACAGGGAGCCGCTTTGTGTGTGATTCGAACCCTAACTGTAGGATATATATATATATATGGGAAACTTTTTGGTTGTTTTACAAGCATGAAGATCAGAAAGAACATCAAAGTCTACCGCACAGAACATCACATGACCCCCAACAACATAGACTGACTGTTCCTTCTCTTGTCTATCTTAAACTTTTGAGAAAGAGGGATGACTCTCGAAATATTGGTAAATAAAAAAAGATTAAGAACACAATATTCAATATTTTCTTTCTGATCTTCATTTTTTTTTACATGCTTCTAAAACAATCCCTAGTGAAACTAGGTTGTAAGTTTTTAACTTTTTATACTCTCTTTGTGCTAGTTTGCTGCATTCGCTTATTATGTGAATGACTGTTTCGTCTCTATTTCCACACATTCTGCACTTTCTATTCTGCTGCGTCTTATCTTTTTTTGCCTTTATATAGTTTGTTCTAATGGCATTGTCTTGTGCTGCGATTATTAAGGATTCGGTTTCTCTTTTGAGGTTTCCTTTTTTAGCCATGTCCAGGTATTCTGATGTGATATTTCTTGAGTTTGGCGCTTAAAGTACCCGTGTAGTTGTTTTTCTTCCCATTTCTGTTTTTTATTTGTTAATGTATTTCTGTTTGTCACTTTTCTTGGCTGCTGCTGCTGCTGATTATTATTATTATTATTATTATTATTATTATTATTATTAGTTTTTCACAGCTGGTGTTTCACTGGAGGCTGAGTGACAGCAAGTCTCCTCGGGTCTCCAGGACTTTTTTTTTATTTTACTTTTTAGTTAAAATAATTTCATATTGCTTAGCTTTTTGTGTATCGAGCACTGTATTGTACAGGTTTAAAATTGTTTTAGCTATAAACTGTATTGTAATATATATATATATATATATATATATATATATATATATATATATATATATATAATAATTGTTATTTTAGGAGGGTTTACAATAAGTTTTTTTAAGTGTTTTTTCCACTTCAGACGTCTATCTTCTTGGTTGGCAGCTTTTAATTTTGATCTCCATGTGCTTTTCTTATCACTAACTTAGTTTTCTGTCATGCTAATTGTGATTAATATTAATTAATTATAATAATAATAAAACCTGTTACTTTAAATAGATGGTTGGTACACGTAACTAAATTAAAATTCAATAGCAAATTAAAAAAACAAAAAACTTTTTAATCGGAAATTTATGAATATTTTTCAACACTTTACAGTGATTTGAAAAAAGACGAAAGACGTTTTTATGATAAAATAATTTTACTTAAACAGAAGAAAAATGCAATTATGTTTATTTAAATAAAAATAAATTTTATTTACAAAATATTTTTATGGTTATTTAAATAAAAGGATGTCGTTCAGAAATAGTATCACACAATTTGTTTTTGTCAGATACAATATAATTGTAAAAATCGTCTGTTTGTTTATTTTCAAATATTTGAAAGCGAAACTTACTGGTGATGAGTTAAAATATGAACCTTTCATTAAGTTGATGATTTGGGGTGCTTATTGGTTACTTGGTCCGCTATCTTTGTCAAGTTAGATAGCTGGCTACGCAGAAACTTATTTGAGGCTATGTTGTTCAATTCTGGCTTGGGTTCAGGGGGTTGTCCCTTCTCCTCCTCGGGCTTCGTATACCCCTCCTCTGTAAGGACAAGGCAAGTTCATTGCCTGATCAGAGACCCCCACTCTCCCACCAGTAAATACTAATATCGCCGAGCAATTTTTAGCATTTCCTTTTATTCAACTGTGCATCCATGCGAATGAAGGAGCCTCCCTGCCTAAAAAATTGACTTTTGTGTCCCAGGTTGACCCTGGCACCGGGGGTGGGGGTCGGCTGATCCGGTTTGAGGCAGGAAGCAATTTTCGACAACACAGTTTATATTAAACGTAGACCGGAATGCGTACACAGCAGCTTGATGCTTATTTTTTTAGACTAGCTTAAAAGCTGCCTTACCGGCGGCAATTAGCTCCTGCGTGACAAAGCAAGTAGAATTAGGAAGATGAAGGATAATACTAGTTAAAATTATTATTAATAATGACAAAGCAAGTAGATTAGGAAGATGAAGGATAATACTAGTTAAAATTATTATAATAATAATAATTGACAAAGCAAGTAGAATTAGGAAGATGAAGGATAATACTAAGTTTTATTATTAATAATAATATTGACAAGCAAGTAGAATTAGGAAGATGAAGGATAATACTAGTTAAAATTATTATTAATAATAATAATTGCCAAAGCAAGTAGAATTAGGAAGATGAAGGATAATACTAGTTAAAATTATTATTAATAATAATATTGACAAAGCAAGTAGAATTAGGAAGATGAAGGATAATACTAGTTAAAATTATTATTAATAATAATAATTGACAAAGCAAGTAGAATTAGGAAGATGAAGGATAATACTAGTTAAAATTATTATTAATAATAATAATTGACAAAGCAAGTAGAATTAGGAAGATGAAGGATAATACTAGTTAAATTATTATTAATAATAATAATTGACAAAGCAAGTAGATTAGGAAGATGAAGGATAATACTAGTTAAAATTAATTAATAATAATGATTGACAAAGCAAGTAGAATTAGGAAGATGAAGGATAATACTAGTTAAATTATTATTAATAATGATTGACAGCAAGTAGAATTAGGAAGATGAAGGATAATACTAGTTAAAATTATTATTAATAATAATAATTGACAAAGCAAGTAGAATTAGGAAGATGAAGGATAATGCTAGTTAAATTATATAATAATAATGATTGACAAAGCAAGTAGAATTAGGAAGATGAAGGATAATACTAGTTAAAATTATTTTAATAATAATGATTGACAAAGCAAGTAGAATTAGGAAGATGAAGGATAATACTAGTTAAAATTATTATTAATAATAATGATTGACAAGCAAGTAGAATTAGGAAGATGAAGGATAATACTAGTTAAAATTATTATTAATAATAATAATTGACAAGCAAGTAGAATTAGGAAGATGAAGGATAATACTAGTTAAATTATTATAATAATAATGATTGACAAAGCAAGTAGAATTAGGAAGATGAAGGATAATACTAGTTAAAATTATTATTAATAATAATGATTGACAAAGCAAGTAGAATTAGGAAGATGAAGGATAATACTAGTTAAAATTATTATTAATAATAATAATTGACAAAGCAAGTAGAATTAGAAGATGAAGGATAATACTAGTTAAAATTATTATTAATAATAATGATTGACAAAGCAAGTAGAATTAGGAAGATGAAGGATATACTAGTTAAAATTATTATTAATAATAATGATTGACAAACAAGTAGAATTAGAAGATGAAGGATAATACTAGTTAAAATTATTATTAATAATCCAAAGCAAGTAGAATTAGGAAGATGAAGATAATGCTAGTTAAAATTAATAATAATAATAATGATTGACAAGCAAGTAGAAATAGTAGTTTACGGAATCGGCCTGATTCAAAATAGAAAATGTTGGGCTATGGTCTATAGGAGCACACTTGGGAATCCAAAATTCATAAAATCAAAATTTCAGGATTGCGAGTCTAGATTTGTCCTGAAATGTTTTTAATTTGTTTGGTAGGATATGTTGGGCTACTGCCTCTAGGAGTAAATTTAAAAAAAATTGACACAGACATTCGCATTTATTGTTGGTGAAGTTGTGTGTCTTCATTTGAATTTGACGAGATCTTTCTTTTATCAAGATATACCTGATTCCAAAATGGTATGATATGTTGAGCTATGGCTTCTAGGAGTAAAGTTGATCAAATGTGACATACTGACATTAGCATTTATTATTAGAGAAGTTGTGTGTCTTCATTTGAATTTGACGAGATCTTTCTTTTATCAAGATATACCTGATTCCAAAATGGTATATGTTGGGCTACTGCCTCTAGGAGTAAAGTTGAAAAAATTTGACACACTGACATTAGCATTTATTATTAAAGATAAATTTGTTGAGTTGTAAAAAAAAAACCCCAAAAAACAAATGCTGATAATGGAGGGTTTAACAGCTGACAGCAATGATATGTTCTGAAATGTTTTTAATTTGTTTGGTATATGTTGGGCTACTGCCTCTAGGAGTGGAGTTGAAATAAATTTGGCAAACTTACATTCACATTTATTATTAGCGATGAGGTTATTTACTTTGAACTGTCCTTTTAAAAGCTAATGTAATTAAGTCTATATCCACCTGAACAGGTGTGTTTTTATACCTGTAATAACATTTTTGAGTAAAATAATTCATAGCTCAGTCGGTAGAGCGTTCGGCTAGAAACCACAAGGTTCCTAGTTCGATACCAGTCCTCGCCAACTCAGCGTATGAGTAGCACAGGGATCTGTGCGGTAAAGTAAGGAGCTGATGGTAGGTGTGGTGCTCCACCTCAGACGCTAAAAACAATCTACTTGGTCTAGCGCTATTGAAAAGGGGATAGACTCCCTTGCTGACTGGCTGATACCGACTTTAGGCCGCCCCGACGACTTACTTAGTGTCCGTCTATGAGAGCATTTCATGTTTGTGATAGGGACAGGTGGTGAGGAAGTGTCATGGAGTTGCATGCTGTCAGTACTACTTGTTGATATATTGGAACACTAAAGTTAAAATGCTCTGAGAGAGTAAAGCAATTTGGAACTGACTAATTTTGTGAGGCCACTTGGTGGCCATGGGTGGCAACTCGTGATACTTCAGACGGAATCTTGGTCGCTGAGTAGTCCATAACATGCAACACTCCACTTTGGCTCTTACTTAGGCTAGACGGGTAGTCGTAGAGGCCTCCTTCGATCAATCGGCTGGTCATGTCAAGCCCTAGAACATATATGATTGCCCCCAACCCTATTGCCCTTATGGCAACTCCTCAACTCTTTTTATCATATGTGCTAGAAGGTGGTGGGTGAGGGTCTCTGTCCTGGGAATGACATTAAACTCTAACTGATGGTGAGGTTAGTTCTTGAGGTCTGGGGAATCTGGAGCACCCCTTCAACACCATTGCTCCCAGGTCCACTCTGACCCGGAGTGGTAGTACCTGTTAGGGTCCTATCTATGGGTTAAAAAGAAAAATGTGTTTATAAAAAAAAGATTGAGTATCCATTTAAGAGTGAATTTATTTCAAAACTTTGTCAGCATTAAATGACCCACCGATGTTGATATGCCATAAAACAAAGCAAACAAGCAGCTAAGACTATTTCTCTGAATTTTATAGACGAGGCTTGATAATTAGTATTATTTGTATTATTTGGACTATTGTGCTCATCTTCATTGTTATCTGTACAACATTTCGGCCAATGTGCCCTGAGACACATAGCCTAGTGGATAAAGGTGTTAGGTCTAGACAATTCTAAGTGGCAGTTATCTCTAGACTGCAGGTTCAATCCTGGTCAAGGGTGACAGTAACATAGAATAATAAACAACACAGCTTAACACCTCCACCCCAGCTATGGTTAGCAGAATGAGAACAGGATACCCCCATGGATCAAATAAAGGGTTAGGTTCAAAGTTCCATGATGGATCCTGATTACGACAAGAAATACCTGAAGAAGGCCGGAGGACACATCAGCCGAAACGTTGTACAGATAACAATGAAGGTCTATAGTCCGAATAATACAAATAATACTAAACACCTGAAACTTTTTTAGTTTATATATTTTATATAGTTTATATATTAAAAAAAACTTATCTACTTACTTATACTATTTACAAAGTAACATTTCTCTTTTTCTCTCTAAGCCATTATAAAACAATTTAGGATATCAGAAACTATGGGGGACTATTTTTTTATATTTTTGGCGAAAATGCGCTGTTGAGATTTTTTGGGTATATAAGGTATGTGTCAAAAGTCCACTCCTACTTATAGACTCGGCGAGAACCATGTGATTTCTCTTGGCCAATCACTGGCAGTACTCTGCTGCTGATACAATACTTAAACGGCAGTACTACTCATAACTACTGCGACTTTCGTCGACGACGGACATAGGATTAAATCACTGGACCTTTAATAATACGCAGGATAGGACTTATTCACTTACTAAAGGATTCCATAACTCAGGACTTACTTACTTTAAGCTCTTTTCAACTGGCCAAGGATGATATTTAAAAACTTAACACTGGTCACCGGTGGTCTCAGACACGGTGTGAGGTTGTCGAAACAAACCTGCTGATTCTATGAAAGGGCTCTCTGACGACAGCCACACAGCGAGCGAGAACCTGAACGTTGATAGGTATTGTCAGTTCAAGGAAAGAGCTAAAAGCAATAGTTTCAAGGGACTGAATTGCCACGTAACCAACGAAGCTACGCCTACAATCCAAGCGTATACAATTGTTTGTCTCCTTACACCATCTTTTGTGTGTGTCTTAGTTGGTCTCTAACTTCCTCTTCCCACATTAGCCCTTCATCATACCCAGCTTTATTGGCGCCGATTCCATGAAGAATCTGCTAAAGGGATAGGGTTAGTGAAAATCTACATAAGAGCAATTTATCCCGATATGATGAATTTTCCTAGAATCCTAAGATAAGCTTAGTGAAAAAAGTCAAGCAGCAATAAGCCCATTCAATACTTAGATGGGTGACCATTTAAGCAGATACTATATATATATTTACCAACCCCTCCGCACGAGCAGGATGTGACACAAGGTCAATTTCTTAAGCGGAGTTCAACAGGTTTGAATTCAGTTTTCCTTCTCCTAGACCGAATGCCTAACCAAGGTTAAAGAGCCCTGTCTGTCCTACTATTTATCCATAGCTGGAGGGAGAGTAGGATTCATACCTTTCCCAAGGATATTAGCGCTAAGTGAAATGCAATTACCACATCCAGGATTTGAACTCTGGGCGACGAGTCCATTTCCCATGACTTTAACCATTACACCAAGCAGATACTATATAAGCAACCTGATATCAAAATGATTTGATTCAGCATTAAATAACCCAAAAGTTGACATGCCATAAAATAGAACAACCAGCAAATCAACTGCTAGATCACCAAAGTTAAGCAGCATGAGCCTGTTCAATACTTAGATGGGTGACCATTTAAGCAACAGATACTATAAGCAACCTGATATCAAAATGATTTGATTCGGCATTAATAACCCGAAAAGGGTTGATATACCATTAACCAACCAGAATTTAATCATTACTTTCCTGAATTTAATAAAAAAAGCTAAAGGGTTAGTAGCATTCCCAGTTGATTTTTAATTTGAGGTTATTGTTATTTAATAACATTAGTTATATAGAGTTTGTAAATGGAGTTCAGAACTGTTTGAATTATACAAATATCCCCAGTGGTTCAAAAGTTATGAGAATTTAAGCCCGAAATTGGGGATACAAAAGTGGAAAAGATTTTTTGAATCTAAGAGCTAAAGGGTTAGGGAAACACTCTGCTATAAGAACAATCCTAATATGATGAATTTACTAGAATTCTAAGCTAAGCTTAGTAAATAACTATCGTCTTGTAATTCCTAATATGAGATGATTTGAATATTTTGGTTGGTAGGTAATTTGGAATTTCAAAAAGAAGAGCTCAAAAACGTGGCTTAGATGTTAATTTTCTTACGGATTAACAGATTAATTCTAAAAATCTCCAGATCTTTGTTTTTTTTTTTTTGCTTAATTCACAACTTACCTTTATTAATACAAACTGTGTTCTAATCCTAAACCTGTTTGTATTGTTGTTATTGTTAAATGTAGATTCAGTTTTATATCGTTCGTTGTTTTTACTGTAGGAATCTTCTTCTCCTGTTAAGCGTGTTGTGAAAAACCAACAACCATGCCTATCGACTTTCGACCGATAACCGTTACCCGAAAAGGTTGGTAATTATAAAGTGTGTTCACTAACACTCTTTTGTAGAGAACGAGGGCTGGGGGGATGAAAAGGCAACTATAGTAAACCGGGGAGGGGAGGGCATGAGGGCCAACTTTTCTAGAAGAAGGGTAGGGGTGTGACACAAGATCGCAAGTATAGGTCATCCAGCGTGGGTAAAACTTGGTATTCAGTAATAATGGATCTGCGAGACTAGCTTGCTAACCATTAGACCCTGGTGGGATGCCCAATTGAGAGAGTAGGTATTTACGGTAAATTTGTCCTACCCGTGGCAAAAGGGTTCGGTAAATTTTACCAAACCCTTTTTGCCACGGGTAGGATGTGACACAAGGTCACAATATAGCTGATCCATTGAAGATCAAACTCGCTTTTCAAGAGTAATGGATCTGCGAGACTAGCTTGCTAACCATTTTGCCACGATGTTGTGGTGAAAAGGGAACCATAGTAAACTGGAGGGCGTGGGGATATGAAATTTAATTGTTGAGGTTAGGTAGGTATTGACCCAAACCGTTTGCGACAGGTAGGGGTGTGACACAAGGTCACAAGTATGGGGCATCCAGCGTGGATCGAACTCGCTATTCAGTAACAATGGATCTGCAAGAACAGCTTGCTAACCATTTCACCACGATGAGACGCCCTTCTGTTGAAGTTGGGGTACGAGGCACCCAGTGAGAAACGAACTCACTAACAATAGTTCAACTCAACTAGCTAACCATTATGCAAGGTGCTCATATTTGCCTTATTTACCAGGCAAAACCTAGTTTGGCACAAGGCTAGTAGTACGAGGCACCCAGTGAGAATCGAACTCACTAACAATGGTTTGACTACTAGCTAACCATTAAACTAGCGAAGGTGCTCATATTTGCCTTGTTATTTACCAGGCGAAACCTAGTAACACAAGGCTAGTAGTACAAGGCACCCAGTGAGAATAGTTTGAGGATATCTGGGGCTAGTTTAGCATAAGATCAGAAGTACGAGGCACCCAGTTAGAATCAACCTCAATAACAATGGTCTGCTAATGCAACTAAAGAGAAAGAAAGTTTGGTTAAGTGAGGAATTATAAAAATGTTCATATGTCTCATTTCATTCATAACATTCTTTTGTCTAAAAACTTTGTCGTAATCATAACCATTATCTTAGAATTCTTATATCTAAGTAAAGAAATAAGAAAAGACTTAGAGATTTAGCATTATAGTCTATTTCAGGGAGCTTAGACAAAGTGTCTAACTCTCCCGACTCATCAGATGCGAATGATGAATTCTTTATTACTTTAAAGACATTTGAAAACAGATTTTTATTTTTTTTATTTTTTTAAAATTTTATTGTCCGGTGATATGAATTCCAAACAAAATCCTTGATGTTGCAAAAAAAAAAAAAAAAAAATTATGAGTGAGTACTTCCGCCACAAAAAAAGTACTCGTATTTGAAACTACATAATTTTTTTTTTTTTTTTGCAACATCAAGGATTTCATTTGGAATTCACATCAGAGGACTATAAAATTTAAAAAAAATAAAAAAATAAAAATCTGTTTTCAAATGCCTTTAAAGTAGTAAAGAATTCATCATTCACATCTGATGAGTCGGGAGATTTAGACACTTTGTCTAAGCTCCCTGAAATAGACTATAATGCTAAATCTCTAAGTCTTTTGTTATTTCTTTACTTATATATTTGCTCTGTGACTCTAACATTAAGAGCACACATTGAGCTCTCAAACTGTGACAGGTTTTTTTTAAATAAAACTCTTGTGTCGTAAGGAAGATTTCTTCTCTGGACTTTTGGATTATATATATATATATATATATATATATATATATATATATATAAAGTTGAAAATGAAAGCGAATCCGACTGTATGTTGAAAGGAAAAATAAACAAAGAAAAGAAATGCTGAATGGATAAAAGATTTATTTTACCAACACCTGTTTCGGCCAGGAGTTTGTTCATGTACTCATGTATTATTTTAAATATAAAATCAAATAATGATATCAGAAAATTACAAAATCTTTAAGTATACAAAGAATAACGGCCTTCGTCAGAGTAAAATGTTTGGTGCTTGAAATTAAATCTGTCCAAATACGGAGAATACGTCAACATCACTATTCTCTATTGTTGTGGAGCGTTTCTTAAACTATTAAAAAAATTTTTTTTCGAACACTTCAAAATTCTCCGTATTTTTACTGCTTTAATTTACTCTGACGAAGGCCGTTATTTTTTGTATGCTTAAAGATTTTATAATTTTCTATTTTATTTTCTATTTTTAATAATAAATAGAATACATGTATCCATGAACAAACACCTGGCTGAAACACGTGTTAGTAAAGTAAATCTATTTTATCCATTCAGCATTTTCTTTCCTTTGTTTATTTTTCCTTTCAACACACACACACACACACACACACACACACACGGCGTTTGGTAACTGTCAGTTTCTAACCAACTTATTTTGAGAATCGCATAGGCGAGAAACTGACAGTTAACAAGTGATATTGACTTTGTCTATGTTGCCTTAACTTAAATATATATTGAGCTCTCTTATGAATATAGCAAACTATACATAAACACACACATACACACCCGCCCTGTCGTCTGGGGCGTCAAGCTCTAGCACCTATATGATTGTTACAACCCTATTGCCTTTACGGCAAGCTCCAACCCTTTCTTATCATATGGGTGCTAGAAGGCGGTGACTGAGGGTCTACATGTCCCGGGAATGACATTAAACTCTATCTGATGGTGAGGTTCCAGTTTTGGAGGTTTAGGGAATGTGGAGCACCCCTTCATCACCATTGCTCCCTGGTCCACTCTGACCCGGAGTGGTAGTACCTGTTAGGGTCCCATCTATGGGTTAAATAGAAAAACATGAGTTTATAAAAAAAATTGAGTATCCATTAAGAATGAATTTTATTTAAAAATTTTGTCGGCATTAAATGACCCACTGAGGTTGATATGCCGTAAAACAAACCACACACACACCGTGCAGTATGGAGAAAACTTGTCTATGATAGCTTCAAGGGGTTTGAGGTAAAACGGCTCGAACACTCCATCCTGAAGCGGTCTCTTCGCAAATGGCACATGACGAACGTCATGGACACATTTCCTACATTTAAGCCGGACTATATATGTGACGCGTGTGGCAGGGCCTGCCTTTCAAAGGCTGGTTTCTCAATCACGTACGATCGCACACGAGAGTAAACCGGGGAAGGTTCACAGTGAATCATGAAAATCGAATTTTATGCGATGACCGTCTGTAAGTGCCGGGATTACACTTGTGTATCGAATGCGATACATAAGTGCATATTATACACTAACAGTTACCCGGCGATGCTCGGGAGTTTAAAAGAAATCTGTCTATATTTATGTATATAGATTAATCAAAATTATTTTTCTATATATTAGTTTTATTATTTTTAATTCTTTTATATATTTTTGTTTTTAAGTTGTTTACTTTTATTATTATTTTGCTTTTTATTTTTCTTTTGTCTTTTGGTTATGTTTTATCCTTTTTATTAATTTTTATTTTTTAAAATTTTTTAATATATTATTAATTTATACCCTTATTATATTTTTATTTAGCTTTTTTATGGAAAATGAGTAAAATGTAAAATGTTTTCTAACCTCCTCGAAAAAAAATAGGTGTGCATTTTATTGAACTTAGGTCTCTACCAATTTTCATTTTAAAAAGGACTTATGCTCGGTTGTTGTACAGGCATACAGAATTATATATATATGTAAAAAACAAACATCCAAAAATCTTATTCACTTCGCCGAAGAGCTTACGGCCGGGTTTGTTTACTACTCAATCAAAACGTCCCCTTACCTACTATGGTAGAGGCGTGTAGTATCATTGACAAGGTTAATTTCGCAGGGATTGTTCGCTATGTACCGGCGGTCGAACGGATATGATCTCTGACTATGCCTGCTGAGGTCCCGGTTTCGATTCCTGTCGGAGGGGAGTCGTTAGTATACATCGCTGATGAGACTTAATAAAGTCGAAACAGTCTGTACGGTGTTCTGCATAGTGAGCCATCCTTTGCCGGGATTCACTTGTCAAGATTATTTTCTATAATTATCGAATTTTATGCGATACATGCATTATAATTGCCTTCAAGCTAAATTTAAAATTATATATATATATATATGTTTGGAGGTTGATTTTGAAGTCTATCACAATGCAGTTGTAAAGAAAAAAATAATAAGGTAACAATGGTGTTGTGTGTTAACCTGTATTTTATTCTTGAATCTCTTTTTCAGATCACTGGAACTGAAGTCGTCTTGTTATGGCATTTCTAGTTAAAATTTCATTTAACTCGAAAATTCAAGAATAATATACACGTTAACACACACCATTGTTACCTTATTATTTTTTTCTTTACACCTGCATTGTGATAGCCTTCAAAATCAACCTCCAAACCAATAGATACACAATGCTTTAAGCGAATTATAAAACTCTTATATATATATATATATATATATATATATATATATATATATATATATGAAATTGATATGTTGAAAAAACAAAAGATGTTTACAAAAGCATGGGATCATCAGGAGAGAATGTGCAACCGTTTCGGGGCCTTTCTCTCAACGGTTTTAAAAAGCAACGTCGCCCCCCCCCCTCACTGATGTGAGGTCCCTCGGAATATCTATATCGACCGCATGTGGATCGGTCTTCAACAAAAAATAAGACGGGCCGATGTTGCTTTTTAAAACCGTTGAGAGAAAGGCCCCGAAACGGTTGCACATTCTCTCCTGATGATCCCATGCTTTTGTAAACATCTTTTGTTTTTTCAACATATCAATTTCACACTGTCGGATTAAGTTCCATTTTTAACTAGCAGGACCTGTGGATATAACACAATATGATAATTTAATTAATTATCGCAACGTTTGATATGTTTACTTAAGAGCTATTGCTAAATAGTTCAATATGTGAAAAGTGTAATATTGATTTAACTCTCTCTCACTCTTTTTCTTTCTTTCTTTCTTTTCATTATGTTCAACTAAGAGATTAATGTTATAGCTTCCCTGCGCTCACCCCTCTCTACATTTCCCCTACTCTATTTTTTTCTTATTTTTTCTGTGTAATATATCCTTTTTATTCCCTTTCTTTATAATAAAAACGGAATGGTCCATTATTTAGCTGAGGTGACGACAATCATAAGAAATTAGAATTTATAACGACTGCAGATAATCAGGATGTATATTTTTGTATTTCATCTTGGATTATTTTGGATGGTCTCATTTTTAACCAGAGGGTGTTGCAAGATGATAACCGTCGTATAATTAAGGGACACGAGTATTAATATATAGATCATGTAAATAATAAGTTCCTATCTCCGAAATTCGGACAGACGACATATCGTCTGATATTCAGTGAGCTGTTGGCATTATAATCAAGTGTAATTATAGGAAAGTGACCACATTGTTTATTGATGTGATCATTTGAATGAAAAGTGATACTCTCTCTCCCTGGATTAAGGAGAGTAATAGGAAGG
>CM042180.1:4180713-4202526 GCA_023376005.1 Doryteuthis pealeii
AGAAAAATAATTAACACAGCTATGGTTAGCGGAATGAGAACAGGATCCCCCCGAGGACTGAATAAAGCGTTAAGTTCGAAGTTCCGTGATGGCTCCCGATTACAAGAAAGTTCCTGAGTTCGAAAAGAAGGTTCCCGAGTCCGAGAAGAAATACCCGAAGAATGCCGGAGGGTATATCGGCCGAAACGTTGTACAAATAACGCAGATAATATTGTTACGAATTTTGTGGCCATCCTTAGGCTACTGTGTAGAATTTAGGAAGGTATTAACAATTATGCAACGGACAATTCTATAAAACAACTGAATTATTATTCCCGCCTAAACTTGGCTGATAACTCAAACCGCGGGAAATGCTTCCATTTTCACTTTTGCCGTTTAAAATTTAAAAAATTTAAAATATTTCGGTAAAATTTGCAAATCATACTCAAAATCCCATGACACAGAAAAAAACAGAACCCACAAATTTTGTAATGAAACTTAATTTTAACTAGGGGGTTTAGGATGGGGGTTAGTTTAATGGGGAAAATAAATAATTTGGGTTCTGTTTTTTTCTGGGTCAACCTGTATACAAGGTGACCCAGAAAGAATATAACCCACAAATTTTGTAATAAAACTGTTAATTTTAACTAGGGGGGGTTTAGGGTTAGTTTAATGGGAAAATAAATAATTTGGGCTCTGTTTATTCTGGGCCCAGCTAGTAACAGGTAGTGAAGCGTTCTTGTTGCCTAGCAACCTTTACCTAATCGAGCACGTTGCCGGGGTTGGGGGTGGTGGTGAGAAGTCATGGGAACATTTAGGATAATTACTTGAAAAGGATTAGTAGCTTCATTACGCGTCCTTCAGTACGAGGGAGCGTCTCTTAAAAAAAAAAGAACGACCTTGTGTAGAACCTGCCTGCAGTGGAGGGATGAGGCTGGAGGTAAATGTCCTCCAGTTTTGAAGTTGTGTTAAAAAAAATATTTCCCTCCAAGCCATTTTTAGAAAAGAAAGGAGAGACAAAGAGGAAGGGAAACATTTTTATTTTATTAAATAATAAATCGTTTTTTGTTTTTTTTTTATCCCCCCCAAAAAAAACAAACAAAAAACCAAAAAAAACAAAAACAAAAACAAATAAAAAACGAACAGGTTATTTGTATTTTTTTTATTCAAGAGACCTGATGTGTATAATTGATTTATTTCATTTTATTTATTTATTTATTTATTTATTTATTTATTTTTCTGACTGTTGAAAAACCGACTGAGTTAAACCGGTCCTTAATACATAGAATAAACTTTATTAACGAATGCAACACTCCGCTTTGGTCCTTACTTACATTAGACGGGTGGTCAGAGAGGCCCCCCTCCAATCAATCAGCTGGTCACGTCAAGCTCTAGCACCTATAAGATTGCCCCAACCCTATTGGCTTTATGGCAAGCACTAGGTATAACCAAAACGGTCACGTGATCAGATTATGCCATCTTGAATACGTACAGAGTTGTTTCAAAGAAAAAGGGTTACCTATATGATTGCCCCAACCCTATTGCCCTTATGGCAAGCCCCAACCCCTTTTTATCATATGGGTGCTAGAAAGTGGTGATTGAGGGTCTTCATGTCCTAGGAATGACGTGAAACTCTATCTGATGGTGAAGTTCCAGTTCTGGAGGTTTGGGGAATGTTGAGCACCCCTTCATCGCCATTGCTCCCTTCGGCTAGGAATCACAAGATTCCTGGTTCGATACCGGCCCTCGCCAGCTCAGCTTATGAGTAGCGCAGGGATCTGTGCGGCAAAGTGAGGAGCTGATGGTAGGTGTGGCACTCCACTTCAGACGCTAAAATAATCTCCTTGGTCTAGCTCTAGTGAAGAGGAGATAGACTCCCTCGCTGATTGGCTGATACCGACATTAGGCCTCCCCGACGATTCTTTTTCTTATTTTCAAATTATTTTTCTTTATATTTTTATTATTTTTCATCTATTTTATTTTATTTTATTTTTCTATTTCTTTCTTTTATCATTATTCTCTCTTTATTATATTCTGGAAAGTTCCATTTTAGTCCCCCTCCCCTAAATAATAAGCAATCAATCCTAAGTCACCATTTTGTAGTTTTTGGAAGGGAAAGACTAAAAAGAATTTTTAGTGTGGGGTTTGGTTTGAAGTGTATTGATTTATTAGAAGACAACTTCTTAAAAAAACAACAACAACCAATAAATGAAGATAATGATTGAAACTTAGTCATACCTGAATGGTGAATGTAAGTATTGAATTCCTATCTAATGTTTTTGTTGATTTCTATTTCGGTAGACATTCCTCCCACCCCAGCTCCAGCTCGCTCAGCGGGGGGGGGGGGGGATATTCTGGATAGGGGCCCAAAAAGTGCATGTCTAAAATCAGAAAATGAAATTAAAGAAAAAGAAATCTATTAAATCTCTCTCTCAACTGGTGTATATAGTCTAAGCGCATGGTGTAATGGTTAAAGTCATGGGAAATGGACTCGTCGCTCCGAGTTAAAATCCTAGACGTGGTAATTGCATTTCACTTAGCGCTAATACCCTTGGGAAAGGTATGAATCCTACTCTCCCTCCAGCTATGTGTAAATAGTAGGGCAGACTGGTTAGGCAACCGATCTAGAAGAAGGAAAACTCTGAATTCAAACCTGTTAAACTCCGCTTAAGAAATTGACCTTGTGTCGCATCCTGCTCGTGTGGAGGGGTTGGTAAATATATATATAGTCTATTGAATCTCATATCTCTCTCACTCACTCACTCACACACACACGTGTGTGTGTGTGTGTGTGTGTATATATATATATATATATATATATATTGTACTTTTTGACACATTATATTCTGAAAAAATTAACGTTATATTCATTGTTTTTTCTGGGTCACCCTAATTTTGACACCTTTGTGCAAGTTCAGCCGAGGCTTGATAATTTGTATTATTTGAATTATTCAAGAAATACCTGAAGAAGACCGGAGGAAACATCGGCTGGAACGTCGTGTAGATGGCAATAAAGATGAATACAATAGTTCGAATAATTGTGGGGGTGACAGGAAGTTTAATGTTTAGGGTTTAAAGGTAGCTTGTTATTCCTGGTGCATGGTCCATGGGTTTGCTTTTAACCCCATCTTATTTGGCAGGGGCGCTGAAAAAGAATTCAAGAAAAGAAAAGTAAGAGAAAGGGAAAAGGTAGTGTTAGGATTTAGACTTTATTCACGGGTCATAGCCACCACGTGGGGAGGAAATTGCTTCCTGAATAGTTATGGTGTCTAGACCTAGTTAAGGCCGAGAGATTATCTTGGGAGTCGGAAGTGTGTCCTTCTTCTGCACAATGCTCGGATAAATAATACAGAGAAAAAATTGAGTAGCTGTTAAGAAAGAATAAAATGACCTGATCTGAGTTACTGATAGGTACGCATCCTGCGTCCCTGACGCAGAAAAATTTAAAAGGACGCACAAAAATCGTATCCGTGCGTCCCGGTGTTTTTTTGTTTTTTTTTCTTTCCTTACCATTTCAAGCTAACTGTAAATAGATTTCAGTCGTTTCTTAGAAATGAATTACACAGGATAGGTTACATGGTATGAGTTGGACGGTTTTAGTTATTTCCCCAGATCATAAAAAAAACCTGCAATCTATTAAGGAACTTTAGTTGGTCCCCATTAATTTTTCCGGGGACTCATTCAAAGCAAATATGTGCGTCCCAGGATGCACGAAATCAAAAAGCTATCAGCATCACTGCCCGAGGGGTTGACATGTCGAAAAACCCAACCAACCAACCAACACTGTAAAACAGGATTCTTTTTAAACTGCCCAATTGTATGTTATAATTAAAGCTCTTTTTCATTTTGGAAGTTTAGGTTTTTAGGGGTCTAACAACAAAAAAAGGGGGACATTTAAAAAAAAATTATAATTTACATTTATTTAAAAATAGGGTGTCAGAATTTTCAGTGTCATTTTTTATGTGCGTCGAATACAACGTCGTAAAATAAAACAGATTTTTTGTCCCTCCTTCTGCTTGTCATGTCCCTCCTCTCTTGTCCGACTAGTGAAACAAGAATTTTTTTACATTTTTTATTTATTCATATTTTTTTTATTAGTTACGCATGCACTCTACAATTTTTAAATAACTTGTAAACATCGTTAAATGTTTTTTTTAAATTTTTTTTTCTTAGCTTGACGATTAATACGATTGGAAGAATATTTGCAGTTTACTTAAACGTTTAAGAAGAAGAAGAAGAAATGACATTCTTACGTCTTTTTTTAATGGTTGTACTTTTGAAGAAATAGCTGTGGTTTTTCACTTCTTCCGTCGTTCCTTTGTCAATACTAGCAAGAATACGCGCCTTCCGTCGGGCGTAAGTATTTAGGTTTTAATGCAATGAGAAAGACTAACGAAATTAAATAAGAACGCATATAAAAAGATTACACCTATCTTATATAATCGAAGAAGAAAAAAAACATTTGCTTCTGCCTTCGTTCCTTTGTCAATACTAGCAAGAATATGCGCCTTCCGTCTGGCGTAAGTATTTAAGTTTTAATGTAATGAAATAGATTAGAAAAAATAACGAAATTAAATAAGAACGCATATAAAAAGATTACACCTATCTTAATTATGTGATTGAAGAAGAAAAAAAAATGACATTCTTGCTTCTTTTTTTATGGCTGTACTTTTGAAGAAATAGTTGTTGTTTTTCATTCCTGCCTTCCTCCCTCCCTCCCTTTATCAATAGTTGCACGCCCTGTCGGCTACGGTGTTAGAATACACCGAATGCCACTCTGCAGAGGGGTAAGACGACCCCTCCCCCCAATGAGGCCACCTGTTGGCTGTGGGTGGCGACACGTGATGCGTAAGGATGGAACCTAGGTGACTGAGCAATCCATGAGAGTCTGTATTACGCCCGCCTCAAAGATACGTGGTTCAAAGTTAACTCGCCTGAAAAAATGTAAAAGTTTTCAAATAAAATAACTGGTGCATTATATCTTTTTATTCATTAATATATGAAAGGTAAAAATGGATATTGAATCCGACAATATGCGTAGAAAGTTTTGTAGAAAAAACAACAAGATGTTAAAAGTTTTGCTGACAGAAATCCGTTTCGACATTATGAATATGTCTTTATCAAAGCAACATTGTAAACGGAAAAACGAAATAAATATATCAGTAATCACGAGGCACATAACGCTCTCGATCACTAGCGGAATTTTCCAATTTAAAAAAAAACAAAACGTATTTATTGTTAAAAATAAAATAAATTTTATTTTTAAAAATTATAAGCACTTTTATCATAAAAAAGCTCAAAAGAGTTTGCAGTGAAAGTGTATATGAATATCAAAAAGTTCAGGAAAATGTTCCGGCTACAAATAAAGTTTAAAAAAATATAACAAGTCCAACAACAGGAATCTGCAATGATGATAAACTGAAAATTTCATTAAATTCGGTTAATTTCCTGATTTTTTTTTTGAGCGGGGTGACATACGATGGTGGAATTTAGGTCCTTTAAGTTCGATTTAACCGTTTATTTTTTTATTTTATTTGAATTTTATTTTAATTCCCACAGATACAACACTATGATCTCCACTTACAGGCCTGTCCTTCTCTTAAAATAGATCAGTTAAGGATTTTCAGACGTTTTAATTTCGCTGGCTACATAGTCTGATTTTTTTTTCTTTTAAAATAATAGCATCCTGTGTCTTTCTTAAAAGTCTAATGGCTTTTCCTTGCTACTTTCTTTCTAAGAGTCCATTTTTCATTGTTGAAATATTTTCATGAAATAACAGACGACATTATATTTAGAGGAAGTTTTCATTAAATCATTACTTAATGGGGTCTTTATAAACATCTTTTTTTTATATTTTATCTAGGACTGAATTGTTTGGAAGAAGGGAAGGAAAAGTTAGAATAAATGTCTTCCTCTTATTTTTTCTCTTGTTAATTCATTTACGATTGAATTGCAATTACAAGACACCCCTTTTTTTTTGTTCAGGGGCCAGACATGTTGATTCATTAATTTTGTTATCATTAAAAATGAAAGGCTGTCTCTGTTTCTCGTTTTAACACTGTGATACTATAACATGTCGACTTGGAAAAAACATACAAGACTTTGTCTTTGGAGATATCTTAAAATTTAATTTTCGTTTTTTTTTTTTTTGTTTTACATATTTTTCTTAGAACTTTAGTTCTGGCTAGCAAGTATTGAATACAATAATAAACTGGTCCGCGCTCGTTATTTTTTCCAATTATCCGGCCCACCGTGAAAAAAGGTTTGGTGATCCCTGTCTTAAATGGTTGCAATTTTTTTTTTTTTCAATTTTCTTAAAGATTTTTTTTTTTAGCTCTGTGTGTGTGTGTGTAATATATATATATATATATATATATATATATATATATATATATAATAAAAGATAATCTACTGAGTCAGACGAACCTACTATTAGTTTCGCATAAAGCTCTTCAGGGCTAAAATCGTTTATTACTTGGCTCTACTTAGGTATCGAGCACTTTTTACAAATTAGCTTATTCTCCTAGCGGTTATATGAATATATATATATATCTTATATACATATATATATACATATAAATTGTTTTTTCTTTTGGCCAAATACTGTACCAATAGATTTTTTTTGTTGGTACGAATATCTTGGTCTTTTCTTTTTTTTTCAAAATTTTTTTTCTTCCTGGTTGATGTTTGGTAGTATATTTTTACAATCAAACTTTCTGCTGGTTTTTTTCTCTCCGCAAGGATCTACCAACACGCTTGGTATATTAAATTTTATATATATATATATATATATATATATATATATATATATATATATAATTTTTTAATGAATTTGCTTTTTTTTTTTTTTTATTTTTTTATTTAATTCTTTATTATTCTTTTTTTTATGGTTTTATTTTACTTCAGCTATCGAACATAATTCAGCTTTCTTTATTCCTTGAAAACTAGGTTTAGATTTTGTGAAGAATTCTTATAAGAAATCAATGAAAAAAAAAAGGAAATAAAATGTTAATTGATTTTTGGACTGATTGCAGAACTCCAAAATTTCTTAGATGGTGGTGACAGTGGAGGGGTAGCTTCCTCCTGGAAGCTCTTGGGAAAGGTTGACATTGGAAGACAGGGTGCTTGGTGGGGGGTCCATTTTTCACTCCAATTAATATGAGACAGGATTGTGTGAGGTTAGACTTTATTATCACATTCAAATAAGGAAAACAAAAAACAAAAAAACAAACTTACAATCATTTATTTTAAAATTCAACTAGCAGGAACTTTGGATATACCACAGTATGATAACGTTTAATGTTTACTTAAGCGCTATTGCTAAATAGTTGAATACTAGCAGGACCTGTGGATATACCCGAGTATGAATATTTAATTATTACAACATTTGATAGGTTTGCTTAAGAGCTATTGCACAGTATGAAGATTTAATTATTACAACATTTGATAGGTTTGCTTAAGAGCTATTGCTAAATAGTTCAATACTAACAGGACCTGTGGATATACCATGGTATGAATATTTAATTATTACAACGTTTGATATATTTGCTTAAGAGCTATTGCTAAATAGTTCAGTACTAACAGGACCTGTTTATATAACACAGTATGGTAATTTAATTATTAAAACGTTTGATATGTTTGCTTAAGAGCTATTGCCAAATAGTTCAATACTAACAGGACCTGTGGATATACCACGGTATGAATATTTAATTATTACAACATTTGATATGTTTGCTTAAGAGCTATTGCTAAATAGTTTAATACTAACAGGACCTGTGGATATACCACAGTATGATGATTTAATTATTACAATGTTTGATATGTTTTCTTATTGGCTATTGCTAAAAAGTTGCTAGCAGGACTTGTGGATATAGATGATTTATTACCAAACTAACCACAAATATGAATAATCAAAAAATGAGAATATAACAAATAACTAAGGGAATTGTGATGTCAGTGGTTGTGTAGTCCTAGATACTCATAACCGGCATTATAATAAGATTTTTTACCAAACTAAACAAAAATAGGAATAATTGTTCAAAAATGATATAAATAACTAAGGGAATTGTGATGTCAGTGGTGATGTAGTTTTCTTTGCGCATATTCTCCATTATGATAAGATTATTTATTACGAAACTAACCAAAAATAAGAATAGTCCAAATATGGGAACATCATATAAATAACTAAGGGAATTGTGATGTCAGTGGTGATGTAGTTTTCTTTGCGCATAATCTCTATTATAAGATTATTTATTACGAAACTAACCAAAAATAAGAATAGTCCAAATATGGGAATATCATATAAATAACTAAGGGAATTGTGATGTCAGTGGTGATGTAGTTTTCTTTGCGCATAATCTCCATTATGATAAGATTATTTATTACGAAACTAACCAAAAATATGAATAGTCCCAAAATGAGTACACATCACAATTTTATTTTTGGTGACTAATTTGTGCTACAAGCCACTTAAATGGACTAGTATGATAAAACCCAACTAACTGGTCGGTCCTTGCTGACTCACGGCTCAAATCTGCCTCTTCTAAGTAGACCTTTTTGACTATAAATACAATTGTGTGTCATTTCATCCATGCAAAAATACCCCCCCCCCTTCATACACACACACACTTTAAAGATATGTCAGTATCTAAAGCAGACCTTCTCAAAGTGGATCATGTAGTCCCTTAGGAGGTGGGTTGACTGTGAATTCAGGGGTGTAATTTTTTACCATAGTCTACCGGACAGATGTTACTGGAATATGAAATGAAGTTCAATGTATATATTTTTATTTTCTCAATTGGGATTTATAATACTTTTGATAAAATCAAACTCTAAGGAAAACATAACTTAATATGTTAATTCATTTATAACTTTTTAAAACCATTAAAGGAAGCAAATTATAAAACTCTTTTATATATCTATTATATGAATCAATTTTTTTCCTGTTTAGTTTAATGCTGCAAAATTCATACTCAAATATTCCTTGCTTTTAGGATTGAGTTATGTTTGAAAAAAAATTTTTTTTTAATTGGTTCTTATTAATCGTAATTACCAATTAAGTCAAAAACTGACTCGCATTCTGCCTATGACTTTAACCCTTTCTATGTATATCTTGATTACCTCCTCATTAAATATGTTAGTTTCTCTGTGGGAGTAAGAGAGAGATGGGAGAGTAATTGTGATACATTTAACTACTCACTTTATTAGTATGTTAAGATTTAGTGAGGGACCAATAGCTTAATAGAATTCCATGATCCGTTTCAATTTAAATTAGGTCAAATGTTTCCCTTCTTAGAAATCTTACAAAATGATTTTAATATTTTTTAAAAAGTTTTTTAAAAAAACTCTCTGGCCATATTTTTTTCTTTTTTTAAAAATTTAATTTACATTGTAGACTCTTTTTCCTAATCCCAATCATCTACTGAGAGCTCAATGGGTGACCCAACAAGTCTTGTTTTTTCTAGTGTATATATATATATATATATATATATATATATATATATAGGAGGATTGGAGTAAATCCGACAGAATGTGGTAAAAAATAGAGGGAAAATGTGGACAAAAGAACAACTCAAAAAAAGTAGATGGAGATATATTTCATTTTGCATTGAGCAGGACTTCATCAGCCTTTTATTTGAACATTAGTACATCGTACATTTCTTTTTTTTTAGAAGAGAAAGTGAACGGGTGAGGGGTGAGTTTGGTGATGAAGTAAGGAGAATGGGATAGAGTTTGTGAGGATTTGATTGGTCAGAAGAAATCTATCATGGATGGGGAGGGAGACCAAACTCACCCGTTCATGTTCTCTTCTAAAATAAGAAATGTATGATGCACTAATGTTCGAATAAAAGGCTGATGAAGTCCTGCTCAATGCAAGACAAAATATGTATCCTACATCTACTTGTTTGAGTTGTTCTTTTGTCTACATTTCCCTCTATTCTTTATCACACATACATACATATATATATATATATATATATATATATATATATAAGAAATGAATACAATAGAAACCTACTCGAGTAGGTTTCTATTGTATCCATTTCTTTAATAAATTTACTCTACTTTGTATTGAGCACTTTGTATTTGTTTTATCGCGGACTTAACCCCTGGATTCTGTGCACCTCCAAAGATCGTGCCCATATTCACTGGTAAGCCACCTTTTATCTATATATATATATATATATATATAGTGAGCGATCATATTGTATTTCAGACATATTCCCTGATCTTATTCATAGATTTTTTTTTTCTGCGTCTCTTTGACACGTTTCTAACTTTTTACTTATCTTGTCTTTACCAGATCTGACCCCAATTTTGGATGGGTGACCCCGTCCACACCCAATATTACTGGCTCCATTTTACCTGAGCACTACCTGTTTTCTCGTTAGACAAGATTGTACCTGTCAAACAACTTGTTACTTACCTTGTTTCAATCCCCCACCCCTTGCCCCCACTGATGGTGATCCTTCAGTTGTAAATGCATGCCCTCCGAGTACTTTTATTACGGGGGGCGTGGGTGGGGGGGCAGGGTATGGTGCGCATGGTTCCCTGAGAAATCTGCCTGGAATAACAGAAGGGGGGCAACAAATTCTAGTGTTTACTAAAAAAAAAATAAAATCTGTAAGCGTCCTTGTTGCATTTGGGTTTTTACACGTTTCTGTTTATCTTAACGCAAACACGGATGTGTGTTCGGTGTGTGTGTGTGTGTGTGTGTGTGTGTGTGAAAGGGTCAATTTGTTAAGTATTAAACATTTTGCAAATTTACTCGGCTCCACTTGAGCTAAGTCTTAAAATGTTTGCTTAAGTCTCTTGAAGAATTAGTAGAAATAAACACAGTAATTAGTAATACGATAGAGAGATACACAGGAAATACCCTGACTGTATAAGCCCAACATTTTAGGCTGAGTGCTATTTTACTATACAGTGTAGGCCCAATATTTCAGGCTGTGCAGTATTTTTCTATACAGTGTAGGCCTAATATTTCATTTACTATACAGTGTAGGCCCAATATTTCATTTACTATACAGTGTATGCCCAATATTTCAGGCTGTGCAGTATTTTACTATACAGTGTATGCCCAATATTTCAGGCTGTGCAGTATTTACTATACAGTCCCAATATTTCAGGCTGTGCAGTATTTTACTATACAGTGTATGCCCAATATTTCAGGCTGTGCAGTATTTTACTATACAGTGTAGGCCCAACATTTCAGAGCGTGCACTATTTTACTGTGTCTTTGTTGCATTTAGCCTTTACACACTTCTGTTTATCTTAAGGCAAACACGAATGTGTGTTTGGTGCGGAGGGAGCTCAGTCGGTAGAGTGTTCAGCTAGAAACCACAAGGTTCTTAGTTCGACACTGGCCCTCGCCAACTCAGCGTATGAGTAGCACAGGGATGTGTGTTGTAAAGTAGGGAGCTGATGGTAGGTGTGGCGCTCTACCTCAAACAATCTCCTTGGTCTAGAGCTAGTGAAAAAGGGATAGACTCCCTCGCTGATTGGCTGATACCGACTTTAGGCCACCCCGACGACTTTCTTTACTTTATGTCTAATATTCTGGTTTGACTAATATTTTACTATACATCGACTGCACCTCTGCAGAGGGGTAAGACTCCTTCAATGGGGCCACCTGTTGGCCGTGGGTGGTGATCCGTGATGCTTAAGGATAGAACCCAGGTGGTTGAGCAGTCCATGACTTGCAATACTCCACTTTGGCCGTTCTTGGGCTAGACAGGTGGTCGGAGAGATCTCCTCCGATCAATCGGCTGGTCACGTCAAGCCCTAGCACCTATATGATTGCCCCAACCCTATTGCCATTATGGCAAGCCCCAACCCTTTTTATCATATGGGTGCTAGAAGGCGGTGACTGAGTCTACATGTCCTTGGAATGACGTTAATCTCTCTGGTGAGGTTCCAGTTCTGGAGGTTTGGGGAATGTGGAGCACCTCTTCATCACCATTGCTCCCTGGTCCACTCTGACGTGGAGTGGTAGTACCTGTTAGGGTCTCATCTATGGGTTAAATAGAAAAACATGAGTTTATAAACAAAATTTGATTATCCATCAAGAATGAATTTATTTCAAAACTTTGTCGGCATTAAATGACCCACTGAGATTGATATGCCATAAACCAAACCCAACATAAATGGTTGACTATTTTTTGTAGAGTTTTATGATTTTATTGGCTGTTGGCTGGGGCGTTAGAATACACCAACTGCACCTCTGCAGAGGGGTAAGACCTCTCCAAATGAATTTATAATCAAAATTCTATTATGCATTAAGAATGAATTTATTTCACAACTTTGTCGGCATTAAATGACCCACTGAGATTGATATGCCGTAAAACTAACCAAGCCAAACCCAACACTTCAGGCTGAGCATTATTTTATTTATCTCACTCCACTCTGATTTGTCACCCTCCCCCTCTATTTCCGCTTCGTTTCCCTCTTCTCTCTCTCTCTCTCTCTCTCTCTCACCTTTGATTCCTTCCCTCTCTAATTGTGTATTTCTTTTCTTATACTGTCAGAATTCATTATATATATATATATATATATATATATATATATATATATATATATATATATATATATATATATATATATATGGTGATTGCCACTTCTTCACAGAATAAGGCCATTTCTACAAAGTTCAGGTCGGCCAACAAATTTGCTTTTACACGTCCTGTCACATAAAATTTCTTATATTGTCAGATTTGTTATATATACACATATATATATATATATATATATATATATATATATATATATATATATATATTATATATATATATATATATATATATAAGCAAATATTATCTACTAAATAGAACCCTCAACCTGTGTGTGTACATATATGTATGTGTAAAACACATATGTAGGAACATAAATAAGTACACCAAAACACACAAACTATAAAAACAACTTTACTACACAAACATGTAAAACCACAAAACAAATTATATAATATGAAATGTATGTATGTATGTATGTGTGTGCGTATACATGTATATACAAAAAAGACGCACATACATAGGAACGTATTAAGACATATACACAAACACACAACTAAACTAAACCTAACCTAACACACACATACACACATACATATACACCCACAACAACGACAAAAACTTTACTAACATCGGATGAACTATACCTATTAAAAGAGTAATGAAAGCTCAGTTAATAAATTTATTACTAAGCCGTGACCTGCGTGCGACTTACGCGCAAAGATTGTGGAACGTTACATCATCATTTTTTCTCAATTTTTGCACGCAGGTCGCGCGCAAATATTGAAAAGAATAACGTAGCATTCAACCGTTATTAAACAACCATAACAGAAAAAATTACAGAAACACGCACAACCTATGTATATATATATATGTGTGTGTGTGTGTGTGTGTGTGTGTATATATATATATAATATATATATATATATATATATATATATGTGTGTGTGTGTATATGTGCGTGTGTGTGTGTGTGTGTATATATATATGTATATCAATATATGTATTGATCAAAGCCTGAAGAAGATACCAGAATATCTGAAACACGTGTTGCGTATGTGAAATAAAAAGAAAACATTTTTTCTGAGAACGATACATTTTGCGGACCTTTTTCTTTTTTTTATAAAATATTACATTTTCTCCCGTTGGAATCAGAACAACATTTTATATATATATATATATATATATATATATATATGTAAGAAAAGGTGGAATGAAAACATCACACAATGCTGTTAAAGAAGAAAACAATTTATAATATAATCATAGCTGATACTGATCAATATTTCGATTTTACAAAAATCATCATCAGAGCTCATTCACTCCCGTAGTTGTTTGGGTCGGAGAGGAAAGTCAAATCAGTTTACAAAACAAAAAACCTTAATACTGCAAAAAACGAAAGACGTTACAATATTCACCAACGTGGGCATTCACGCCATATATAGTCGGTCATGTCTCATGTATATCTTTTGTCAACCAAATGTAGCGAATTTTTAAGATGTTGGCAACAAGACGGAACAATTTAAACGGAAGGGGATGGGTATTAAGAAATGTGACAGTTGGAATTCAAAAGATTTTTAGTAAAGGAATTTTTTACGATTAATTGTTTTTATTATTTAAATTTTATAATTTTTAAGTTCTGTAATTCATAAATGATTAGATATTTACTGTAATTAGTTTTTATATATAAAGTGAAAAAGTTATGGGCGGAATATGTTAATATTTTAGAAAAGGAATTTTTATATATTTTTTATTTTTTTATTTTACGATTAATTATTTTTAATTTTTAATTATTATTATTATTAAGTTCTGTATTTAATAAATGATTAAATATTTATTGTGTTTTGTTTTTATATATAAAGTAAGAAAGGTTATGGGCGGAATTGGTTATTATTTTAGATAATGTTAAGCGATTTGGATCTAATGTAAGGTATTATTTTAAACCGAAAACAAAAACAAAATAAAACAGAAAAGATCTTATTTATACTAGCAAATATATGCACCCTCCGGGTGCAAGTATTTAAGTTTTAATGTAATAAAATATTGTATTAAATCAGAAAGGCTAATGAAACTAAATAAGAATACAGATAAAAAGATTTGAAACAGAGGGAGTATAATAAAAATAGAACAACTGAAACTTACTCTTCCATCACTCTCGTCTTTCATTGTTATTTTTTTCTAATTTAAGTATTTAGTTAAAAGAGGAAGTAAATAATAAAATGACAGTTATTTTTTCTTGTTAATGGATTTCTTTTAAGATTCATTGAAGAGATTTTTCTTATATCCATTAAAATAAAACCAAACAGTTAGAAATCAATAATACTAAGCACATATTTATTAAATTCGATTTTTTAATATTAATATGCAAATTAGCCTTCCCGTTCACACTGTAAACCGCTATTTTGTTGTATATATAAATATAATTGCATGTTGTCAGATGTAGACATGGTTAACAGTATTAATAATGTAAGACAATTTTATTAATAATTGAGGTTTAAATAAAAATAAAATCATGGAGAATGGGATGCACATAACAAAGGGAATTGTGGTTTGTATAGTAATATAGTTTCGGTTACAGACAGAAAAACATACAATCTCCATTATAATAAGATATATATATATATATATAGGATGTGTAAAAGCATATGCATGTTGATAAAAGAAATATTTTCTTAAAAAGAAAAGTGAGGGTACCCTTATTAGATTTAAAATCTAAAATAAAATGTTCTTTTTTTCGTCAATGCTCGTCAGAGAAAAGTACATTGATAAATGGTGTTTTTTTTTTGTTTCTTTTTGTTTCTTTTTTTGTTGTAAACAAGATGGAATAGTTAGAGAGAAAAACGAGAAAAGGATTATTTTTTCCCCCCCTTTTTATTTTCGTCAATAAACGAAGAGTTCGTGAAAAAAAAAAAAAAAAAAAAAATACGAACCATGGGGGGGGGGTTCGAAAATTGTGAGTCCCTCCGTTGGATAAGTTTAGGCTTGAGGTGCCGAATAGAAGCAACTGGTGAGACTGCTTTTGGAAGCACAGGAATGTATATATATATAATGTGTGTGTGTATTCTGACAGAAATACAAATCGTTTCTTGATTAATCATATCTTAAAAACTGTTCTCAATAGAAACTTAAATATTCTTTACTCAAAACCCACAAAGCAAAAACTCTTTTTACTTCTTTGTGCGTCCTCCCCATAGCCGTGTCTTATCACTCGAATGTCACAATGGTTGCTAGAAGATCAATCCTCAGCTCTTAACATTTCTTTATTCTTGAGACTTTGTAAATAAGTCCTACCTATTGCCTGTTGCACAATAGAAACAACCAACTAAAATTAACAGTTCTAGCTAGAATACCTGCCCTCCACCAGGTGTAAGTATTTAAGTTTTAATGTAAAAAAAAAGTAAAGTCGTCAGGGCGGCCTAATGTCGGTATCAGCCATGCAGCGAGGGAGTCTATCCCCTTTTCACTAGTGCTAGACCGAGGAGATTATTTTTAGCGTCTGAGATGGAGCGCCACATCTACCACCAGCTCCTTACTTTACCGCACAGATCCCTGTGCTACTCATACGCCGAGTTGGCGAGGGCAGGTATCAAACTAGGAACCTTGTGGTTTCTAGCCGAATGCTCTACCAACTGAGCTAACCCGGCCCTTTGATTTTAATGTAATGAAATATAAAAAATGAAATAAAAACTTTTAGAATATGCACATTGAAATGAATATTAAAATAAATAAATAAAATATATTTTGTATTGTAAAATACCGGGTGCAAGAAAAATAAAACATTTATTGCAAAAACACGGACATAAAATGGGGGTTCAGTTTATTTTATGGTAGGAATTTACAAGCAAATAGTCCTTTATTACCCCAAGCCTTGCCTTAGTCAAATAGAATATTTAAAAAAGAGTGTTTCTATTTTCCATATATATATTAATATATATATATATATATATATATATATATATATAATTTTTTTTTTTCTTTTCCAAGTCACATCAATCAAATATTTGCCATTATTGTTCTCACGCTATTCCTATCGGTCATCACCCCCTTGGCAGGTCTTCTGCACTGCATCCGGAATCTGCAATGATAAAAGTTCTCCACACTACAGGGCATTTCATTTTGCCCCACCCTGTACGTCTTAATGTCTGGATAGATAAGCTGGCATTTATATTGGAACACCGGAGATTCTTGAAATCTCCCTGAAAATAAAACCACTCATCACTTGTGATGGCGACCAATGTTGGCTTATCAGATAAACATGCCCCCCCCCCAAAAAAAAAATAAGACAACAAAAAAAACCCCCAAAAAACCAAATCAATAATAAACATTTAATGCTACAAGGTGTTGGCTGAAGGTCTTAATGTCCTGGGTATGATGTTAAACTCTATCTGATGGTGAAGTTCCAGTTCTATAGGTCTGGGGAATATGGATCACCCCTTCATCACCATTGCTCCCTGGTCCACTCTGACCCGAAGTGGTAGTACCTGTTAGGGTCCCATCTATGGGTTAAATAGAAAAACATGAGTTTATAAACAAAATTTGATTAGCGGTGACTGAGGGTCTTAATGTGCTGGATATGACGTTAAACTGTGTCTGATGGTGAGATTTCAATTCTGGAGTTCTGAGGAGTGTGGAGTACCCCTTCATCACCATTACTCCCAGGTCCACTGTGACCTGTAGTGTTAGTACCATGACATGCAACACTGTACTTAGACCCTTACTTAGGCTAGACGGGCGGTCGGACTGACCCCCTCCGATCAATCAGCTGGTCACATCAAGCCCTAGTATCTATATGATTGTCCCAACTCTTTTGCTCCTATAGCAACCCCAACCCTTTTTATATGTGCTAGAAGGCGGTGGCTAATGGTCTACATGTCCTGGGTATGATGTTAAACTCTATCTGATGGTGAAGTTCCAGTTCTGGAGGTCTGGAGCACCCCTTCATCACCATTGCTCCCTGGTCCACTCTGACCTGGAGTGGTAGTATCTATTAGCGTCCTATCTATAGGTTAAATAGAAAAATGTATTTTTTTTTTAATTGAGTACCATTAAGAATGAATTTATTTCAAAACTTTATTGGCATTAAATGACCCACTGAGGTTGATATGCCATAAAACAAACCAATCCAAATCT
Source organism: Doryteuthis pealeii (assembly GCA_023376005.1). Classification (NCBI taxonomy): domain Eukaryota; kingdom Metazoa; phylum Mollusca; class Cephalopoda; order Myopsida; family Loliginidae; genus Doryteuthis; species Doryteuthis pealeii. Next base: position 4,198,332 of record CM042180.1, read on the forward strand.
TGAAATCTCCCTGAAAATAAAACCACTCATCACTTGCAATGACAACCAATGATAAACAAAACAAAACAAATCAATAATAAACATTTAATGACCACTGAGGATCAACCTTACTATTCAGTAGTAATGTATTTGTGAGACTAGCATTTACACTATGATGGGACACTCTTATCCTTTACACAAGCTTTTCGCCACGCGTAGGATGTGACACACGATCACAAATAAGGAGGATCCAGCAAGGATAAAATTAATTATTCAGTAGTAATGGATCGGTGCGACTATCTTGCTCACCATTACACACCGATAAGATTCTCTTTTCAAACCTTTTTATCATGTGTAGGATGTGTCACAAGTAAGGGGCATAGAGCGAAAATCAGAAACCATTACACCTACTCAATGGGACACCATAATTATTTACCCAACACGTTCGGCATGGGTAGGATGTGACACAAGGTTGCAGTTATGGGGCATACAGCGTGAATTGAACTCGTCATGCAGTAATAATAGATCTACGAGAATCGAGCTTGCTGACTTTTATACTGCAATGGGCTGCATTCCCTATTTACACGAATCGTTCACCACAGGTAGGATTTGTCAAAAGTTCGCAACTGTGGGGCATCCAGTGAGAATCAAACTCGCTACTCAACGGTAATGGATCTCATCTTATGAGTTGACTTATACTTCAGAAAAGGAAGCGCGTGGTGTAATGGTTAAAATCATGGGAAATGGACTCGTCGCTCCGAGTTCAAATCCTGGACGTGGTAATTGCATTTCACTTAGCGCTAATACCCTTGGGAAAGGTATGAATCCTACTCTCCCTCCAACTATGGATAAATAGTAGGGCAGACTAGGCTCTTTAACCTTGGTTAGGCAACCGGTCTAGGAGAAGGAAAACTCGGAATTCAAACCTGTTAAACTCCGCTTAAGAAATTGACCTTGTGTCGCATCCTGCTCGTGCGGAGGGGTTGGTAAATATATATACTTCAGAAAAGATCTTTAAGAAATAAAATAAAATAAATGTTACACGTGAATGACAAGCAATATTGCCAATATTATCCACTACTGATAAGTCCAGAGTATAAACAGCTCTGAAGATGATTTTATAAAATCGAAATATTGATCAATATTAGCTATGCATAATGATATAAATGTTTTCACTCTAACAGCATATTTGTTGTTTTCATATCCTTTTATCTATACTCATATATATATATATATATATATATATATATATAATCATAATGGTACATGGTAATAACCTACTCGAGTTTCACAATAAGGATCTTCAGGGTTAAATCCACTGGATTAATCAAGATATTGATTAATTGCAGTCGATTGCACGTGTCTCCTATGAGCACCACAGGTAGGATTTGTCAAAAGTTCGCAACTGTGGGGCATCCAGTGAGAATCAAACTCGCTACTCAAATATGGATCTCATCTTATGAGTTGACCATACTTCAGAAAAGATATTTAAGAAATAAAATGAAAGAAATGCCACACGTGAATGACAAGCAGGATTGCCAATATCAATAATAAAACCCGGATAGCTCAGTCGGTAGAGCACTCAACCCTGTTGGCTGGGGCGTTAGAATGCACCAACTGCACCGTTGGCCATGGTGCAAGAGATAATATTAAGGATGGACGCTGGTGCTTGTGCAGTCCATGATATTTGACCACATGTCCCATCCTGCTTTGCGGAGGGGTTGGTTTTTATATATACTAGCAAATATATGCACCCTCCGGGTGCAAGTATTCAAGTTTTAATGTAATAAATATTAGATTAAATTAGAAATACTAATGAAACTAAATAAGAATGCAGATTAAAAAAGTTGAAACAGATGGGTATAATCAAAAAATAGAACAACTGAAACTTATTCTTCCATCACTTTCATCTTCCATTGTTATTTTTCTAATTTAAGTATTTAGTTAAAAGAGGAAGTAAAGAATAAAATGACAGTTATTTTTCTTGTTAATGGATTTCATTTAAGATTCATTGAAGAGATATTTGCTTATATTCATTAAAATAAAACTAAACAATTAGAAATCAATAATACTAAGCACATATTTATTAAAATCACATTTTTAATATCAATATGCAAATTAGCCTTCCAATTCACACTGTAAAACCGCTATTTTCTTGTATATATAAATACAATTGCATGTTATTAATATTAGATGTGGTCAACAGTCTTAATGATGTAAAACAATTTTTATCAATAATTGAGGTTTAAATAAAAATGCAGTCATGGAGAATGTGATGTCAATAACTAAGGGAATTGTGACTTGAGTAGTAATATAGTTTCGGTTACAGACAGAAAAACACACAATCTCCATTATAAGATATATTATGGACTCGTCAATTTTCGATGCATGAGTGTTCATTCGGTGAACAACCCACACAGTGATTTGTTTATAGTGGTGAAGGCTTGTGTTGGACCATCCTCACTTTTTGGCACAGTCGATAGGAAAGAATTGGGTGCATCAAGGAATACCACAAACCAATCAACGACTGACCTCAGAAATTTTTGAATTCAGAGTTATCCCTCTCTTAGACTGGTTACCTATCCAAGGTTAAAGAGCCCAGTCTGCCCTACTATTTTATCCTTAGCTGGAGGGAGAATATATGGATTCATACCTTTCCCAAGGGTATTAGCGCTATGTGAAATACAAACAGCCTTATCTAGATTTGAACTTGGGTCGACAAGTCCATTTCTCATGACTCTAACCATTATGCCATGCGCTTACACACACACACACACACACATATATATATATTATATATATATTATATATATATATTATATATATATCTTATTATAATGGAGATTGGTGTTGTCTGTCTGTAACGCGAACTAAATCACTATTCAAGTCATAATTCCCTTAGTTATTGACGTCACATTTACCATGAATTTATTTTTATTTAAACCTCAATTATTGATAAATTGTTATACCGTTATTAATACTGTTGACCATATCTAACCTACTAATAGCATGGTAATTGTATTTTATATATACAACCAAATAAAGCGGTTTACAGTGAACGAGAAGGCTAATTTGCATATGGATATTTAAAATTTGATTTTAATAAATATATGCTTAGTATTATTTGATTTCTAATTGTTTGGTTTTCTCTTAACGAATCTGAGCAAAAATTTCGACATAAATCTTAAAGAAATCCATAAACAAGACAAAAGAACTGGTAATTTTATTAAATACTTCATAATCTAACTAAATAGATAAATTATGAAAAATGAAAGACGGGAGTGAAAGCAAAATGATAGAAGAGTTTAAATCTAAAGCTGTTATATTTTTCGATTTACCGCCCTCAGTTTATCATTTTCTAAATAGTTTATAATTTGATACAATATTTTAATAACATCAAAACACCTAAATACTTGCACCCGAAGGGTGCATATGTATTTGCTAGTATATATAATATCTCATTATTCTTGTTGAATAATCCCTGAGTAATATTTTTTGTTTGTGGACTTTCCATGGGTCCTGTTTAGTATATTTCATCAGTTATCTGGACGAATATTCTTCATTGTTGTTTTAGTTCTCAGTTTAGGAGATAGCTTTTATTTCTAACTAGAAGTATCTACCTGGCATCGCCTGGGTTAGAGAAGGGCAAAAAGGTAGTCTCGCAGATCCATTATTGTTGAATTGCGACTTGCAACCCTCACAGGATGCCTTCTTTGTGCCTGACCCGGTGCGAGTGGGGGTACTGGGAAAATACAAAACCTCACAGGGGATGCCTTCTTTGTGCCTGACCCCCGGTACGGTGGGGTACTGGGAAAATACAAACCTCACAGGATGCCTTCTTTGTGGCCTGACCGTCGAGTGGGCTAGAAAGCGTATGGGAAAATACAAACCTCACAGGATGCCTTTTTGTGCGCTAGACCCGGTACGAGTGAGTGGTACTGGGAAAATACAAACCTCACAGGATGCCTCTTTGTGCCTGACCCAGTACGAGTGGTGGTACGGGAAAAACAAACCTTTACAGGATGCCTTCTTTGTGCCTGGACCCATCAACACGGTACTGAGTGGATCTTACATCGAAGTAATATCAATATCTGGTGACTAAATACAACTACGCGTCACATCGCTATTGAAATGTTCCCCTTCTTTTTTGTGTACCTGACCTAGCCATGAGTTACAATGATCGCATTATATACAAGAGTTGGGTATAATAGATATA
>CM042180.1:4202626-4205126 GCA_023376005.1 Doryteuthis pealeii
AGAGAGATGATGCTCAATCTTATGAGTTGACTTATACTTCAGAAAAGGAAGCGCGTGGTGTAATGGTTAAAATCATGGGAAATGGACTCGTCGCTCCGAGTTCAAATCCTGGACGTTGTAATTGCATTTCACTTAGCGCTAATACCCTTGGGAAAGGTATGAATCCTACTCTCCCTCCAACTATGGATAAATAGTAGGGCAGACTAGGCTCTTTAACCTTGGTTAGGCAACCGGTCTAGGAGAAGGAAAACTCGGAATTCAAACCTGTTAACTCCGCTTAAGAAATTGACCTTGTGTCGCATCCTGCTCGTGGAGGGGTTGGTAAATATATATACTTCAGAAAAGATCTTTAAGAAAATAAAATAATAAATGTTACACGTGAATGACAAGCAATATTGCCAATATTATCCACTACTGATAAGTCCAGAGTATAAACAAGCTCTGAAGATGATTTTTATAATCGAAATATTGATCAATATTAGCTATGCATATGATATAAAATGTTTTCACTCTAACAGCATATTTGTTGTTTCATATCCTTTTATCTATACTCATATATATATATATATATATATATATATATATAATCATAATGGTACATGGTAATAACCTACTCGAGTTTCACAATAAGGATCTTCAGGGTTAAATCCACTGGATTAATCAAGATATTGATTAATTGCAGTCGATTGCACGTGTCTCCTTATTGAGCACCACAGGTAGGATTTGTCAAAAGTTCGCAACTGTGGGGCATCCAGTGAGAATCAAACTCGCTACTCAACGGTAATGGATCTCATCTTATGAGTTGACTCATACTTCAGAAAAGATCATTTAAGAAATAAAATGAAAGAAATGCCACACGTGAATGACAAGCAGGATTGCCAATATCAATAATAAAACCGGATAGCTCAGTCGGTAGAGCACTCAACCCTGTTGGCTGGGGCGTTAGAATGCACCAACTGCACCTGTTGGCCATGGGTGGCAAGAGATAATATTTAAGGATGGGACGCTGGTGCTTGTGCAGTCCATGATATTTGACCACATGTCCATCCTGCTTGTGCGGAGGGGTTGGTTTTTATATATACTAGCAAATATATGCACCCTCCGGGTGCAAGTATTCAAGTTTTAATGTAATAAAATATTAGATTAAATTAGAAATACTAATGAAACTAAATAAGAATGCAGATTTAAAAAGTTGAAACAGATGGGGGTATAATCAAAAAATAGAACAACTGAAACTTATTCTTCCATCACTTTCATCTTCCATTGTTATTTTTTTCTAATTTAAGTATTTAGTTAAAAGAGGAAGTAAAGAATAAAATGACAGTTATTTTTTCTTGTTAATGGATTTCATTTAAGATTCATTGAAGAGATATTTGCTTATATTCATTAAAATAAAACTAAACAATTAGAAATCAATAATACTAAGCACATATTTATTAAAATCACATTTTTAATATCAATATGCAAATTAGCCTTCCAATTCACACTGTAAACCGCTATTTTCTTGTATATATAAATACAATTGCATGTTATTAATATGTAGATGTGGTCAACAGTCTTAATGATGTAAAACAATTTTATCAATAATTGAGGTTTAAATAAAAATGCAGTCATGGAGAATGTGATGTCAATAACTAAGGGAATTGTGACTTGAGTAGTAATATAGTTTCGGTTACAGACAGAAAAACACACAATCTCCATTATAAGATATATTATGGACTCGTCAATTTTCGATGCATGAGTGTTCATTCGGTGAACAACCCACACAGTGATTTGTTTATAGTGGTGAAGGCTTGTGTTGGACCATCCTCACTTTTTGGCACAGTCGATAGGAAAGAATTGGTGCATCAAGGAATACCACAAACCCAATCAACGACTGACCTCAGAAATTTTGAATTCAGAGTTATCCCTCTCTTAGACTTGGTTACCTATCCAAGGTTAAAGAGCCCAGTCTGCCCTACTATTTTATCCTTAGCTGGAGGGAGAATATATGGATTCATACCTTTCCCAAGGGTATTAGCGCTATGTGAAATACAAACAGCCTTATCTAGGATTTGAACTTGGGTCGACAAGTCCATTTCTCATGACTCTAACCATTATGCCATGCGCTTACACACACACACACACACACATATATATATATATATATATATATATATATATATATATATATATCTTATTATAATGGAGATTGTGTGTTTGTCTGTCTGTAACCGAAACTAAATCACTATTCAAGTCATAATTCCCTTAGTTATTGACGTCACATTTACCATGAATTTATTTTTATTTAAACCTCAATTATTGATAAAATTGTTATACCTTATTAATACTGTTGACCATATCTACCTACTAATAGCATGTAATTGTATTTATATATACAACAAAATGCGGTTTACAGTGTGAACGAGAAGGCTAATTTGCATATTGATATTTAAAATTGATTTTAATAAATATATGCTTAGTATTATTGATTTCTATTGTTTGGTTTTCTCTAACGAAT
>CM042180.1:4207626-4250126 GCA_023376005.1 Doryteuthis pealeii
TATATATATATATATATGTTAAGAGAAAGGAAATGAATCTGACGGTATGAGTATAGATAAAAGGATATGAAAACAACACAATATGCTGTTAAAGTGAAAAGATTTTATATCATTCATAGCAGTTTGGAATATGTCTTCTTTTTTCAAAAACTGTTACAATAAGAGATACATGACTGTTGCTGACCGAGAAAAGCGTTGGCGGATGTGCTTATATTTGAAACTTCCGCATAACTTTTTTGCAACATCAATGTTTTCGTTTTGAATTCATATTATTTTCATCTCCACTATTGATAAGTCTGGAGTAAAAAAAACAAGCTCTGAAGATGATTTTTATAAATCGAAATATTGTTCAATATTAGCTATGAATATGATATAAATCTTTTCACTTTAACAGCATATTTGTTGTTTTCATATCCTTTTATCTATACTCATATATATATATATATATATATATATAATGGTACACGGTAATAACCTACTCGAGTTTCATAAGGATCTTCAGGGTTAAATCCACTGGATTAATCAAGATATTGATTAATTGCAGTCGATTGCATGTGTCTCCTTATTGAGCACTTTATATTTGTTATACCGCTGTCTTATTGTGAAACTTGCATCAACTAACCATTCTAACCGTTAAGTCACCTCTTCTACAAATACCATATATATATATATATATATATATATATATATATATATATATATATATATATATATATATATGTCATCCACAGACACTGTGTTTCGACGTATCCCGTCTCTTCAGTGTGGTTAGACATTTTGTAAGCTACCTACAACCGGGATAGAAACCCAATCGATTCAGCATCATTTTATATATATATATATATATATATATATATATATAAGGGCCGGGTAGCTCAGTCGGTATAGCGTTCGGCTAGAAACACATGGTTCCTAGTTTGATCCCGGTCCTCGCCAACTCAGCGTATGAGTAGCACAGGGATCTGTGCGGTTAAGTAAGGAGCTGATGGTAGTGTGGCACTCCACCTCAGATGCCAAAAACAATCTCCTTGGTCTAGCACTAGTGAAAAGGGGATAGACTCCCTTGCTGATTGGCTGATACCGACTTTAGGCCGCCCCGACGACTTTACTTTACTTTTATTTATATATATATATATTTGTTGAAACAAAATAAATCTTAGGAAAATCATTTTTGCATATTTTTCCTCCTCCCTGTACTGGTGTACATGAAAATATTTCCTTAAAAAATACTTCTTGGTCGAAGTTAAAAACCTTGAATCGAACTCTTCTGTGAAGGAGGGAGAGAAATAAATTTAAAAAAAAAAAAAAAAAAAAAAAAAAATTGATAATTTCACCTGTTCCACTGAATCTTTTCCCTGCTGTATTTCCTGATTCCTGACTCTCACCCCCCCCATCTTCTCGATTCCCCCTCCCCCGTATTCCCTCCCCCCTCCCCCCCCCCCGAATCAGATCTACTTCTTAAAATTAAAGATTTTACGATTCACTACTCAACACATCTCAGTAGAATCTGATGATGACAATTTAAAGAACTTTTTTTTTTTTTTTATTCCATTTCTCGGCTCCACTTCCCTTCAGCGTATCATTTCGATTTGCAAGAAATTTAAATAGGTCTGACCTCCATTTTAAAAGTTATGTTATTTGAGCTAAACTCATAAGAAGTGTGCCACTGAATTTAGATTTTTCAGAAATACTCAGCATTTAAATGAACCCATATTAGTCTTCACTAGCAGGACCTGTAGATATACCACAATACAGTGATGCTGATAGCTTTTTGATTTAGTGTGTCCTGGCGTACACATATTTTATATTTTTAATATTAAAATTTCTGATGATGCATTAAATTTCTTTCGAATGGAAAAAAAAAATTTCAAGAAAATATTAATTTTTCTGCAAGTTTCATTGTTAAATATAGGGGAGGTAAATTTCACAGGGTAAAATTGGTGGTCTCTCCGAGCAATCGGCTGGTCACATCAAGCCCTAGCACCTACATGATTTTCCAACCCTATTGCCTTTATGGCAAGCCCCAACCCCTTTTTATCATATGGGTGCTAGAAAGCGGTGACTGAGGGTCTACATGTCCTGGGAATGACGTTAAACTTTATCTGATGGTGAGGTTCCAGTTTTGGAAGTTTGGGGAATGTGGAGCACCCCTTCATCACCATTGCTCCCTGGTCCACTCTGACCCAGAGTGGTAGTACCTGTTAGGGTCCCATCTATGGGTTAAATAGAAAAACATGAGTTTATAAACAAAATTGTATTATCCATTAAGAATGAATTTATTTCACAACTTTGTCGGCATTAAATAACCCACTGAGGTTGATACGCTGTAAAACAAACCAAAATTGGTGGTACCTACTTTTCAGTGTATCATTTCGATTTAAATAGGTCTGACCTCCATTTTAAAAGTTATGTTATTTGAGCTGAACTCATAAGAAGTGTGTTTATTGAATTTAGATTTTTTCTGAAATTCTTGGCATTTAGATGAACAGAAATGTTGATAGGTATGCGTCCTGCATCTCTGACGCACAAAAATCTAAAAGGACGCAGTAAAATAGTATCCATGCATCCCAGTGTTTTTCTTTTTTTCTTCCCTCACCATTTCAAGCTATCTGTAAATACATTTTAATAGTTTCTTAGAAATGAATTACACAGGATAGGTTACAAGGTAGGAGTTAGATGGCTTTAGTTGGGATCCATAAATTTCCCCAGGGACTCGTTCAAAGCAAATACGTGCATCCCAGGACGCACTAAATAAAAAAAAAAAACCTATAATAGGTACGTGTCCTGCATCCCTGACGCACAAAAATAGTATCCATGCATCCCAGTGTTTTTCTTTTTTTCTTCCCTCACCATTTCAAGCTAACTGTGAATACATTTCAATAGTTTCTTAAATATGAATTACACAGGATAGGTTACAAGGTAGGAGTTATATGGCTTTAGTTGGGATCCATAAATTTTCCCGGGAACTCATTCAAAGCAAATATGTGTGTCGCACTAAATCAAAAAGCTATCAGCATCCCTAGATGAAGACCTATTGCTTTTTACTATCAGGACCAAATGATAATCTGCACACAATCTTATTATAATGGAGATTGTGTGTCTGTAACCAAAACTAATTCACAATTCCCTTATTAACGTCACATTCTCCATGATTTTATTTTTTATTTAAATCTCAATTATTGATAGAATTTCTCTGAATGTTTGAGATGAGGCTTGATGATTAGTATTATCTGCGTTATTCGGACTATTGTCCCAAATATTGTGGACTAAATAAAGGGTTAGGTTCAAAGTTCCGTGATGGTTCCCGATTACGACAAGTACCTGAAAAAGGCCGGAGGGCATATCGGCCGAAAGGTAGTTCAAATAACAATAAAGATGGGGACAATAGTCCGAATAACGCAGATAATATTAATAAAATTGTTTTACATTATCAATACTGTTGGCCTTATCTACGTATTAATAATATGCAATTGTATTTATATATACAACAAAATAGCGGTTTACAGTGTGAACGGGAAGGCTAATTTGCATATTTATGTTAAAATGTTGATTTTAATAATTGTGTACTTAATATTATTGATTTCTAATTGTTTGGTTTTATCTTAATGAATATGAGCAAAAATCTTGTGGATAAATCTTAAAAGAAATCCATTAACAAGAAGAAATAACTGTAATATTATCCTTTGCTTCCTATTTTAACTAAATAGTTAAATTAGGAAAATTTACCAATGAAAGACGGGAGTAATGAAAAATGATGGAAGAGTTAGTTTCAAAGTTTAAACCTCAATTATTAATAAAATTGTTTTACATTATCAATACTGTTGGCCTTATCTATGTATTAATAATATGCAATTTTATTTATATATACAACAAAATAGGGATTTACAGTGTGAACGAGAAGGCTAATTTGCATATTTATGTTAAAATGTTGATTTTAATAATTGTGTGCTAAGTATTATTGATTTCTAATTGTTTGGTTTTATCTTAATGTATATAAGAAAAGCTTTCGGGGATAAATCTTAAAAGAAATCCATTAGCAAAAAGAAATAACTGTAATTTATTCTTTACTTCCTATTTTGACTAAATAGTTAAATTAGGAAAATTCAGCAATGAAGACCTTCTGCCATATCCTGCGTATTCAGTGGGATTGGTAAATATGCTATAGAACTAGCAAATATATGCACCCTCCGGGTGCAAGTATTTAAGTTTTAATATAATAAAATATCATATTAAATTAGAAAGGCTAATGAAACTAAATAAGAATGTAGATAAAAAGATTTGGAACAGAGGGGGTATGATTAATAGAACAACTTTGAAACTATTCCATCATTTTCCCTTACTCCCGTCTTTCATTGTTAAATTTTCCTAATTTAACTGTTTAGTTAAAATAGGAAGTAAAGAATAATATTAGTTATTTCTTCTTGTTAATGGATTTCTGTTAAGATTTATTGAAGAGATTTTTGCTCATATTCATTAAGATAAAACCAAAAATTAGAAATCAATAATACAAGCACATATTTATTAAAATCAAATTTTTAATATCAATATGCAAATTAACTTTCCCATTCACACTACAAACCGCTATTTTGTTGTTATATATAAATACAATTGCATATTGTAGTATGTAGATATGGTCAACAGTATTAATAATCTAAAAAACAATTTTATTAATAATTGAGCGTTTAAATGAAAATAAAATCATGGAGAATGTGACGTAAATAATAAAGGCGAATTGTTACATTGAGTAGTAACTATAGTTTTCGGTTAACACAGAACACCATCTCCCAACATTATAATCAATGATCTAACACCATCTCCGGTTTCCGGTCCAACCACCACGTGGAGTATCTAAATGCTCCATAAAATGGTATTTCCTCGAAAGGGCTGAAGAATAGGCTATAAACTTTTCCTCTTTTGATATATACCGACATTGTGACCCGGAATGAGAATTGAACAGGCGGATGTACTTTTATTAACCGGTGAGGAAATGCTGATTTGGGTATTGAGTGGGTGTTATGCCCAGGTGTGTATATCAGAAAAGCAGGTAAAAAACAAAAAACAAAAAAACACCTGTATGAAATAATATAAGAATCAAAATAACAATGAAAGAATGTAGCTTTGTTGTTTTTTTTTTTTTTTTTTTTTTTTTTTCAGGAAGTAACCCATTTTCTTCTGAGAATTAAAATATATTTATAGAATTCATCCTATTTGATATGTAATGTTCCACACAATAAAAGAAAGACCTTCATTGTCTGGTCCCTGCCCACTTGAAATTTGGTCAGAATAAGTATTATTCGGACTATTGTCCTCATCTTCATTGTATCTTTACAACATTTCAAACGATGTGCCCTCCAGCTTTCTTCAGGTATTTCTTGTTGGACTCGGGAACCATCTTGTTTCGTGAACTCTTGTTTTTGAACATTAGTTGAACGTACAGATAACAATAAAGATGAGGACAATAGTCCGAATAATCCAAATAATACTAATTATCAAGCCTCATCACAAAATTCAGAGAAATAGTACAGATAACAATAAAGATGAGGACAATAGTCCAAATATTCCAACAATCCAAATTATCAAGCCTCATCTAAAAAATTCAGACAAATTGGTCTAATAAATTCTTTAGCAACAAATAACTGTTTTCTTGGTTCCACTTTCCTTTCTTGTTCTGTTGTTCTGCGGTGTCTAGCCAACTACTCACCAGACAAAAATCTGTTGCGGTAACTTGCTCTTCGGGGCAGGCTTAGAGTGGCTTCATGTACATTAACAGCCATGATCAAGGGGGCCTTCGCCCAGGCAGCACCTGCCCCCTTGATTTAAAGGGGCAGGGCGGGTTATTGCCCAGTTATTGAGGCGCCCCTCCTTCAGGGCGAATGCTTATGCTTCACACTTTGTGCACCTACTATCNTCCTCACTTTCACTAATGAATCAATCATTTCAGCAATTCTACTACTATATCTATATATATGCCTTAGTGTGGTGTTTTGTTAAACTCTAGTGACAATTCTTGTTGGATGAGTTTTTGTTTGATCATTTCTAACTGTCTGGCCATCTTTTTAATATCTGGGTGGAATTGGTGTAGCAATCCACCAAAGGTTCTTTCACGAGCGCTTTTTGCACTTCTTTTAAAATAAATATAACGCAATGCTCTCCTATAAAAGGGATGGAGCACTCGATGGCAGCCTTTACACCAATTCCACCCTGATATTAAAAAGATGGCCAGACAGTTAGAAAGGATCGAACAAAAACTTGTCCCACAATAATTTTTTATAAAATTCTATATATATCTCCCTCCCTCCATCTCTCTCTCCCTCCGTCTCTCCCTCTCTCCCTCTCCCCTGCATCCATGGCGCATAAAAATCCAAAAGTATGCAGTAAAATCATATTCATGCATCCCAGTGTTTTTCTTCTTTCTTCCTCACCATTTCAAGCTCACTGTAAATACATTTCAATAGTTTCTTAGAAATGAATTACACCGGATAGGTTACAAGGTAGGAGTCAGCCAGCTTTAGTTATTTCCCCAGATCATAAATAAAAACCCTACAATCTATTAAGAAACTTGGGACCCATAAATTTTCCTGGGGACTCATTCACAGCAAATACATGTGTCCCAGGACGCACTAAATTACAAAGCTATCAGCATCACTGTGTGTGTGTGTGTGTGTGTGTGTGTGTGTATATGTATATAATATATATATATATATATATATATATATATATATATATATATACACACACACATACACACCAGTCATCCTCAAACACGTGTTTCGAAGTTTAATTTTCATCAGTGCGGCTTGACATTTTAACAGCTACCTCTAGCCAGGATCGAAACCCAACAGAACTTTTGTCTGTCAAGCTCCTCATGGCTATCCGGAACTGTCAGCCAGGGGTAAACAATTAATTGATACAAACAAACTTACAGGATGTATGTTTTTACAATCACCAGAGAACTCAAGTTTGCAAACAACAGGCAAGTAAATGCTTTTACGCTAAATGGTGAAAGGTCAACTCATGCCTCCCCCATAGTGCTCTACTATTAAAATAGGGAGCATACTGAAAAGATGAGTTTTCAACTTGGATTTTATGATTCATTGGCGTTATCTTTGCTAAATTGATGGCGTTACTTCTTTGGCATGTGGAAGAACACACACATTATATATATATATATATATATATATATATATATATATATATATATAATCTCAAACACATTGTTTGTTTACTTCTCATACTGTTGTGTAGTAAGTCACCCAAAAGTGGAATATAACTGTGTTCAAAACAAACGAAAAATCTGGAAGGGCCAGCTGGTGTAATGGTTAGAGTCCCCACCTGTCAGCTTGACAGTCAGGGTTCGAATCACACACAAAGCAGTCTTCCTGTCTATAGCTCTGCTGATGAGGCCTAATGGGCTAAAATGTACATACAGGGATTGACTTTTTCTCGATTTGTTTAGCCTTACATTTGAACAGGTATGTCTGCCTAATTCATTAATTATCAATTAATTTTCAAAATTAGGTACGACTTTAATTAAGCACATATTCTCCAAAAAATTGTCGGCTAAAAGCCATATCAAACACATTGTTTGTTTGTTTACTTCTCATATATATATATATATATATATATATATATAATAATGATGAATGGGTGATGAGCGGATACCAAAAATTTTAATGTATAGTGAGCTGAAAGATGGGAAAAGGAATACTGGCCGGCCTTGGCTTCAATACAAGGACAAGCTGAAGTACAATCTTTCAGCTGTTAAGATCCCTGTTGGAAGCTTTGAGGACTTGGCACGGAACAGAAACAAATGGAGAACCACCATTCGGAATGGAATAAAGGATTTTGAGGGGAATCGTATTGGGAGATTAAAGGAGGCAAGATCAAGGACAAAGGGGTGTTCGACCCAACCACCAATTCTTTCCGGCACCCCCCTCACTCTTGCTCCACTTGTGGCCTCATCTGCAAGTCGCTGGCTGGACTGAAATCTCACAATCGCCATAAACATTCGAGCTGATTTTGCTTTTAGACACTCATACATCGAAATCGACGGGAGAGTCCATCATATATATATATATATATATATATATATATATATGAAATTTAACATTTTGAAAAACATATGATGTCTGTTATGTAATTGCTGACAGAACTGTTTCGACCAAATCGATAAGTTGGTCTTCATCAAAGAGCGACATACACGGGAAGAAAGACAAGTAAATTTTGGAACTCTAACATCTTTCTTCAAATTACACTGTGGACTTGTATATTTTTAACAGCTGAAATATATACTATACTATTTTGATACCCACTTTACATTTTTATATAAATTTTTACAACAAACTCTTTTGAGTTTTACTATAAACTATAATGCTTCTGATTTTTAAAAAATTAAAAATAAAATTTACTTTATTTTTAAAACAGAACATGCATTTTTCAAAATTTCAGCGGTTGAATTCAGCGTTCATTTCTGTAAACAGTCTTTTAACGGATATCTTTCTTCCCATCTATGTCGCTCTTTGATGAAGACCAACTTATCAATTTGGTCGAAACAGTTCTGTCAGCAATTACATAACAAACATCATATGTTTTTTCAAAATGTTAAATTTCATACTGTCTGATTAATTTCCATCTATTTTTCATATATATATATAACACATTACTGAATGCCTAAAAGACTAAATTCTGTTATTTGATAATTTTCCTTGACTTCATTCATATATTCAGACACACACACATCCACGTGTACACATCCGCACATGCCCGTGTACATTTGATTCCCCCTGGTATTTGCATTATATGTGACCGAGGGAGGGACAGAGGATGAAAAGAAAAATCCCTCCCGCACTCGAAACTGGCCTTTTTATTTGCTTTTCTACATGATATTTAATGGCTAAGTCAACAATACTGGGGCAGTCATGTTTGATTACATCCTACCCCCTCTTCCCCCGGACTCGACCCCCCCCCCCCCCCCGTAAGTCAAATCTTCACACATTGGCCAATTTTATTTACTTCCTACACTTCCTGTTTTGAAGGGTTTTCGGTTGTCTGGGATCACTTCCTACTTAGAGAACTTTTCTTTTTTTTTTCCTGACTTTTTTAAACTTTAAAAACTGTATTACATTGACATTATTATTAATACTAGCAGGACCTGTGGATATACTACAAAAATTATTCATATAAAGCCTTCTCCTTGTAAGATTCAAAGTGATAATACTTGAAGATAAAACTCCGACAAAGGTTGATAGACAAAACATTTTATATACAGCACAGAATAAACAGGGTACATAACACGTAGAGGTGTACATGTACATACATACATGAGTAATACAAAGTTACGTGTAAGAAATAAGAGCTCCTTCGAATCCCGTAAATACTCTTAAAGAAGAAGCGGGAATTCAGAAGTTTTTGAGGATGACAAGCAAGTAGTCGTCACGCAAACAAGTCAGCTCCATTATCGGAAAATGAAAGAAGATAAAATATGAACTGTTAAAACAAGAACATATAAAAAAGGACTTTGCCCGGTATGCTGTTCTACATTTTATTTGTAACTTTATTTAATACAGGTTGTTTATTTTAAATGCGATTTCGTTATATTTCCATTATAGAATATTAACAATGCTAGTCAGGATAAAGTAAAGGATAACATGTACCGAACACAACAAGGCTTATAAAACGAAATGCATTTATCAAATAACATGTAACATATGTAAGATTCAAAGTGATAATACTTGAAGATGAAACTCCGACAAAGGTTGATAGACAAAACATTTTATATACAGCACAGAATAAACAGGGTACATAATACATAGAGGTGTACATAAACATACATACACAACTAATATAAATACATATACACGAGTAGAGATAATGACACATTCATGAATGGTAAAATACAAGATATTTAGGTATCAAAGAGATACCTAAATGTACATAAAAACGTAGTTATGGGTACATGACTAAAGGATAGTCATATATTGTATAAGAGACTTACTGTGAGTGGCCAGTGTTAAGGGCCGAAGCCCCAACGAGAAGGGAGTAGACCTAAGTCTAACCCATAGTGTCTCGTAGGTCGAGCAACAGGAAAAGAGAGAGAAGTTCAAATTAGCCGCTTAAATAGACCAGGCCCCTAGTGGTAACCAGCGAAACCAAACGGGCAGACAACTCCCCAGGCAAATACGAAAATAACTCCCACATCCTAAATACAGACAAGATGACTCATTTTAAGTTCATTAAAGAAAGAAAAAAACACCCAAAACAATCCAAGGTTACAGTGACCTGAACGTTGAGTTTATACACAATAAAGATGAGGACAACTGTACAAAATATCAAAATTATTCATATCAAGCCTCATCTCTTAAATACATACAAGACTACTTATTTCAAGGTAATTAAAAAAAAAAACCCATCTAAAACAGAGCCCGAGGTTACAGTGGCCTGGTTATTGTGTTTATATACAATAAAGATGAGGACAACAGTCTGAAATATCAAAAATTATTCATATCAAGCCTCATCTCTTAAATACATACAAGACGATTTATTTCAAGGTAATTTTGAAAATAAAAACCTCTAAAACAGAGCCCGAGGTTACAGTGGCCTGGTTATTGTGTTTATACACAATAAAGATGAGGACAACAGTCTGAAATATCAAAAATTATTCATATCAAGCCTTGTCTCATAAAAACAGATAAGATGACTTATTTTAAGGTAATTTGAAAAAAGAAAACACCTTAAACAGAGCCCAAGGTTACAGTGGCCTGAACGTTGTGTTTATACCCAATAAATATGAGGACAATAGTTCGAAATATCAAAAATTATTCATATCAAACGATGAAGCGAAAACCCTGTAAATGTCTCCATAATAATAAACTAATTAGGTTTCCATGTTCCTGATTTTATAAGAAATAACTAAGATGGATACGGAGAGAGACACAATACCTTAAATGACAAAGTGAAAGCCCAGAAGATGTTCCATATAGAGAAGATATCAGAATAGAAGATAATTAAGTTTCCTAGTTCTTGGTTTTATAAGAAATAACTAAGATGGAAACGGAGAGAGACAATACCTGATAAATACAGACAACTATTTAAAGAGAATGTCCCCGAGTTCAATAAGAAACACCTTTTTAGAATTTATTCAATTTTTTTTTTTTTCATTTTCTAAATTCTTTTCGACTTTTCTGAACGATCTGATATTTCGAATATTCATGTTTTTTTTTTAATGGTTGAATGATTTCTGATAAAAATCTTAACGCTTAACAATTTGTAAAGTCAAGTCTGTACTTTGCTGCCCGGGTTTTTCTATGCACCAATTCCTTACTTTAAAGTTAGTTTAATTACTTCATCTTGCTGACCCCACCTCCCCAGACCCCCCACTTGGCCCTCCCCTCTTTTTAATAAAAACTTGTTTAGCTACTTTGTCTTTACAGGTAAGTGGGTCTCTTGTACTGGTTTCAACTTGAATAAACATTATGATCCAGATTTCTGAAATTAGGAATTGTCATTTTTATACACTGATGTACAGGGGAGGGGGTTCAATGATATATAAGATACACATTTTAAATGTATTAATAACATGGGGTGTTTTGAGGCAAATCTAACTCTGATTTTCATAGAGGCATCGTTAATAAATATGATCTATTCTATGTTAAAATGATTTTGACTATAAATTAAATACTCATTGATAAACTTACGCAATTCCAGAGGGTATTGTGATACAGAGATACAGTTTTGGTTATAGATACAGACAGACACTGAATCTCCATTTTAAAAGAGGTTAAATAATTACATAATCCAAACTGAAATTGTAGAAAATAACTCAATTTTTAAATCTATGATTATCAATTGTAAATACAAAATGAAATTGTTTTATTCCCTGAGTCAATGATATTGGACTAACAAAATATTCTTGTTTAGCTCTACCTCTGTCTATTTTGTTTTGTTCTTTTTCTCTCTACCCATTTTTCTCTCTCTCTCTCTCTCTCCCTCTTGCCCTCACATAACAAAACGTTTTCAATTCTTTTTTCAGATTATAGAACCATGAATGGGAATTTTGAATGCGATCGGATTAAAATTCTCCAAGAGGAACGGGTTCAAATACAAAAGAAAACTTTCACAAAATGGGCAAACTCATTTTTAGAAAAAGTAAGTTCAACATTTTTTTATTTTTTTATTTTTGAATTTTTCTTTCCATTTCCAACCTTTAAAGTTTGTCATAATAAATCTGTTTTAGATCATGGGTCTCAAACATGTGTCCTACTTATTTAGGGGTCCTTCTCTCTGTGAGATCCCTCCCGCCCCCTCCAATTTTTGTTGTTGCCTGATCTTTGTAAATTCTGGTCATGTTTGGAAGGGCACATGTTCCTGGACAGTTTTTCTATACAATGAAAATAAATGAAACCGCATTTAAAGAAGACGAGTATTAATATATAGATTAATCGGTACCATTATAGTATGTGGCCTATGAATCATGTCTCTTTAATAGTATGTGGCCTATGAAATCATGTTCTTTAATAGTATGTGGCCTATGAATTCCTATGAAATCATGTCTCTTTAATAGTATGTGGCCTATGAAATCATTCTTTAATAGTATGTGGCCTATGAAATCACGTCTCTTTAATAGTATGTGGCCTATGAAATCATGTCTCTTTTAATAGTATGTGGCCTATGAAATCATGTCGATATATGTGGCCTATGAAATCATGTCTCTTTTATGTATGTGGCCTATGAATCATGTCTCTTTTATGGTATGTGGCCTATGAAATCATGTCTCTTTATAGTATGTGGCCTATGAAATCATGTCTCTTTTATAGTATGTGGCCTATGAAATCACGTATAGTATGTGGCCTACCATAAAAAGCATATCATAAGGTTATAATAATAACTGCTAACTCTAACCCTATTTCAGAATTTTAGAATATTTTATAATTAGATAGATCTCTGATTCATGTAAATTATGGATAACTTCTTTTAAAATTATTCTTAATTACTATATACAGCTTATGACTGAATTGCATTTCTTGAAATTGAATATATGTGAAAAATAATTAGTTTCAATAAATTGCCTACTACTTATATCTATAAATATACTTTTACTGAGGTAGGACACATTCAAACAGGGTAGGCCACATACTATAACAGAATCAAAAAGGTAGGTTGCATACTATAGAGGCACCAATAAATCTTCAATTTGTTCAAGACAGACATTTAAAATCTGACTAAAATTAGTTGTGTTAAATATAAGTCATTCATTCATATATATATATATATATATATATATATATATATATATATAAAAGAATAAAAAATCCTGTATAAATAAAAGAAAAACTGCAACATGTGTTTCCCACAGTTGAATCACTTCTAAACACATCTGTATTTACTTAACACTTTTATTGGTCATTCTCAAATGAGTCAATTGTTGTTTCGTCTTTTGAACAATGTTAGAGAAATCTAAGAAGCTTTTTTATTTATTTATTTATTTATTTTTTTAAACACAATATTTTTTTGTTTAAAGTTTAATCAGCTGTTCATAATCAATTTTATGGGGCACATTGTTTACAAATCTTAGTTAAATCTATTTCAAGTAAACATATGGAAATAGACATTGATTGATTTTTTTTTTTTTTTTGACTCTCTCAACAGATATACAGTAGGTACCACCAAATTTCCCTGTGAAATTTACCACCCCCCTATATTTGATACAATGAAACTTGCATAAAGATTAATATTATCTTGAAAATTTTTTGTCCATTTGAAAGAAGAAACATTAAACAAACTCCTGATGATTAGTATTAACTGCGTTATTCGGACTATTGTCCTCATCTTAATTGTTATCTGTACAATATTTGGGCCAATATGCCCTCCGGCCTTCTTCTGATATTTCTTGTCGGACTCGGGAACCTTCTTTTCGAACTCGGGAACCTTCAACTCTATCTGATGGTGAGATTCCAGTTTTGGAGATTTGGGGAATGTGGAGCACCCCTTCATCATCATTGCTCCTTGGTTCACTCTGACCCGGAGTGTTAGTACCTGTTAGGGTCCCCATCTATGGGTTAAATAGAAAAATGTTTATGAAAAAAATATTGAGTATCCATTAAGAATGAATTTTATTTCAAAATTTTGTCGGCATTAAATGACCCACTGAGGTTGATGTGCCGTAAAACAAACTAACACTCGGCTTCAAATATTAATTCCATAGATTAATGATACTGTGACCCTAAATCAAGGGTCAACCCTTACGACCATATTAGATGCTTCCATATAGATTTCTGTGCAGTTTGTGTTCTCTCTTGTCATATTGACCTGACATCAGAAAGTTTGTTCACTGACCCGGAGTGGTAGTACCTGTTAGGGTCCCATCTATGGGTTAAATAGCAAAAATATGTTCATGAAAAAAATATTGAGTATCCATTAAGAATGAATTTTATTTCAAAATTTTGTCTGCATTAAATGACCCACTGAGGTTGATATGCCATAAAACCAAACCTAATTGTATTCTTTTGGCTTTAATAGAAATAATCCTACAATCATTTTATGGAACTCCTAAATTACCCTGATGATGATTTAAATATAAAAAACGAAATGTTTAACATTGCCTAATCTTATCGTAGAATAATCATACTAGTTCCAATTACCGTCGAATTGGTAAGACAAGGCAGCGAGCAGTCGTAACTTAATATGAAACCGTTTTGCTGCAAAGACTACTGCAAAATGGCAGGTTATTTATGAAGCCTCATAACATAATAGAAACGAAGCAGACATATCAAGTCTCCTCAGTGTGGCTAGACCTATGTACCTAAAACAGATGTTGATAGGTATGTGTCCTGCGTCCCTGATGCATAAAAATCTTAAAGGATGCAGTAAAATCATATCCATGCATCCCAGTGTTTTCTTTTTCCTTCCCTCACCATTTTTAGCTAACTGTAAATACATTTCAATATTTTCTTAGAAATGAATTACATAGGATAGGTAACAAGATGGGAGTTAGAGCTTTGGTTATTTCCCCAGATCATAAATTAAAATCTTACAATTTATTAAGAAACTTCAGTTGGGACCCATGAATTTTCACGGGACTCATTTAAAGTAGATATGTGCATCCCAAGAGGCATTGAATCAAAAAAGCTATCGGCATCACTATATATATATATTTGTGAATAAAAAGGCCTTAAATACCATGGGTATCGTGATTATGGACCATTTCCACTTGTGGGTATCTGGGGCCCACAGAGCTTCGTCAGACCACGTTTATCTTTTATTTAGACAGGCACTGTCTAAATAAAAGATAAACGTGGTCTGACGAAGCTCTGTGGGCCCCAGATACCCACAAGTGGAAATGGTCCATAATCACGATACCCATGGTATTTAAGGCCTTTTTATTCACAAATAAATTTGCTCTGTTTATAATAATTAAACATTGAGCTCTCACACGGAACCTGAACTCTACAACAAACTACTAGTAGAGAATAGGACCAGCCTAGAATCACCTTGTACCAAAAACTTGGTACCACAACAAAAAATATATATATAATCATCAATTTGTATGGTTGGCACTATTACACTTGAAGAGGCAGTAGTGAGCCAACATATAGTATTATGAGAGTGCTCAATATCTGTGATAGAGCGTTAATAAATAATATTTAAAAAAAATTTCCTGATGATTGCTCCACTTAAACAAAGCTTAGATAGCATGTAACCAATGGTAGCAGACTTGTTTCCATACAGATAGACATATACTAAAATATATATTATTTATTTACATATATAGTCACCCCCAGACACAATGTTTTGACATATCAAGTCTTCTTAGTGTGGCTAGACCTATATACCTAAAATTATACGTATCAGCCAATTTTTGCTAAATCGTTAGTATTGACTTCTGTCTCCCCTCCCTCCCTCCCCACTTTTTTTGTGCTCTATTCTTCCCAGGTGACTTGATTACCTTGTAAATCTGATATCTTTTAATCTTTGTTATTGAACCAGGGTAAACTCTGATTGAAGCACGTAAGATTAGCTCGCTTCATTTTGCTGTGTCATTATATAACAATAAAAAACGACCGAGTGTTTCAGTAGCACTTGATATTCTTTGTAATTCTAGAGAGCATGGTATGTATTTCGAGAAGGTTCACTTGTAAAAAGAGAGCTGCTTTATCAACTAAACTGTTGCAATTTTCCTTTCTTTTCTTTTCAACTCTGTGGTGGTCTGATGATCGGCTTCTCTGGACAAATAATAAAAACATTTAGATAATTCATTCGGCTCTAAATTTCGAGGCGTAAGAGTTGGGTTGAGAAAAAGAAATTCTTAGGGATCTACTTATTTATCTATAAAAATTGTTAGTGGGTGTACTTATTTATTTCATAGGTAAAAAATTGGTAAGGGGGGGTGTACTTTATTTATTGGTAAAATTGTTGGGGGGTTGTACTTTTTTTTATAGGTAAATTGTTGGGGGTTGTACTTTTTTTTATAGGTAAAATTGTTGGGGGTGTACTTTTTTTATAGGTAAAATTGTTGGGGGGGTGTACTTTTTTTTATAGGTAAATTGTTGGGGGGGGGTACTTTTTTTAATAGGTTTGTTGGGTGTGTGTACTTTTTTTAATAGGTAAAATTGTGGGTGTGTGTACTTTTTTAATAGGTAAAATTGTTGGGGGGTGTACTTTTTTATAGGTAAAATTGTTGGGGGGTGTACTTTTTTTTATAGGTAAAATTGTTGGGGGGGATGTATTTTTTTTTTATAGGTAAAAGTTGGGGGGGTTTTTTTTTATAGGTAAAATTGTTGTGTACTTTTTTTATAGGTAAAATTGTTGGAGGGGGTGTACTTTTTTATAGGTAAAATTGTTGGAGGGGGGTACTTTTTTATAGGTAAAATTGTTGGGGGGATGTATTTTTTTTTTTATAGGTAAAATTGTTGGAGGGGTGTATTTTTTTATAGGTAAAATTGTTGGAAGGGATGTACTTTTTTTATAGGTAAAATTGTTGGAGGGGGTGTACAAACTATTGCGATTTTCGTTTTCTTTCTTTTCAACTTTGTGGTGGTCTGATGATCGGGATCTCTGGACAAATAATAAGAACATTTAGATAATTCATTCGGCTCTAAATTTTGAGACATGATAGTTGGGTTGCGAAAAAAAAAAAAGAAACTCTTAGGGATCTACTTATTAATCAATCAAAATTTGTAAGTGGGCATATTTATTTATTTCATAGGTAAAAATTGGTAAGGGTGTCTACCTTTTTATTGGTAAAAATTGTTGGGGGAGGTGTACTTTTTTTATTGGTAAAAATTGTTAGTATTTATTTATAAGTAAAAATCAAGGGGGTCCACTTTTTATGGGTAAAAATTGTTTGGGGGGAATCTACTTTTTATTGTTAAAAATTCTTAGGTGGTCTACTTTTTATTGGTAAAAATTATTTTTGGGGGGTCAATTTTTTATTGGTAAAAATTATTTTGGGGGTCAACTTTTTATGGGTAAAAATTGTTCAGGCTGTCTTATTTTTTTATTTATTTATTTTTTTTTTTATTAGTAAAAATTGTTGGGGTGGGAGGTCTACTTTTTATTGGTAAAAATTGTTAGTTCGGGTCTGTTTTATCTATAACCAAAATATTTTTAGGGGTGACCTTATTTATAGGTAAAAATTGTAAGGTCTACTCATTTACAGCCAAACATTTTGGCTGTAAATAAGTAGGTCTTTACTCCATGGCTGGGTAGAGAATGGATGATTTTATGCCATTCCCATGGGCATTAGCATGAAGGGGAAGGTGCTACAGGTGTAGCCTGGGAACCAAGAGGGTCACAGTCTGGGAAAGGTTTGGGGGGGGAGCTCTGTTGTAAAAATGAATGGATCTAGTTGAACTATTAATAACCATTTCTTTTTTTTTCTTTTCTTTCTTTCTGTTGTTATTTTCCTTGAGAAATAGCTATTATGAGTTGTACACCTGACAAAGGTTGGAAAATAGACCGGCCAAAACATTGTGTTCAACAATAATAAACACACAAAAGAAGGTATTCCTCCTCCTTCTCCCCTTGATTGTACACTCGACAAAAGTTGAAGAGAAAATCAGTTGAAACGTGTTAATAACAGAAAGAAATTGGAAGAATAGGTTCAACAGTCCAAATAAAATTGGGAATGTTAATGAATCTTTGGGGGTGGGGGGCTTCTCCCTACCCCCCAATTCATTTAATGAATCTTTGCCCTACCCCCTCGAAAAAGCATCCATTTAATAAATGCTAGTGATTTGCTCTGTACCATGGCTCCAGCAAGCACGGATCTACTATGTATATGGTGTGGTTGATTTGCATACTGGTTTTAACAAGTTTAATAAATAATTACTTGGTAATATTGATTTCTAATATTATTGTTTTATTCTCCAATGTATTAAAATCAATCCTATGAATAATTTTATATAGAAACCAATTAGAATATAATTAAAATAAGTAATCTTTTTATATGTGATCTTAATTAATTTCAATAGTCTTTCTGATTTATTATATTTCATTACATTAAAATTTGAATACTTATACCCAGAGGATGCATATACTTGCTAGTATCACTAAGAAATAATGGTTTACATAATATATGGTGTGGTTGATTTGCATACTGGTTTTAACAAAACTGGGTTTAATAAATAATTACTTCGTGTTGATCTCTGATATTATTGTTTTTATTCTCCAACGTATTAGAATCAGTCCTATGAATGATTTTATAGATCTTGGGACACATGGATTTGATTTAAATGAGTCCCTGGGAAATTTTATGGGTCCCAACTAAAGTTTCTTGATAAATTGCAGAGTTTTTATCTATGAACAACTAAAGCCGTCTAACCTCTACCTTGTACCTCATACAGTATAATTCATTAAAAAAAAACTATTTACAGTAAGCAACAAATGGTAGGGAAACAAAAAAAAAAAAAACCTTGGGAAGCATGGATATCTTTTTTTTCCCATCTTTTTAGATTTTTATGAGTCGGTGACGCAGGGCGTACCTATCAGCATCTTTGCTACTAGGAATTTAATGAAGCCTAAATTTCAGGATCCCCCTAAGCCCGGGGAGGGTGTAGTAGGAGGAGCAAAAGTTATTTCATTCCTCATTACTTAAAAAGTTGAGGGTGTTTTAGGAAATAATATATATATATATATATATATATATATATATATAGCAATCTACAGACGCGCGTTTCGGGGTTTACCCCTCATCAGTGCAGCTATACTTATTTTTCGGCAGCTACCTCTGGTCGGGTTCGAGACCCGAATGAACTTTCGCTCGGCAAGTCTCTTACCGATGGGTCCACAAGCAGCTGCCAAGAATAGAAGGCAGAATAATCGCTATATTTCCTAAACCGGAAATAAACTCACCAGAGGTCTCTAACTTATATAAACAAGTGAGACTAGCTTATATATATATATATATACACTAGCAGTGGCTACCCAGCAGCGCCTGGGTACAGGGAGATTTAAAAAAATTAGTCTAGCAGATCTATTATTACTGAATCGTGAGTTGAATCCTCGTGGGATGCCCCATTTAAATCCCCATGTATTTATTTATTTATATATATATATATATATATATATATATAGATTAATATTGTATAGACCGAAAGAAAGAAAGAGAAACACACACACATGATATACTAGCAGCGGCTACCTGGCGTCGCCTGAGTTGAGGGGGACTTTTTAAAATTTAGTCCCGCAGATCCATTATTACTGAATCGTGAGTTGAATCCTTGTGGGATGCCCCATTTAAATCCCTATGTAAAAAAAATATAGACCTTGCATTGATCCAGCTACTCTGAAAAGAAATGTTAATATCTACTATCTAAAATATTAAATGAAAAAAAAAAAATCCATGCTGTTATCATTTAAATTTTATTTTTTAATTATCTTCACGAATATAAATCAAATCTCTATTATTTTTGCACAAAAACCAAGCCCTAGTGATATTTAATGTGTATATATATTTACTTTGTCATTAATTGTTTTATTTATGAAGTTTCCTCCGGACATACATATACACACACTGCCCTTTATATATGTATAGATAGATAGATAGATATAATACTACAGTTAAGCAGTGATGAGCCTGTTCAATACTTAGATGGGTGACCATTTAAACAACAATAGGTACTGTAAGAAACTGAATATCAAAATGTCTTGATTAGCATTAAATGATATTATATATATATATATATATATAATATATATATATATATATATATATATATGTGTGTATGTGTGTAACTTTATTTTTAGCTGAGGTGTTCAAATCAGCTACTCGATTTTTCATTGGTTGACAAAAATGGTAAGGCATTCTATATCCGAGTGACGGTCCGGATATTTGATCCGAACTTTATTGATTGGATACTTGATATCCAGAGCGTTGTTGGGATATCGGGCTGAAAATGATTTACTTATACTCTCCTCCCCCTCCTCCTGACAACTCCCTCCCACCCTTGACTCGAATATATAATGAGGTTCTCTTTAAGACTAGAACAAATCTTTTATTGTTCAATATAATTATAAAGCTTGTAGGAGGAGCTAAAAATACAAACTTAAAGCAAAAACAGATTAAATAGGGGATGAACAGAATTAATAATACTATATTTGTTGAACTTTTTTAAATAGAATTTTATCTTTATTTATACTAGCAAATATATGCACCCTCCGGGTGCAAGTATTTAAGTTTTAATATAATGAAATATCGTATTAAATTAGAAAGTCTAATAAGAAGGCAGATAAAAAGATATGTAACAGAGTGGGGGTATAATAGAAAAATAGAAATGAAACTTTCTCTTCCATCACTCCTGTCTTTCATTGCTGAATTTTACTTATTTAACTATTTAGTTAAATTAGGAAATAAAGAATAAAATGACAGTTATTTTTTCTTGTTAATGGATTTCATTTAAGATTCATTGAAGAGATTTTTGCTTATATTCATTAAAATAAAACCAAACAGTTAGAAATCAATAATACTAAGCACATATTTATTAAATTCGATTTTTTAATATAAATATGCAAATTAGCCTTCCCATTCACACTGTTAACCGCTACTTTGTTGTATATATAAATATAATTGCATGTTGTCAGCATGTAGACATAGTTAACAGTATTAATAATGTAAGACAATTTTATTAATAATTGAGGTTTAGATAAAAATAAAATCATGGAGAATGTGATGTCAATAACTAAGAGAATTGTGACTTGAGTAGGAATATAGTTTCGGTTACAGACAGAAAAACACACAATCTCCATTATAATAAGATATATATATATATATATATATATATATATATATATATATATATATACTGTAGTGCGAGATGGTCACTATTTCAGCTTTTGCTGGAATGGTGTACCAAAGGCAGTATATATATATATATATATATATATATATATATAATATTTCAAAAGTCCAGAGAAGAAATCTTCCTTATGACACAAGAGTTTTATTTAAAAATCCTGTCACAGTTTGAGAGCTCAATGTGTGCTCTTAATGTTAGTCATAGAGCAAATATATAAGAAAAGAAATAACAAAAGACTTAGAGATTTAGCATTATAGTCTATTTCAGGGAGCTTAGACAAAGTGTCTAACTCTCCCGACTTGTAGATTTTCTCATTTAAAGATCTTAGAATCAACATATCATACTCACTTTCATAAGAAGGCTGTAACTAGTGTCCAGTTACCAGACAAAAGGGGGACAGGCTGTAACCAAATACAGACCCTGTACTAACTCCCAGAACATAGCCATTTGTTGGGCATTTATGGAACCAAGTGTCTAATTGTTAGACAATCTCCAAAATTTGAGCTTCCAATTCAAAAAATTGGCAATTTTAGCTCTCCAAATTTGGTGGGGTTGGCGACATATTGCGACTTTTTGTTATCTATTTTTTTCTGTAAAATGAGTTCTAGAGCTTTCCTACTACTAAAAATTGGTTTATAAAAGCATTTTGTCCCAAGGTAACCAAAAAAGCTATAAAAAAGTATTAAAGTCAACCAATTTTAAGTTATTGATGATTTCTTCATAGCAAGATCAATATCCTGATGTGGCACTGCATCTATGAAAACAATTTTTTTTCTATTATTATTTCACATATATTGAACATTATTTATACCAAAAAGATAGTTTGATTTTTTGCTCACATAACTGAAACTCCATTAGTTAGAATTTTGCAAATTAGAAATCATTGAATTATTGGAGGTTAGTCTTTTTTGGCCATTAGTATTTGGTAATGATGTTTGCATTGGTTGGGGTCCAGCTTTATCCAATAGCTGCCTTTAAAGCTGCTCAGCTGTTATAATTGTATATCATCAAAGATGCACATGTTGCGTTATATAGACACATTCTCTTTGTTAGAATAATCTTTGATCTGTGAATCCATATCTTCCAGAAATATCAGAAAGCAATATTGCCTATTACACAACGTGTATTAGGCAATACTTGATCTGTGTATGTAATATATATATATATATATATATATATATATATATAATCTTATTATAATGGAGATTGTATGCTTTTCTGTCTGTAACCAAAACTATATCACTACTCAAGTCACAATTCCCTTTGTTATTTACGTCACATTCTCCATGATTTTATTTTTATTTAAACCTCAATTTCTAATAAAATTGTTTTACATTATTAATACTGTTAATCATATCTACAAATGAATAATATGCAATTGTATTTATATATACACTAAAATAGCAGTTTACAGTGTGAACAGGAAGACTAATTTGCATATTGAAATTAAAGATTTGATCTTAATAAATATGTGCTTAGTATTATTGATTTTTAATTGTATGGTTTTATCTTAATGAATATGATCAAAAATCTCTTCAATAAATCTTAAAAGAAATCGATTAATGAGAAGATAAAATTCTGATTTTATTCTTTACTTCCTATTTTAACTAAGTTATTAAATTAGGAAAATTTAGTAATGAAAGACGAGAGTGATAGAAGTGTAAGTTTCAGTTGTTCTATTTTTTTTATTATACTCCCTCTGTTTCAAATCTTTTTGTCAGTATTCTTATTTAGTTTCATTAGCCTTTCTAATTTAATATAATATTTTATTACATTAAACTTAAATACTTGCACCCGGAGGGTGCATATATCTGCTAGTATATATAATGTATGATGGCAGCAAACTCGTGTTCAAGTATTGCCATTGCTTGATATATAAAAAAAAAAAGAAAAAAAAATGTTCAACAGTTCAAAGAATATAATGGTGAGCTTCAAAAAGTTCAACAATGAGTTGCACGAAAGTGGCTCTTTAGTCCTGCCAAAGTCTTGCACATCTTCCCACAATTACAGGTATTTCCAGGGAGCACTGGGTATTTTATTAGTCCATCCGCCGATGCACACTTTTTTTTTGTCCTCTTCTCTTTTTTCTTTCTCCTCTTTTTTTTTTTATGTGTGTATAAAGTTGAAAAATGTAAGTGAATCTAACTATTATGTTAAAAAGATAAAAGGAAAGAAAATGTTTCATAGATATAAATAATTTTTATCCATACATTTTCCTTTATATTTCAACACACACACACACACACAACACATATATATATATATATATATATAATATATATATATATATATATTGATAGTGTAGATGTTCTGTGCAAAGACTTTTTTAAAATTTAAAAAAATTTTTTTTTTTGATTAAAAAGAAAAATTTAAGGTTGAATGCCTAAGGAGGCATCAAATAATATTTTTAAAGATTGATGTCAGAAGATAGTAAAAAAAGGGGGAGATGCCCTAGGAGTCATAAAAAAAGGGGGAAATGCCCTTGGAGACATAAAAAAACAAATAATAATAGGATTGCTTTTGATAGATTTAAGAATAAAACAATAATATTAAAAATAAGTAAATTTTTTGTTAAAACCAGTATGTAAATTATCCACATGGTTAATGTGAGAAGCTGAACAGAAGGAGAGATGCCCTAGGAGACATAACAAATAATGATAAAAGGGGGCATAACAAACAAATAATAATAATAATCTTATTATAATGGAGATTGTGTGTTTTTTCTGTCTGTAACCGAAACTATATTACTATTTAAGTCACAATTCTCTTTGTTATTTACGTCACATTCTACAGGATTTTATTTTTTATTTAAACCTCAATTATTAATAAAATTGTTTTACATTATTAATACTGTTGACAATATATCTACATGTTAATAACATGCAATTGTATTTATACATACTACACAATAGCAGTTTACAGTGTGAATTGGAAAGCTAATTTGCATATTGATTTAAAAAATCTGATTTTAATAAATATGTACTTAGTATTACTGATTTCTAATTGTTTGGTTTTATCTTAATGAATATTATCAAAAATCTCAGGGATAAATCTTAAAAGAAATCCATTAACAAGAAGTAATAACTGTAATTTTATTCTTTACTTCCTATTTTAACTAAATAATTAAATTAGGAAAATTTAGCAATGAAAGACGGGAGTGAGGGAAGAGTAAATTTCAGTTGTTCTATTTTTTGATTATACACCCTCAGTTTCAAATCTTTTTATCTGCATTCTTATTTAGTTTCATTAGCATTTCTAATTTGATACAATATTTTATTACATTAAAACTTAAATATTCGCACCCGGAGGGTGCATATATTTGCTAGTAATAATAATATTTTTTTAAAGGTTGATGTGAGAAGATAGAAAAAAAGGGGGAGATGCCCTAGGAGGCATACCAAACAAACAAATGTTAATTAGTTCCTTAAGATCATATAATTGCTTGGGAAAACAAAGATAATTATTTCTGTATTAAAACAACCCAATAAGTTTAAGTTTTTTCGTAAGGCTGGAGGGTTAAAACTACAAAGACAATAAAATCTACTGAAAACTAATTTATATACAATGACAATTGTTCTTACTTACTAACAGATAAGCCACACCCAACAAAATGTTTGAAGATTTTACCTACAATATTATCTTGTCAGTTTATACTGACAAGTAAAGCAACAATCAAGAGTCTGGGTGGGGTGATTGTAGAGGGGTTTAATAGTGGGGCTGGGGGGGGGGAGAATTCTGAACTATTTTATTTAGACAATGCAAATCAAAGTATCCTATGACCAAGCATCTAAGTGAAATGAAGATTACTTTTTTATTATGTATCTCTTCTTTAATTGAGCTAGCTCTGATCCTCATTGGGGATCTCGGTCAAGCCTAAACTGTTCTGGATAGGTATTTACTTAACTCCTATGCATCAGGTTAGGATGTACTAAGGTAACGAAGAGCAACGGATAAATCCAGCTTGACACCTGTGTTGTTGTAGGGGTTATCAAAATGTTATTGAAGAAGGGGCTCCAGTTGTTTTGTTTCACCCTGTGTGTATGTGTTTTTCTGTGTTTAGTTTGTATTTCTCTATTAGTTTATACGGTCACGGGTGTTACATACTTTTTTAAATATACTAGCAAACATATGCACCCCCGGTAGGGCAAGTATTTAAGTTTTAATGTAATAAAATATTGTATTAAATTAGAAAGGCCAATGAAACTAAATAAGAATACAGATAAAAAGATTGAAACAGTAAAAAGATTTGAAACAGAGGGTATAATAAAAAATGGAACAACTGAAACTTACTCTTCCATCACTCTGTCTTTCATTGTTATTTTTTCTAATTTAAGTATTTAGTTATAAGAGGAAGTAAAAATAAAATGACAGTTATTTTATCTTGTTAATGGATTTCATTTAAGATTCATTGAGAGAATTTTGCTTATATTCATTAAAATAAAACCAAACAGTTAGAAATCAATAATACTAAGCACATATTTATTAAATTCGATTTTTTAATATAATATGCAAATTAGCCTTCCCGTTCACACTGTAAACCGCTATTTGTTGTATATTAAAATATAATTGCATGTTGTCAGTATGTAGACATAGTTAACAGTATTAATAATGTAAAACAATTTTTTAATAATTGAGGTTTAGATAAAAATAAAATCATGGAGAATGTGATGTAATAATAAGAGAATTGTGACTTGATTAGGAATATAGTTTCGGTTACAGACAGAAAAACACAATCTCCATTATAATAAGATATTCAGGGTATATGTTACATACTACTCTTCTCTTAAGATTGGGAGGGTGAACCTCATAGCCTAATAGCTAATGTGTTGAACCTCGTATATATATATATATATATATATATTTACCAAGGAAGGTTTGGGGAACGTGGAGCACCCGTTCATCACTATTGGTCCACTCTGACCCGGAGTGGTAGTGCCTGTTAGGTCCCATCTTGGATTAATGAAAAATGTATTTATAAAAATGATATCCATTAAGAATGATGTTTATTTCAAAACTTTATCAGCATTAAATGACCCACTGAGGTTGATATGCGTAAACCAAACCAAACCTGTTATCCCAACCCTATCGCCCTTATGGCAATCCCCAACCCCTTTTTATCATATGGGTGCATAGAGGGTGACTGAGGGTCTACATGTCCTGGGAATGAGTTAAACTCTATCTGATGGTGAGGTTCCAGTTCTGGAGGTTTGGGAATGTGGAGCACCCCTTCATCACCATGCTCCACTGGTCCACTCTGACCCGAAGTGGTAGTACCTGTTAGGGTCCCATCTATGGGTTAAATAGAAAAACATGAGTTTATAAAAAATTGTATTATCCATTAAGAATTGATTTATTTCAAAACTTTATCGGCATTAAATAACCCACCGAGGTTGATATGCCGTAAAACAAAACAAACCTGTTAGAGTCCCATCTAGGGGTTAAATAGCAAAACATGAGTTAAAAAGAATGTTAAAGAAAAAATGAGTACCCATCTAGCATGTATAAAAAAAAACTGTCTTAGGCTTAAAATGACCCAAGAAGAGTTGACATGCCGTAAAATCCAACCAACCAACAAGAATGGCTTTGGCATTAAATAACTCATGAAAACTGGCCAATAAGGGTTAAATGAATTTTAACTAATTATTTTTTCTTTTTTTTTTTCTTATTCAGTCACGGCATCAAGCACCGTTGACTTTGTGTCTTGGTCTCAAATAGATATACATTAGATATACATGTGCTCTATTACAGATATTGAGCACTCTTTATTTATACGCGCCCTGTCGGCTGAGCGTTTAGAATGCACCAACTGCACCTCTGCAGAGTGTTAAGACTCCCCCAATGGGGCCACCTGTTGGTCCGTGAGTGGCGACCCGTGATGCTTAAGGATAGAAGCCAGGTGGATGAGCAGTTTCATGACATGCAATACTCCACTTTGGTCCTATCTTGGGACTAGACGGGCGGTCAGAGATCAATCGGCTGGTCACGTCAAGCCCTAGCATCTATATGATTGCCCCAACCCTATTGCCCTTTTATTATCATATGGGTGCTAGAAGGCGGTGACTGAGGGTCTACATGTCCTGGGAATGAGGTTAAACTCTATCTGATGGTGAGTTCCAGTTTTGAAGGTTTGGGAATGTGGAACACCCCTTCATCACCAATGCTCCCTGGTCCACTCTGACTCGGAGTGGTAGTACCTGTTAGGGTCCCATCTATGGGTTAAATAGAAAAACATGAGTTGATAAACAAAATTGTATTATGCATTAAGAATGAATTTTTCAAAACTTTGCCAGTATTAATGACCCACCGAGGTTGATATGCCACAAAACAAACCAAACTTTATTTATAAACTAGTGGTGGCTACTCAGTGTCGCCTGGTAGAGGGTTTTATTTTTTTAAAGTTAGTCTCACAGGTCCTGGTTCATTATTACTGAATTGTGAGTTGGTTCCTCACTGGATGCCCCATTAAAATCCCCCCGTGAAAAAGACCTTGTGTTGATCAGCAATTCTCAAAAAGAAAATTGCTAAAACAGTGTCAAAATTTATGGGTGGTTAACTGGTTCCTGTCGTTTATTTATAGGATGTATCAAAAGTAGTTTCGTTTTTTACTGAC
The DNA here is from genome assembly GCA_023376005.1 of Doryteuthis pealeii. Lineage (NCBI taxonomy): Eukaryota > Metazoa > Mollusca > Cephalopoda > Myopsida > Loliginidae > Doryteuthis > Doryteuthis pealeii. Next base: position 4,235,527 of record CM042180.1, read on the forward strand.
CTTTACTCCCACCCACCCCAAAAAAACATATTTCATGTACATATAAAAGTAAGTAGATTCCTTTTTCTTGCTTACACAATTTTAACTTTGCTACTCTAAAACTGCTCACAGCGGCTCTCTCACAACTGCGAGCAAAGTACAAAAACTGATGTTTAAGTTCCTTATAATTAAGCAGGACTCCAATTACAATAAACTAGAAAAAACATTAAAAAAAGCCCACTAGGCAGTATAAAAAGTTAATTTTTTAAAAGATATTGCCTGATAGATTGGGAGTTAAAAGTTCAATATCAGAGGGTTTGTATCATAAGTAAATAAAATCATCAATTTATTAAAGGAGTAAAATGCAAACAAAGTTCTAGGCTGTTATCATTTTAAATTTCATTTTTTAATTAATTATTTGCACGATTATAAATCAAATCTTCATTATTTTTTTACTCAAAAAAGCAAGATCTGGTGATAGTGAATGTGTACTTATATTTTACTTTGTCAGTAATTGTTTATTTTCATAGTTTCTCCAGACATACATACACACCAACTGCCCTTTATATATATGTATAGATAGATATAGCAAACTCCATTATTTGTTCATACGTATATATTTTTTCTTTACCAGTCACGGCTTCAAGCACTGTTGACGATCAATACGTCATTCGGGACTGTTTGCCGGGGATGGTAAAATTTTTCCTAAAAGTTAGTACTACATTCCAATAATGGCTGTCCAGTGATTGCCTGAATGCTGACCTCAAAATGGGCCATGGCACCGCAGGTTTATTCTCAAAGCCATGTAATGAATAATGGTGGAGGGAGATAGTTTAAAAGGACCGAATTATGTACTACTAACCCTTCCTTTCTCTTCCTTCCAAATCCTTAAACACTGTGCGAGGACAAAATTCTTTCATTTACGATTCACAACCCAGTACGATAAAAATTTACAAGTAAAAAAGTATTTTTTAGCTCAAAACACACAGGAAATGATTTTTTGTCCAAATATCCAGAATTATCACTGCTTCAGTTTTTATTAATGTTTTATTACATGTTATTATGCTACTGATGACTGACGAGTATAGATGATGCTAATGAATTAAACAAAAATATTTTGATTTTGGGACAGTCCAAATCCCATTCAGGACAGTTGATAATTTTTGTTTGGGACGGTCATGAAAAAAGTTAGTATCGGGGCCTGGCTCTATTACTGATATTGAGCACTGTTTAATTATAAATATAGCAAACTCCATTTTTCATTCATATGTATATTATTTTTCTCTTCTTTTCTTTTTTTCCAGTCACGGCTTCAAATCAAGGATTTATTTACCGACTTAGCAGATGGGGAAAATTCTTATGAGACTTCTGGAGACTATTTCCGGGAGAAAAAGTTGGTAAACCAAACAAGGGACTTATCCGAGTGCAACAAGTGGAAAATGTCTTAAAATGTTTGACTTTCCTCAAATCAAAGTAAGTGTCATTATTCATTTATATAAACCTCTGTGCAAAATTACAGGGTCTGGTCAAAAGTCTTGTCAAATTATTTTTTGTTTTAATATAATAAAATTATTACACTAGCAAATATATGCACCTCTGGGTGCAAGTATTTAAGTTCTAATGTAATAAAATATTGTATTAAATTAGAAAGGCTAATGAAACTAAATAAGAATACAGATAAAAAGATTTGGAACAGAGGGGGTATAATCGAAAAATAGAACAACTTTGAAACTAACTCTTCCATCATTTTCCGTTACTCCCGTCTTTCATTGGTAAATTTTCCTAATTAAACAGTTTAGTTAAAATAGGAAGTAAAGAATAATATTAGTTATTTCTTCTTGTTAATGAATTTCTTTTAATATTTATCCCTGAGATTTTTGATAATATTCATTAAGATAAAACCAAAAAAAATTGAAGTCAATAATACTAAGCACATATTCTTTAAAATCAATTTTTTAAGATCAATATGCAAATTAGCATTCCCATTCACACTGTAAACCTATTTTGTTGTATATATAAATACAATTGCATGTTAATAGTAAGTAGATATGGTCAACAAGTATAATGATATAAAACATTTTATTAATAATTGAGGTTTAAATGAAAAAATAAAATCATAGAGAATATGATGTAAATAACTAAGGGAATTGTGACTTGTATAGTGATATAGTTTCGGTTACAGACGGATAAATCCACAATCTCCATTATAATAAGACTAGCAAAATATATGCACCCTCTGGGTGCAAGTATTTAAGTTTTAATGTAATAAAATATTGAATTAAATTAGAAAGGCTAATGAAACTAAATAAGAATACAGATAAAAAGATTTGAAACAGGGAGTATAATAAAAGATTTGAAACAGAGGGAGTATAATAAAAAATGGAACAACTGAAACTTACTCTTCCATCACTCTTGTCTTTCATTGTTATTTTTTCTAATTTAAGTATTTAGTTAAAAGAGAGTAAAGAATAAAATGACAGTTATTTTTTCTTGTTAATGGATTTCATTTAAGATTCATTGAAGAGATTTTTGCTTATATTCATTAAAATAAAACCAAACAGTTAGAAATCAATAATACTAAGCACATATTTATTAAATTTGAATTTTTAATATTAATATGCAAATTAGCCTTCCCGTTCACACTGTAAACCGCTATTTTGTTGTATATATAAATATAATAGCATGTTGTCAGTATGTAGACATAGTTAACAGTATTAATAATGTAAGACAATTTTATTAATAATTGAGGTTTAGATAAAAATAAAATCATGGAGAATGTGATGTCAATAACTAAGAGAATTGTGACTTGAGTAGGAATATAGTTTCGGTTACAGACAGAAAAACACACAATCTCCATTATAATAATATATATATATATATATATATATATTATATATATATAACACACACACCACACACCAACCCCTCCGCATGAGCAGGATGTGACACAAGGTCAATTTCTTTAAGTGGAGTTCAACAGGTTGAATTCAGAGTTTTCCTTCTCCTAGACTGGTTGCCTAACCAAGGTTAAAGAGCCAAAGTCTTCCCTACTATTTAACCATAGCGTAGAGGGAGAGTAGGATTCATACCTTTCCAAGGGTATTAGCACTAAGTGAAATAATTGCCACATCAGGATTTGAACTCGGGGCGACGAGCCCATTTCCCATGACTTTAACCATTACACCACGCGCTTCCTATAATATAATAAATATTAATAATCTAGATTCGCTTCCGGTTTTTGTCTGTAACAAAAATTACGTCACTGCTTATGTCCCATTACCCAACACATAATCCANCCAACGTCATAACATAGAATAATATCCTCAAATGTGAACATGCAACGTTAGACAATCCTCATTGTTTCAATAAATAGATGCCCGGCGTTATATATTTATATATATTGTTTTATTCTAATATAATATTTAAAGTTATCGGAACTGTTTCCATTTCAAATTGTCTTTTTTTTTTTTTTTTTTTTTTTTTCGTCCTTTAATAAATTTGATGATTTTACATACTTATGGTACACACTCTATGACACTGAATTTTCAGCTCCCATCCCCTCAGGCAATATCTTTCAAAAAATTATTTTTACATCGCCCAGGGGGCGTCTTTTTATTTTGCTAGTAATAATAATAATAATGGGTAATCCTTAACTTTTACAATACTGAATATATTTTCTTTATTTAAGAACATTTATTGTAAACATATTTAAAACATTTATTGCAAAAATACGGACATAAAATGAGGGTTCAGTTTATTTTATGGTAGGAATTTACAAGGAACAAGTTAAGGATTACCTAATAATGTATTATCTTATTATAATGGAGATTGTGGGTTTGTTTGTCTGTAACCGAAACTATATTACTACTCAAGTCACAATTCACTTAGTTATTTACATCACATTCTCCCTGACTTTATTTAATTTAAATCTCAATTATTAATAAAATTGTTTTACATTATTAATGCTGTTGACCATATCTACATACTAATAACATGCAATTATATTTATATATACAACAAAATAGCGGTTTACTGTGTGAATTGGAAGGCTAATTTGCATATTGATCCTAAAAATGTGATTTTAATAAATATATGCTTAGTATTATTGATTTCTAATTGTTTGGTTTTATCTTATTGAATATGAGCAAAAATCTCGATGAAAATCTTAAAAGAAATCAATTAACAAGAACAAATAACTGTTATTTTATTCTTTACTTCCTATTTTAACTAAATAGTTAATTTAAGAAAATTTACCAATGAAAGACGGGAGTAATGGAAAATGATGGAAGAGTTAGTTTTAAAGTTGTTCTATTTTTCAATCATACCCCCTCTGTTCCAATTTTTTCTGCATTCTTAGTCAGTTTCATTAGCCTTTCTAATTTAATGTGATTTTTTATTATATTAAAATTTAAATACTTGCACCCGGAGGGTGCATATATTTTCTAGTCTATATAATATAATGTAATTATTTTACCTCTAAAAAAATACGCAGGGATGACAAGACTTTCGGACCAGCCTGTACATTAATCAGCATGGTTGTCCAAAAGTCTTGTCACCCCCTATATATTGTTTTAAATTTCATTATCATTTAGGTTGTAGATATTTGAGCTGAAAAGAAAAGATCATATTAATGTGGTAATCCTTACTTGTTCCTCGTAGATTCCTACCATAAAATAAACTTGGCTCAGGACCGCCCTCAGTGGTGACAGGCTCTCCGTAGAGGACTGGGTAATCCTTAACTTGTTCCTCGTAAATTCCTACCATAAAATAAACTGAACCCTCATTTTATGTCCGTGTTTTTGCAATAAATGTTTTATTTTTCTTGCACCCATTATTTTACAATACTAAATATATTTTCTTTATTTATTTTAATATTCACTTCAATGTGTATATTCTGAAAGTTTTAAATAACAGGTGCAAGAAAAATAAAACATTTATTGCAAAAACACGGACATAAAATGAGGGTTCAGTTTATTTTATGGTAGGAATTTATGAGGAACAAGTTAATGATTACCACATTAATGTTATGTCACCACAAAACATTGGGTCAAAACATTATCATTTTTTTTCTCAGAATTTTTGAGAAGAGGCTTGATAATTAGTATTATTTGGATTATTCAGACTATTCGACACATAGTCTAGTGGATAAAGGAGTTAGGTTAAGAAAGTTCTGAGTGTCATTTAGCTCTAGACTGCAGTTTCAATCCTGCTCAGGGGCAGCAGTAACATAGAATAATAAACAACACAGTTTGACAGCTGTACCCCAGCTATGGTTAGCAGAATGAGAACAGGATACCCCCATGGACTGAATAAAGGGTTAGGTTGAAAGTTCTGTCTGTGATGGCTCCCAATTATGACAAGAAGGTTCCCGAGTCTGAGAAGAAATACCTGAAGAAGGCTGGAGGGCACATCAGCTGAAATGTTGTACAGATAACAATGAAGATGAGGACAAAGTTCCGAATAATCCAAATAATAGTAATTATCATTCTTATCTTTTCAAACTGGGGGGGAGGGGGGCTTTTTGTCTTAATAATTATTACAATATTTGTGCAGTGCAATTATTTGTGTGTGTCTCAGTTAATTTCTTTTTGTGGAGTTCTTTTTTTCTTTTTTTTTTCCGACGACGTCCATAGAAACAATTTGTTGGAGTGGTTGTTGTCACCTGAGATTAAGTGCTCAATGTTCTCAAGAGATGATCAAATTGCCATTTGATACTTCAAGTGTCTCACCTGCGTAATAAGAGACCCCCCTTACCCCACACTCTCACCTGTCTCAGTTTTACCTTTTCTCACGTTACACATTATTGGCATCCTTCCATCTACAAGAGACGATGGAGTAGTGTCAAAGTCTTTTTTTTTTTTTTTTTTTTTTTTTTTTTTCCGTGTTTGTTCTACATTTTCTCCACATATCTATTAATAATGGAGATTCACTTCCGGTTTTTGTCTGTAACAAAAACTATGTCACTGCTTACGTCACACTACCTAAAATCATCATAACATAGAATAAATACTCAAAATGTTAGACAGTCCTCATTGGTTTTTTAAACAAGTTTTAATAAATGCATACCTGGTATTATATATAGTTTTATTTTAATATATATTTAAAGTTATCAGAACTAAGTTTCTATTTCAAATTTTTTATTTTTTACTCCTTTAATAAATTTATTTTATTTTTTTACTCCTTTTAATAAATTTATTTTATATTTTTAACTCCTTTTTACTCCTTTTCTCTTTTTAATAAATTTATTTTATTTTTTTTACTCCTTTTTAATAAATTTATTTTATTTTTTTACTCCTTTTTAATAAATTTATTTTATTTTTTTTACTCCTTTTTAATAAATTTATTTTATTTTTTTTTTTTAATAATTTATTTTATTTTTTTACTCCTTTTAATTTATTTTATTTTTTACTCCTTTTTAATAAATTTATTTTATTTTTTTTACTCTTTTTAATAAATTTATTTTATTTTTACTCCTTTTTTACTCCTTTTTAATAAATTTATTTTTTTTTTTTCTCCTTTTTATTTATTTTTTTACTCCTTTTTAATAAATTTATTTTATTTTTACTCCTTTTTAATAAATTTATTTTATTTTTTTTACTCCTTTTTAATAAATTTATTTTATTTTTTTTACTCCTTTTTTAATAAATTTATTTTATTTTTTTTACTCCTTTTAATAAATTTATTTTATTTTTTTTACTCCTTTTTAATAAATTTTCCTTTTTAATAAATTTATTTTATTTTTTTACTCCTTTTAATAAATTTATTAATAAATTTATTTTTATTTTTTTTTCTCCTTTTTAATAATTTATTTATTTTTTTTACTCCTTTTTAAATTTTATTTTTTTTAACTCCTTTTTAATAAATTTATTTTATTTTTTTTTTACTCCTTTTTAATAAATTTATTTTATTTTTTTTTACTCCTTTTAATAATTTTTTAATTTTTTTTTTTACTCCTTTTAATAAATTTGATGATTTTACTTATGATACAAACTCTCTGATATTAAATTTTCAACTCCTATCCACTCAGGCAATATTTATTTTATGTTGCCCAGAGGCGTTTTTTATTTTGCTAGTAATAATAATAAAAAAATTACTTGCTGAAATCTGGTACAAGTTCTTTACACTATTAATCTGAAATCTGGTACAAGTTCTTTACACTATTAATTGCCTTTGAGATATGTTTTATCGTGAGACATTCAAGTTTAGTTGTTGCATGTTTAAATGATGTTCAAATATTTTATATCCGAAGGGAAAAAAAAAAGGTATAAAACTTTAATGTAGTTCATTATTTATTGGCTATCAAAGTAGGTTGATATTTAAGCCAATCATAAAATACTTTTTTCATTCATTCATAAATTCATTTTTTATGATTTAATGATAAGAACTATGGAAGATTGAAAGGGCAGTTATTCAAAAGAAAATTAATGTGAAAATTAACTCTTTGCCTACAAAATTTCTCTGGTATTTTTTTTTTTTTTTTTTCCATATTTTAAAGTTTACAATTTATTCACCTCAGAACTCATTCTATTCAAATAAAGTCCTATTATTATTATAATCTGAGTCCTGTTCAATTATAATGAACTCGCCATCATTTTTTGTACTTTTTTGGGATGGTCACTGTGAGCTTAATAAAATTACATGAACTATTTCAATTTAAATTAGGTCAAACATTTCCTTTCTTAGAAATCTTACAAAATGATTTTAATGTTTCTTTTTTTAACTCTCCGGCTATATTTTTAACTTTTAAAAATTTTAAAAATGTAATTCACTTTGCAAACTCTATTTCCCTAATCCCTATTATCTACTGAGAGCTCAATGGGTGACCCAATGGATCACATTTTGTCTAGTATATTTGTGTCACATTCTATATATATTCACATTCATGAATATAAATTAAATCTTCATTATTTTTGCTGGAAAACCAAGAACTTGAAATATTTAATGTGTATATATATATATATATATATATATATATATATATATATATATATATTTGTCGTTAATTATTTTATTTTCATAGTTTCCCTCCGGACCTACATACACACCAACTGCCCTTTATATCTTATTATAATGGAGATTGTGTGCTTTTCTGTCTGTAACCGAAACTATATTACTACTCATATCACTATTCCCTTAGTTATTGACATCACATTTTCCATGATTGTATTTTTATTTAAACCTCAATTATTAATAAAATTGTCTTACGTTATTAATACTGTTAACTATGTCTACATACTGACAACATGCAATTATATTTATATATACAACAAAATAGTGGTTTACAGTGTGAATGGGAAGGCTAATTTGCATATTGATATTAAAATGTGATTTTATTAAATATGTGCTTAGTATTATTGATTTCTGTTTGGTTTTATTTTAATGAATATAATCAAAAATCTCTTCAATAAATCTTAAATGAAATCCATTAACAAGAAAAAATAACTGTCATTTTATTCTTTACTTCCTCTTTTAACTAAATACTTAAATTAGAAAAAATAACAATGAAAGACGAGAGTGATGGAAGAGTAAGTTTCAGTTGGTCTATTTTTTATTATACTCCCTCTGTTTTAAATCTTTTTATCGGTATTCTTATTTAGTTTCACTAGCCTTTCTAATTTAATATAATATTTTATTACATTAAAACTTAAATACTTGCACCCGGAGGGTGCATATATCTGCTAGTATGTTTAAATATAGATTAGTGAAAAAACTTGCTTGTAGTAATTCATTTCTTTAAAATGCAAATATTTTTGTCTCGTTGGGAGAAAGAATGTTATTATTTATTTACTCATTTTCCTTGTTTAGTATTCTGTTAGATATATTCACAACTATATATAAACTACCAACATATTTAAGTCTCAGCTCTTTTTCTTTCTTTTTCCTCCCCTACTTTTTATACATAACATGTTCAGAAATAGGTGTGTCTGTCTATAAACATGTCTATATATTCAACCTGTATTTCAAGTTGGGTATATTGTTGTTTTTTTTTTGTTCGTTTTTTGTTTGTTGTAATTTTGTTCGTTTTTTTGTTTGTTGTAATTTTTGTTCGTTTTTTGTTTATTGTAATTTTATTCAAACCTGAAACATGAAATATTTTGTTTTGGTAAACTTGACTTTCTTGGTAGAGAACTTTTCTCTTTGTTGTTTGTAAATGTAAATAAATGATTTTCTTGTAAGCAGGTGTTGAGGGTTTTTAAGAATATACATATTTACCCCCCCCCCCACACACACCACCACTACACAAACAGGATGTGACACAAGGTTAATTTCTCCAATCCTTCTTATCGTATGGGTGCTAGAAGGCGGTGGCTGAGGGTCTACATGTCCTGGGAACCACGTTAAACTCTATCTGATGGTGAGGTTCCGGGTTTGGGGAATGTGGAACACCCCTTCATCACCATTGCTCCCTGGTCCACTCTGACCCGGAGTGGTAGTTGACATGCCGTAAAATCCAACCACCCAACCAACCAAGAATGAATAAAACAAAATGTCTTTGGCATAAAATATCCCAACAAGGGTTGACATGCCGTAAAATCCAACCAACCAAACAAGAATGAATAAAACAAAATGTCTTTGGCATAAAATGACCCAAAAAGGGTTGACATGCCGTAAAATCCAACCAATCAACCAAGAATGAATAAAACAAAATGTCTTTGGCATAAAATAACCCAACAAGGGTTGACATGCCGTAAAATCCAACCAACCAAACAAGAATGAATAAAACAAAATGTCTTCAGCATAAAATAACCCAACAAGGGTTGACATGCCGTAAAATCCAACCAATCAACCAAGAATAAATAAAACAAAATGTCTTCAGCATAAAATAACCCAACAAGGGTTGACATGCCGTAAAATCCAACCAACCAAATAAGAATGAATAAAACAAAATGTCTTTGGCATAAAATAACCCAACAAGGGTTGACATGCCGTAAAATCCAACCAACCAACCAAGAATGAATAAAACAAAATGCTTTTGGCATAAAATAACCCAACAAGGGTTGACATGCCGTAAAATCCAACCAATCAATCAAGAATAAATAAAACAAAATTTCTTCGGCATAAAATAACCCAACAAGGATTGACATGCCGTAAAATCCAACCAACCAATATCACTAGTTAACCAGTGTTCGGCAATTGTGTCAAATTTGAATATTGTTATCAATATTGCTTTTAATTTGGATCAAGTGAAATGACCGATTGCAAAATAAACATCAGATTTGAGTATAAAATTAATTTTAGATGACATGTCTACTTTGTGTATTTGTCTGTCTCTTGAATTGAGAGTGTGGCAAAAGTGGTCGTTGATTCTATCGAAGGAATGTTGCGAATTTATTGGGCAAATACTTATTAAGCGGATATCAGTGCATAACATGCAACACTCCACTTTGATAGATCATAAAATAAAATTTAAGCCTTTTATGAACGTTAGGAAGTTTTTTTTTGTCTGGAAAAATACATAATAAAATTAAAAATATTGAGTATTATCTTATTTTTAATCTCTGATATTTCAGAGAGAACTGTTTTTTTGTCTATAAGATTTGTGGATTCATCTGAATTTGGGGTTGGGAAATATATGGTGATTGCCGCTTCTTGACAGAATAAGGCCATTTCTACAAGTAGTCCAGATGTGAGCAGTTGTGAGCATGCAGATGGCCCACGGATCCAGCTTTTTTTTTTTATGTACCCCATCACACATATGAAATCCTCGACATACAGGCGCTGCCACACAGGTCAGACTTCAATGTAGGAAATGTTTCCATGGTGTCCGTTATGTGTCGCTTCAGAATGGAGGGCTCGAGTCACCTTACCTCAAACTTCTTACAGCCTGTCTTTCCATGAGGATGTGTATCCAGACCTCCTGTCAATTGGACCTTATAGCTGGAGCTGATTTCCGCAAGAGCATCGGTGTCTGTCCCTTATCGAGATACTTCCCTGTCACGATGCAAGTATGTAGTTTGGGTTTTCCCAGTCTCAAGATCGGGAGGTGTCCAGACATTCCAGGTGGCTATTCTTAGCCTAGTCTTGTGTTGTAGTATATATATATATATATATATATATATATATATGGAGGCGCGTGGGCTAGTGGTTAGTCATGGAATGTTGGAAAATGGACTCGCCGATTCTGCCGATTATTCTAATACCGTTGGGAAAGGTATGAATCCATATATTCTCCCTCCAGCTATGGGTTAAATAGTAGGGCAGACTGGGCCCTTCAGCCTTGGGTAGGTAACCAGTCTAGGAGAGGGATAACTCTGAATTCAAGATTCCTGAGGTCAGTTGTTGATTGGGTTTGTGGCATTCTGTGTGCACCAATTCTTTCGTATAGATTGTGCCAAAAAGTGTGGATGGTCCAACACAAGCCTTCACCACTATAAACAAATCACTGTGTGGATGTTCATTGTATGAACACTCATACGTCGATCGACGGGAGAGTCCATCATATATATATATTAAAACTTTTGCCTCTATTCAATAATTATACATTCTAAAATTGGTAAAGTATATAAATAGGTGTGGTGCTCCACCTCAGACACTAAAATAATCTCCTTGGTCTAGCGCTAGTGAAATGGGATAGACTCCCTCGCTGTCTGGCCGATACCAACATTAGACTGCTCAGATTTGAATGTTTTCTTATTTGAGGTCAGATACGCAAAATAAGACTGACAAATTTCACTGCGGATAGCTTTATCAGACATTAAAATTTATTTCACTCTGGCCAAAGAGATGAGAAGCATGCCAATCATAATTTAAAATTTATACATACCATATCGGCTTCTAAACAAATCGAGAAAATACATACAGGGATTGACATTTTTTCAATATGTTTAGCCCTACATTTGAACATATATGCCTGCCTAAATTCATTAATTATTAACTAATTAATTTTCAAAATTAGGTATGACTTCAATTAAGCACATATCCTTAAAAAAAAATATATATATATATATATATACACACACACACACACACACACATGGTAGAAGCAATTCATGTCAGTAGCAATTGAAGAGCAATATTATATTAGAGCTCCGACTGCTACCCACTACCCCCCCTTTTGGGGGGGGGAATAGTCTTTCGGCTCTTTTATATTGTTTTTATTGCCCTGTGTCTGTGATTGTACTTTTCTATGATTCTAATACAACCAAAAGAGTTTCCCAACATCCACCACATTTCATATTTTCAAAGAGGCATATGTGGAATCTCTAGCAACATCATATATACACATGGGAGGTCTGTGTAGACAACCGAGCGATCTGGCGCTTTTTATGTATTTGTTGGTCATAATCACTTAATTATATAAATAGGGGTTGGAGTTGGAGGTACCGAAAATAGAGGGGTTGGAGTTGAGGTACCGAAAATAGAGGGTTGGAGTTGGAGGTACCGAAAATAGAGGGGTTGGGTTGGAGGTACCGAAAAAGAGGGTTGGAGGTACCGAAAATGGAGGGGTTGGAGTTGGAGTAACCGAAAATGGAGGGGTTGGAGTTGGAGGTACCGAAAATGGAGGGGTTGGAGTTGGAGGTACCGAAAATGGAGGGGTTGGAGGTACCGAAAATGGAGGGTTGGAGTTGGAGGTGCCGAAAATGGAGGGGTTGGAGTTGGAGGTGCCGAAAATGGAGGAGTCGGAGGTGCCGAAGATGGAAGGGAGGGATTGGAGTCGGAGGTGCCGAAGATGGAGGGATTGGAGTCGGAGGTGCCGAAGATGGAGGGATTGGAGTCGGAGGTGCCGAAGATGGAGGGATTGGAGTCGGAGGTGCCGAAGATGCAGGGATTGGAGTCGGAGGTGCCGAAGATGCAGGGATTGGAGTCAAAGGTTTGGTGTTCCAACTCTACAGTACTCACATACATCACGGACATAATCACAAGGATCGTATTTTGTCAATATTGCTTTAAATTTGTCAGCTCTGTCGGCTGGGGCTTTAGAATACACGGACTGCACCTCAGCAGAGGGGTAAGACTCACCCAATGGGGCCACATGTTGGCCATGGGTGGCAACCTGTGATTCTTAAGGATGAAACACTGGTGGCTGAGCAGTCCATGACATGCATTATTCCACTTTGGCCCTATCTTGGGCTAGACGAGCAGTCGGAGAAGCCCCATTGAATCAATTGGCTGGTCACGTCAAGCCCTAGCACCTATATAATTGCCCCAACCCTATTACCCTTATGACAAGCCCCAACCCTTTTTATCATATGGGTGCTAGAAGGTGGTGGCTGAGGGTCTTCATGTCCTGGTAATGACGTTAAACTCTATCTGATGGTGAGGTTCCAGTTCTGGAGGTCTAGGGAATGTGGAGCACCCCTTTATCATCATTGCTCCCTGGTCCACTCTGACCTGGAGTGGTAGTATCTGTTAGGGTCCCATCTATGGGTTAATTAGAAAAATGTTTTTATAAAAAAAATTGAGTATCCATTTAAGAATGAATTTATTTTAAAACTTTGTTGGCATTAAATGACCCACTGAGGTTAACCTGGAGTGGTAGTACCTGTTAGGGTCCCATCTATGGGTTAAATAGAAAAATGTGTTTATAAAAAGAATTAAGTATCCATTAAGAATGAATTCATTTAAAAACTTTGTCGGCATTAAATTACCCATTGAGGTTGATATGCCGTAAAACAGAACAAACCAAACCAAGCTTTCAATTTGTATCAAGTAGAATGACCGATTGCAAAATAAACATCATATTTGAGTGTAAAATTAATTTTAGATAAAATTTCGATTTTGAGTATTTGTCTGTCTCTTGAATTGAGAGCTTGGCAAAAGTGGTCGTTGATTCTATCGAAGGAATGTTGCAAATTTATTGGGCAAATACTTATTGAGCGGATATCATTTTGTGACATCTGAAGTGGAAGTTGGTATCTCGGTTTAAGATTCTTAACAGGAAATATCTCAATCTGAATTTGTTTAAGCAAAGACCCCCCCCCCCTTAAAAAAAAACTCCAATAAAAAGTCATCTATATCTATCTATACATATATAAAAGGCAGTTGTGTGAATCTCTATGTACAGAAGAAAACTTAAGAAATAAAACAATTAACGACAAAGTAAATATATATACACATTAAATATCACCAGGGCTTGGTTTTCTATACATATATAAAGGGCAGTTGTTTGAATCTGTATGTCCAGAAGAATCTGTGTTATGCCTAAAAAATATGTGGTTCAAAGTTAACTGACCTGAAAAAATGTAAAAGTTATCAAATAAAATAACTATTGCATTATATCTTTTATTCATTAATATATCAACACGGAAAATTTCATTAAATTCGGACAATTCCCTGATTTTTGGTATCTTTTTTTTCTTTCGGTGGGGTGACATACAATGGTGGAATTTAGGTCCATTAAGTTCGATTTAGCCTTTGTTGAAAAGAGGTGGGATCTGGTTTACTAACTGATATCTAACGCACCCCCTCCTCGCACCCCCAAAAGCAGTACCTCCTTTGTTGAAAAGAGGTGGGATTTGGTTTACTGATATCTAACGCACCCCCCCAAAGGAAATACCAATGGAACTAAGCTGTTCGTGACACTGCCCTCAATAATGCAATTGTGTGCTTGAATGCCCACACCTAAAAAACTCAAAAACAAAAAAAATTTTTGACATTGTGTTGTGTTCCTACTATGGTGA
>CM042180.1:4252626-4292626 GCA_023376005.1 Doryteuthis pealeii
GATGAGCAGTCCATGACTTGCAATATTCCATTTTAGGCTTTTCTTGGGCTAGACGGGCAGTTGGAGAGGCCCCCTCTGATCAATCGGCTAGCTACGTCAAGCCCTAGCACCTATATGATTTCCCCAGCCCTATTGCCCTTATGGCAAGCCCCAATCCTTTTTATCATATGGGTGCTTAGAAGCGCGTGGCTGCGGGTCTACATGTCCTGGGAATGACGTTAAACCTATCTGATGGCTCTGAAGTTTCCAGTTCTGAGAGGTNTTGGAGGTTTGGGGAATGTAGAGCACCCCTTCATCACCATTGCTCCCTGGTCCACTGTGACCCGGAGTGGTAGTACCTGTTGGGTTCCATCTATGGGTTAAATAGAAATATGTATTTATAAAAAAATTGTATTATCCATTAAGAATTGATTTATTTTCAAACTTTATCAGTATTAAATAACCACTGAATTGATATGCCATAAAACAAACCAAACTTGAAGGTCCAGAGATTGACAATATGATTCCTGATTATGAGGAGAAAACACCAGAGTTTGAGAAGATACACTTGGTGTAGAAAAGCCAACTCTCAAAAGTTTGGGTCAATCTTCCAACGGGGGCACGAACTTCAGCAATCACAGTTTCCTTCTTTTGTGAATCTTGCTGATTCAAATCCTTGGTCAGATGAACATAAACACCACTATCTCCGTTGTTGACACTGTCACCCCATCCACCGCCTGGTTTGTTCTGCCCCAGTATGAGCAACTGCCTACTTTTATTATGGCTCACCCAACTGCCATGCAAATTATGTAGCGCACATCCCCCCTCAAAAAAAACCATGTTTTCTCTTTAAACTGTGTTAATTATTATTCTATGTTATGTCTCTCTTGACCAGAGTTGAACCTGCAGCCTAGAGGTAACTGTCACATAGAACTGTCTTAACCCCAATGGCCTATATCCACTATGACGACAATAGTCCAAATAATCCAATAATACTAATTATTCAAGCCTCAATCTAAAAAATTTAGAGAAATAGTGTAGATAACAATAAAGATGAGGACAATAGTCCAAATAATCCAATAATACTAATTATCAAAGCCTCATCTAAAAAATTCAAGAAATAGTTGTAGATAACATAAAGATGGAGGACAATAGTCCAAATAATCCAAAATAATCTAAATCACCAAGCCTCATCTCAAAAATTCAGAGAAATAGTGTAAATAACAATAAAGATGAGGACAATAGCCTCCAAAATCCAATAATACACATTTCAAGATTATTAAAAAAAAAATGTTTTCTCTTGAAGGTCAAGGAAATGAGACACATCAGGTTCCCACCTTCTTATTACCTTGTCATCAGGAATGTTTTGTGTTTAGAGGTGTGGTCCAAATTCCTTGGGGGGGTCAGTTTCTCAGAAACCCATACCTGTGTGTGTAAATGTCTTTCTTGTGCCCCTCGCTGTCGTCTCTCTCTCTCTCCTCTCTCTCTCTCTCTCTCTCTCTCTCTCTCTCTCTTCTCTCTCTCGCGCGCCTCTTTCTGATCACCCAGGGATGACATGTCATAAAAACCAACTTTTGCCACAGGTAGGATGTGACACAAGGCTAATGTGTGGGGCATCCAGTGACGATCAAACTCACTATTCAGTAGTAATGGATCTGTGAGACTAGCTTGCTACCATTACACCACAATAGAAGACACCCTCTTTCTTCAACCTATTCTTATGGGTAGGATGTGCCACAAGAATGGAATAAAACAAAACATCTGCATAGAATAACCCACAAGGGTTGACATGCCATAAAATCCAACCAACCATGATGGTATGCCCATCACATCTTATTTATTTTGACATTCAGGAATGGTTTTGTGTTGAGGTGTGGTTTAAATCCGCAGAGGGGAGGTTAGATTTCTCAAAACTAGTACCTGTGGTATATGTCTTTTTATTTTTTTTTTTTGTTTTAATTTTTTTTTATGATTCCATAAAGGGGGGATTCATTCTCCAAATTTGGGTATCTGTCAACTTTGACCCACCCTTTTAAACCCCACGAGACCCTGGCATATATAGCTAAAGATAACAGTAATCTACATATATATATTTGCTCAGTTTAGTCTAATACAACACAAAAAGGGTAGGTAGGGTTTTATTTTGCTAACCCATCCAAGGGGTGTACAGCATGACTCCTTTGAAACTAAGGACTTCTTCTGACTTTTCATCAATCTTGAAGACCCTCCTATGGATTTCTGCAGCTGGATCTTTGCACAGGGCTGGTAAAATTGTGTGGAATGAACAGCGTTGCCCATACTACAGATCTCCCAGCTTTGTGACATGTTTAACGTGTCTGCCCCTGTTTGGATCAATTATGGGTCTAGAAAAGTTATCTTTCCTGCTGCAAGTTTGGTTATCTGTCTACTTACGCCACAAAACCAACATAAACGCTAATGATAACAATAATCTACACAGATATTTACTAAGTTTAACTTAATACAACACAACACATGTCGGCTGGGCGTAGAATGCATCGGACTGCACCTCTGCAGAGGGTAAGACTCGCCCAATGGGCCACCTGTTCGCTACGGGTGTGACCCGTGATGCTAAGGATAGAACCCAGGTGGATGAGCAGTTCATGACTTGTAATACTCCACTTTGGCCCTTTCTTGGTAGACGGGCGGTCAGAGAGCCCCCTCAAATCAATCGGATGGTCATGTCAAGCCCTAGAGACTAGTCCTAGCACCTATATGATTGCCCCAACCCTATTGCCCTTATTGGCAAGCCCAACACCTTTTTATCATATGGGGCTAGAAGCGGGTGACTGAGGGTCTACATGTCTGGTAATGACATTAAACTCTATCTGATGGTGAGGTTCCAGTTCTGGAGTTAGGGAATGTGGAGCACCCTTCATCACCATTGCTCCCAGGTCCACTCTGACTTGGAGTGGTAGTTACCTGTTAGGGTCGATCTATGGGTTAAATAGAAAACATGAGTTTATAAACAAAATTGTATTATCAATTAAGAATTATTTATTTCACAACTTTGTTAGTTATTAATGGACCCACCGAGGTTGATATGCCACAAAACAAATCAAACAAACCTTATTTCTCTGTTACTCTGATACACAAGTTACAACACATTGCTAATTACTCTGTTCACCTTGTGTCACTGCTTAGTAAACCTTCTTCCCCTTTCCTTAATACTTGTCTTTCTTATTGTTTCTCTGTTAACTCTGATACCTGATTCCAACACAAACTAGGGACAGAAAAAGTATAGATTAATGCCCCACCCATTCAAGGGCCACCACACACTCACACACACACTCACACACACACAATACTAAGAATCTTAATCATAATAAAGAGCAAATTTGTATTATTTTAGACTATTGTCCTTTCATCTATATCTGTACTGCGTTTCGGCTGGTATGCCCTCCGGCTATCTCTTCTCTTTTCAGAAGAGATAGTTTTTCCTTCTCCTAGACTGGTTGCCTAAACAAGGTTAAGAGCCCAGTCTGCCTACTATTTACTTCAAAGTTGGAAGAAGAGTAGGATTCATACCTTTCCCAAGGGTATTAGCGTAAGTGAAATGCAATACGACATCCAGGATTTGAACTCAAAATATACATTTACCAACCCCTCCGCATGAGCAGAATGTGACCAAGGTCAATTTCTTAAGCGGAGTTCAACAGGTTTGAATTCAGAGTTTTCCTTCTCCTAGACCGGTTGCCTCACCAAGGTTAAAGAGCCCAGCCTGCCCTACTATTTATCCATAGCTGGAGGGAGAGTAGGATCCATACCTTTCCCAAGGGTATTAGCGCTAAGTGAAATGCAGTTACCACATCCAGGATCATCCCTTTTATCATATAGGTGCTAGAAGGTGGTGGCTGAGGGTCTTTGTGTCCTGGGAATGACGTTAAACTCTCTCTGATGGTGAGGTTCCAGGTTTGGGGAATGTGGAGCACCCGTTCATCACCATTTCTCCTGGTCCACTCTGACCCGGAGTGGTAGTACCTGTTAGGGTTCCATCTATGGGTTATATAGAAGAATGTATTTAAAAATAAAAAACAGGATGTTACATCAGGAAACTTTTTAAGTGCAATACTACTATTAAAAACATAGACTTAACTTTTCCTTTTGTTCCTCACTAACAGTGTCCTGAAGATGGTATAAAAACCGGAAATACTTAGTATTAACTAAATTGTTTCCTGATCGTAACATCTGTGTTTGTTATATTTTTAAATATTTTCTTTTATATATATATATATAATATATATATATAATAATATAATGGACTCTACCTCGATTTTCGACGTATGAGGGTTCATACACACAATGAAACATCACAGGGATTTGTTTATAGTGGTGAAGCTTGTGTTGGACCATCCACACTTTTTGGGCCAAGAATTGGTGCATCAAGGGTTGCCACAAACCCAATTAACGACGACCTCAGGAATTTTGAATTCAGAGTTATCCCTCTCCTAGACTGGTTACCCAAGGCTGAAGAGCCCAGTCTGCCCTACTATTTAACCCATAGCTGGAGGGAGAATATATGGATTTATACCTTTCCCAAGGGTATTAGCGCTATGTGAATGCCAACAGCTTCGTCTAGGAATTGAACTCGATCAACGAGCCCATTTTCCACGACTCTAACCACTTGCCCACGCGCTCCCATATATATATATATATATATATATATATATACATACACACACACACACACACACTGTTTTTTGTCTTTTTTTATATTAGACCAATTAATTATATAAAAGTGCTAAAAGTATCAACATAAATCTGTTTATTAACGAAGTGTGAAGTCTGCATGGTCTATCTGAATTCATGTGTAGAGAAATCGACACGTGGAATGCAAAATATTGGCCACCCTTGGTTTTAAGATGTTTATGGTATTCTAAGTAAATTCGTCTGACTTCTTTTCTGGAACAAACTTACACACCGCCCTGTCGGCTGGGGGCGTTAGAATGAACCAACTGCATCTCTGACAAGGGGTAAGACTCCCCCAATGGGGCCACATGTTGGGTGGCGACCCGTGATGCTTAAGGATAGAACCCAGGAGACTGAGCAGTCCATGACTTGCAATATTCCATTTTAGGCTTTTCTTGGGCTAGACGGGCAGTTGGAGAGGCCCCCTCTGATCAATCGGCTAGCTACGTCAAGCCCTAGCACCTATATGATTGCCCCAACCCTATTGCCCTTATGGCAACCCCCAATCCTTCTTATCATATGGGTGCTAGAAGGCGGTGGCTGAGGGTCTACATGTCCTGGGAATGACGTTAAACTCTATCTGATGGTGAGGTTCCAGTTCTGGAGGTTTGGGGAATGTGGAGCTCCCTGGTCCACTTAGCACCAGAGTGGTTGTACCTGTTAGGGTCCCATCTATGGGTTGAATAGAAAAATGTATTTATAAAAGAATTGTATTATCCATTAAGAATTGATTTATTTCAAAACTTTATCGGTATTAAATGACCCACTGAGGTTGATATGCCATAAAACAAACCAAACTTTGGAGGCTCCAGAGATTGACAATATGATTCCCGATTCATGACGAGAAAACGCCAGAGTTTGAGAAGATACACTTAGTGTAGAAAAGCCAACTCTCAAAAAGTTCGGGTCAATCTTCCAACGGGGCGCAGACCTTCAGCAATCACAGTTTCCTTCTTTTGTGAACTCTTGCCGATTCAAATCTTGGTCAGATGAACAATAAACACCACTATCTCAGTTGTTGACACTGTCACTCCATCCACCGCCTGGTTTGTTCTGCCCCAGTATGAGCAACTGCCTACTTTTATTATGGCTCACACCACTGCCATGCAAATTATATAGCACATACCCCCCTCAAAAAAAAAAAAAAAAAACATGTTTTCTCTTTAAACTGTGTTAATTATTATTCTATGTTATGTCTCTCTTGACCAGGGTTGAACCTGCAGCCTAGAGGTAACTGTCACATAGAACTGTCTTAACTCAATGCCTATATCCACTATGAAGACAATAGTCCAAATAATCCAAATTATCAAGCCTCATCTCAAAATTCAGAGAAATAGTATAGATAACAGTCCAAATAACCAAATAATAATTATCAAGCCTCATCTAAAAAATTCAGAGAAATAGTGTAGATAACAATAAAGATGGGGACAATAGTCCAAATAATCCAAATAATACTAATTATCAAGCCTCATCTCAAAAATTCAGAGAAATAGTGTAGATAACAATAAAGATGAGGACAATAGTCCAAATAATACTAATTATCAAGCCTCATCTCAAAAATTCCGAGAATAGTGTAGATATAATAAAGATGAGGACAATAGTCCAAATAATAATAATACTAATTATCAAGCCTCATCTCAAAAATTCAGAGAAATAGTAAGATAACAATAAAGATGAGGACAATAGCCCTCCAAAATCCAAATAATACACATTTCAAGATTATTAAAAAAAAATGTTTTCTCTTGAAGGTCAAGGAAATGAGACATATCAGGTTTCCCACCTTCTTATTACCTTGTCATTCAGGAATGTTTTGTGTTGAGGTGTGGTCCAAATTCCTTGGGGGGTCAGTTTCTCAGAAACCCAATACCTGTGGTGTAAATGTCTTTCTTTTGCCCTGGCTGTCTCTCTCTCCCTTGCGCTCTCTCTGATCACCCAAGGGATGACATGTCATAAAAACCAACCGTTTTGCCACAGGTAGGATGTGACACAAGGCTAATAGTATGGGGCATCCAGTGACGATCGAACTCGCTATTCAGTAGTAATGGATCTGTGAGACTAGCTTGCTAACCATTACACCATAATAGGACACCCTCTTTACTCAACCCATTCGTTACGGGTAGGATGTGCCACAAGAATGAATAAAATAACCCAACAAGGGTTGACATGCCATAAAATCCAACCAACCATGATGGTATGCCCATCACATCTTATTTATTTTGACATTCAGGAATGTTTTGTGTTGAGGTGTGGTTTAAATATCCGCAGAGGGGGAGGTTAAATTTCTCAGAAACTAGTACCTGTGGTATAAATGTCTTTTTATTTTTTTTGTTTTAATTTTTTTTTATGATTCCATAAAGGGGGGGGATACATTCTCCAAATTTGGGTATCTGTCAACTTTGACCCACCCTGTTTAAACCCACGAGACCCTGGCATATATAAGCTAAAGATAACAGTAATCTACATATATATATTTGCTCAGTTTAGTCTAATACAACACAAAAAGGGTAGGGTAGGGTGTTTTATTTTGCTAACCCATCCAAGGGGTGTACAGCATGACTCCTTTGAAACTAAGGACTTTCTTCTGACTTTCATCAATCTTGAAGACCCCTACCCTATGGATTTCTGCAGCTGGATCTTTTCACAGGGCTGGGTAAAATTGTATGGATGAACAGCAGTTGCCCATACTACAGATCTCCCAGCTTTGTGACATTTTAACGATTGTCTGACCCTGTTTGGATCAATATGGGGTCTAGAAAAGTTATCTTTCCTTGCTGCAAGTTTGGTTATCTGTCTACTTTAATGCCACAATAATCTACACAGATATTTACTAAGTTTAACTTAATACAACACAACACATGTCGGCTGGGGCGTTAGAATGCATCGACTGCACCTCTGCAGAGGGGTAAGACTCGCCCAATGGGGCCACCTGTTCGCTACGGGTGGTGACCCGTGATGCTTAAGGATAGAACCCAGGTGGATGAGCAGTTCATGACTTGTAATACTCCACTTTGGCCCTTTCTTGGGCTAGACGGGCGGTCAGAGAGGCCCCCTCAAATCAATCGGATGGTCATGTCAAGCCCTAGAGACTAGAGTCCTAGCACCTATTTGATTGCCCCAACCCTATTGCCCTTATGGCAAGCCCCAACACCTTTTTATCATATGGGTGCTAGAAGGCGGTGACTGAGGGTCTACATGTCCTGGTAATGACATTAAACTCTATCTGATGGTGAGGTTCCAGTTCTGGAGGTTAGGGGAATGTGGAGCACCCCTTCATCACCATTGCTCCCAGGTCCACTCTGACTTGGAGTGGTAGTACCTGTTAGGGTCGCATCTATGGGTTAAATAGAAAAACATGAGTTTATAAACAAAATTGTATTATCAATTAAGAATTAATTTATTTCACAACTTTGTTAGTATTAAATGACCCACTGAGGTTGATATGCCACAAAACAAATCAAACAAACCTATTATTTCTCTGTTAACTCTGATACACAAGTTACAACACATTGCTAATTACTCTGTTCACCTTGTGTCACTGCTTAGTAAACCTTCTTCCCCTTTCCTTAATACTTGTCTTTCTTATTGTTTCTCTGTTAACTCTGATACCTGAATTCCAACACAAACTAGGGACAGAAAAAGATATAGATTAATGCCCCACCCCATTCAAGGGCCACACACACTCACACACACACTCACACACACACACAATACTAAGAATCTTAATCATAATAAAGAGCAAATTTGTATTATTTAGACTATTGTCCTCATCTATATCTGTACTGCGTTTCGGCTGGTATGCCCTCCGGCCTTCTTCAGGTATTTCTTATCAAACTTGAGAAACTTCTCTTCAAACTCTGGAACCTTCTTGTCATAATCATGGAACTTTGAACCCAACTCTTTATTCAATCCACCGGGGTATCCTGTTCTCATTCTGCTAACCATAGGTGGGTCCAAGTGTTAAGCTATGTTAATTATTATTCTATGTTACTGTTGCCCTTGATCAGGATTGAACCTAGATAACTGTCACTTAAAACTGTATTAACTCAATGCTTATATCCACTATGCTATGTGTCCAATTGGAGTTGGAAGAGAACGTTCCCGAGTACGACAAGACATACCTGAAGAAGACTGGAGGGCACATATTATTCATTATTTTTATTTAATGCCCCACCCCATTCAAGGGCCACACACACACACACACACACACACACACGCAATACTAAGAATCCTAATCATTATATGATAGGTACATATTATTCATTATTTTTATTTATTTACTGTTCAACGTAATAATTGCTTTGTGTCGTCGTCGCCGCTATGTTTTTTACGTCTTGTTGTTTAGTCTACCTGTCATTAATGTGGTCAGTCGTTTCCCCTTCAAATGGTTGCTGTTCAGTTGGCTAGCACTTAGAAATCACCTGGGGATGGGGAAGGGAGGAGTATTGGGAAGGAGGAGGGGAGGCCTGAGGGGTGGTGGTGGAGGGAATTTAGTGCAGCTTTATTGTTAATTAAAAAGAGAGAGAGAAGAAGAAGAGACATGAAAGGAGGAAGGTGCATATTTTTACCTGGCTTAACCTACTTCTTACGAACAAAGGTATTTTTTCATCAAGACGTTTTGCGTTAAAACTCCCCCCCCTCCTACACCGCCCTGCCCGCCCTCATCTTGTACTTTGCATATTCGAAAAGAAAATTTAAAAAAAATAAAAAAATTCTGTTTTCTTGCAGTTTCTTTTCTTTCGGAAATTATTTTTTAACGCCTATTAAAATTGACTCAAAATTGGATTATTAAGTCTGTAAAGTTTGGTTTGGTTGGTTGGGTTTTACGGCATGTCAACCCCTTGGGTTATTTTATGCCGAATACTTCTATTGGTAAAAAAATGTTTAATGCTAACAAAGTTTTGAAATAATTTTATTTTTAATGGATAATACAATTTTGTTTATAAACTCATGTTTTTCTATTTAACCCATCGATGGGACCCTAACAGGTACTACCACTTGGGTAAGAGTGGACCAGGGAGCAATGGTGATGAATGGGTGCTCCACATTCCCCAAATCTCCAAAACTGAAACCTCACCATCAGATTGTTTAATGTCATTTCCAGGTCATGTAGACCCTTAGTCACCGCCTTCTAGCACCCATATGATAAAAAGGGGTTGGGGCTTGCCATAAGGGCAATAGGGTTGAGGCAATCATATAGGTGCTAGGGCTTGATGTGACTAGCCAATTGATCGGAGGGGGCCTCTCCGACCGCCCGTTTAGCCCAAGATAGGGCCAAAGTGGAATATTGCAAGTCATATGATAAAAAGGGGTTGGGGATTGCCATAAGGGCAATAGGGTTCGGGCAATCATATAGGTGCTAAGGCTTGACATGACCAGCCGATTGATCGGAGGGGGCTGTAAAGTTTGTAAGTTGCATAGGTGAGAGACTGTTGGTTACCAAAATCACATTGGTGAGAAACTATCAGTTACCAGGTGCTGTTGACTTCATGTCTTTGCTACATGTAAACTGTGTGTATATAAGTTGATTTAGCGTATTTTGTGTGCGATGTGCCGGCGGCCCACGGGTAGAGTCTCTGACTTTGCGTGCTGGGTTCTCCAGTTCGATCTCTGTAGGAGGAAGATAATAGGTATACACGGCTGATGAGACCTAATAAGGTTGAAACAGCTGTATGGTGTTCCACACGTCACACTTGTTGGTCCACGAGTTTGCTTGTCATGATTATTTTCAATAATCATCGAATTTTATACGATATACGCTTTGTAATAGCCTTCAAAAATATAAATAATAATATACTTTACTTAACAATGCTTCAAAAGCAAATTATCAAATAATTATATATATATATATATATATATATATATATATATATATATAAAATAGTATCCAATTGCTGCTTTAACTTTTCCACTGCCGTGGCATCAGCAACATTAAACATAGAGCAGTAATAATATTATTAGAGGTAAAATTAAGGGTCTACCAAGGTTTCAATCAAATTAAAATGATTTCATCAGGACCCTACACTACGTTTAACTAAGTCTATGAAATTCCTTGGTTAGATTAAATATATTTTTAGGATAATAACTGTTGAAAGCTACATTATTTTAATCTCAATTTTTGCATGAAGCCCACATGCGAAAATTGAGAAAAAACAATGTATCATTCCACACGTGTATTCATTCCTTAGTTCTAATTTCTATATTGTTATCAATTTAATTCTAATTATAAATAATAACTAGTAAAAGCAGTCAAAATTTAATTCTAATTATATTTTAGGGGTTTAATATTACTAATTAATAGTTTTTATTGTTCTTTTTTGTATTTATCCTATTTAAAATAAATAACTATTTAAGGAAAAAATTTCAATTTATTTAGTTAGATTTAGTTATGTAATTCTAACAATATTTTAGTGACCGACCCAACTTATGTCTACAATTGAAGATTGATTCAAATCTATTATTTAAAAGGGTTTTCTTATCCAGGAATTTAATTATAGTTAACTTTTCTTGCAGACAAAGGTAGCATGGATCATTTAGAGATCTGCACACATTTGATTTTCTTAAGATATCCCATTCAATAATTGGTGTTGTATTTTGATCTTTTAAATCCCAAATATATCTAGATAGAGTTCTTGCATTTCTAAGTTTAATATTAGTTAACGAGTGTTTATGGTTTGTAAATCTAGTTTTGAACTCCGACTTTGTGCATCCCACATAGAATTTAGTTATATTTGGTTTTTGGGCAGATGTTACTGAGGCCTGGTAAATGTCGCTTATTTTCAGGCATTGTCAAGCCTCCGTGGGGCACATTGTAGGGCTTTGAATAAGATAAAAACGTTAGTATTATCTGCGTTGTTCGGACTATTGTCCACATCTTCATTGTTATTTGTACAACGTTTCGTCTGATATGCCCTCTGGCCTTCTTCAGGTATTTCTTGTCGTTTCTGAAGTTTCCCGAGTCCGACAAGAAATACCTGAAGAAGGCCGGAGGACATATCGGCCGAAACGTTGTACAAAATAACAATGAATATGGGGACAATAGTCCGAACAACGCAGATAATACTAATCATCAAGCCTCATCTCAAACATTCAGAGAAATAAATAAAAACGTCTTTGACATAAAATAACCCAACAAAGGTTGACATGCCATAAAATCCAGGCAGATACGCATGCAGCAAAGTTTGTAATGTTCATTGATTATTTTCTTCTCTTTTTTGTTTTGTTGCGGCTTTTTCTAATCTTTTATTTTTTAAATTTATTTTATTTAATACGACTTTGTTATTTTTCCATTTGTGTTTAGCCTTATTTAAAGTAGTAAGATGTGTACAACCTATATATAAAATATATATAACTCACAACTAACTACGGGCTTTGAATAAAATAAAAACGTCTTTGACTTAAAATAACCCAACAAAGGTTGACATGCCATAAAATCCAGGGAGATATGCACACAGCAAAGTTTTTTAATGTTGACAAACAACTTTTGTGTTGAGTCTTATTTAAAGTAGTAAGATGTGTACAACCTATATAAATATATATATAACTCACAACTAACTACATAGTCACATTGTAGGGCTTTGAATAAAATAAAAACGTCTTTGACATAAAATAACCCAACAAAGGTTGACATGCCATAAAATCCAGGGAGATATGCACGCAGCAAAGTTTTTAATGTTGACAAACAACTTTGTCATTCATTGATTATTTTTCTTCTTTCTTTTTTTTTTGTTTGTTGCGGCTTTTTCTAACCTGACAGCCATTAATTAAAATCTGTTGATTTGTTATCTTCCTCAGTTAATCATGGGAAGTGGAAGTGACACTGAAATGATCAGAGACAACCGTTTCCGAAAAACCTCAAACAACATGCATAACATGTTTTTTTTAATAAGATATTAATTTTTGTTAACCTTCTGTTCCCAATGAAACAAGAATATGGTTCATTGATTTCATTATTAGACTAGAATACATAATATTTGGTTGCATTTAAATTTAATAATTAATAGGGTCATTCATATTACTGATATTCTAATATCCTTATTTTTAAGAAGATAGTGTATTTTTCTGTGTCCTATAAATTTTCTATAATATCCTATATTCTGTCCTAATGTCCCTATAAATTATATTTCCTGATATCCTAATGTCCTATAAATTATATTCCTGATATCCTAATGTCCCTATAAATTATATCTATAATATCCTAATGTCCCTATAAATTATATTTCTGATTTCCTAATGTCCCTATAAATTATATTCCTGATATCCTAATGTCCCTATAAATTATATTCCTGAATCCTAATGTCCCTATGAATTATATTCCTGATATCCTAATGTCCCTATGAATTATATTTCTGATATCCTAATGTCCCTATGAATGTTATTGCTGATATCCTAATGTCCCTATAATTTTATTTCCGATATCCTAATGTCCCTATAAATTTTGAACTAAGAGAAACATTTTTAGATGAGTCGGATGTCTTCCTCTTGGGTAAATTTTCTAGTTTAAACGCCCCCCCCCCAAAAAAAAAACCCCAAAAAAACAAACAAACCATATGACTTCTCACCAAATCTCCTTTTTGTTTTTTAAGAAGATAGTAATTTTTATTCTGACATTCTAATGTCCTTATAGATTTATTTCTGATATCCTATTGTTCCTATAACTTTCATTTCTGATATCCTTACAAATTTTGTTTCTGACATTCTAATGTCCTTATAAATGTTAAGCTGAGGGAAACATGTTAGATAATTTGCATGTATTGCTCTTGGGTCAATTTTCTAGTTTAAAAAAAAACTCTGACTTCTCACCAAATCTCCCCAGTATATTGGTTAGCAGTTTGTATGAGGAGAGGAAGTTTGAAATTGGATCAATGGAGAATTCTGCCAATCTGGAACAGATTGAGATTTAAGGGTTTCCAGTTGGTGGAAAGTTGAGAAAAATTTATTTTTGTCATTGCCATATTAGATAACCACAATTTTTTTTAAAAGGCTATGTTTGGTGAGTAAATGCAGAAAATTTAGAAAGTGGACAGTTTCCCATGCAAGTTTTATCTGATAGTGTATACATATTTACCAACTCCTCCACACAATCATGTGACACAAGTCAGTCCATAACATGCAACACTGAAAGCTTTCCCTGGTCAATTAGCTGGTTATGTCAAGCCCTAGTATCTATATGATTGTCCTTATGTCTAGTCCCGACCCTTTTTATCATATATATATTTATAAACCCATCCGCACGAGCAGGATGTGACATAAGGTCAATTTCTTAAGCAGAGTTTAACGGGTTTGAATTCAGAGTTTTCCCTCTCCTAGACCGTTGCCTAACCAAGGTTAAAGAGCCAATTTGTGCCCTA
This sequence comes from Doryteuthis pealeii, assembly GCA_023376005.1. Lineage (NCBI taxonomy): Eukaryota > Metazoa > Mollusca > Cephalopoda > Myopsida > Loliginidae > Doryteuthis > Doryteuthis pealeii. The sequence continues at coordinate 4,266,660 of CM042180.1, forward strand.
CTATTTATCCATAGCTGGAGGGAGAGTAGGATTCATACCTTTCCCAAGGGTATTAGCTAAGTGAAGCATTGTTGACAGAGCACAGCAACATATGAGTTTCCACTCTGACCTGGAGTGGTAGTACCTGTTAGGGTCCCATCTATAGGTTAAATAGTAAAATGTCTTAATAAAAAAAATTGAGTATTTCATTAAGAATGAATTTATTTCAAAACTTTGTCGGCATTAAATAACCCACTGAAGTTGATATGCCGTAAACCAAACCCATCATATTGATGCTAGAAGGCAGAGGCTGATGGTCTACATGTCCTGGGAATGACATTAAACTCTATCTGATGGTGAGGTTTCAGTTCTGGAGGTTTGGGGAATGTGGAGCACCTCTTCATCACCATTGCTCCCTGGTCCACTCTGACCCGGAGTGGTAGTACCTGTTAGGGTTCCATCTATGGGTTAAATAGAAAAAAATGAGTTGACAAACAAAATTGTATTATGCATTAAGAATGAATTTATTTCAAAACTTTGTGGCATTAAATAACCCACCAAGGTTGATACACCATAAAACAAACCAAACATATGAGTTTCAGCTTATCGTATCCTTATTAAAAATATTGATAATTTATTTTTGGCTATCAGGTTTTATTACACAAAGGTGCATCAGAAATGTCTATTTATAAATTAATTTAAGATCTAGGTTATGGAAACTTGTCAAAATTTGAGCATGGGGGGTGGGGTGGGGAATGGTGACAATAGGTAATGTTACTCATTAGCTTATATACCATACCACCCCCCCACCCCACCAGAAAAAAAACTTGTCTAAGAATATACAGTAGCTATTGACACCATCAAGATATACATACATGTTTACCAATCCCTCCATATGAGCAGGATGTGACACAAAATCAATTTCTTAAGCAGAGTTTAACATGTTTGAATTCAGTTTTCTTTCTCCTAGATTGGTTGTCATACCAAGGTTAAAGAGCCCAGTCTGCCCTACTATTTACGCATAGCTTGATGTGGGTCGGTTAGTGGGATGGATTTTATGGCATGTCAACCTTTGTTGGGTTATTTTATGCTGAAGATGTTTTGTATTATTCTTTTGTTTCAATCTTTAACATGTTTGAATTCAGTTTTCTTTCTCCTAGACTAGTTGTCCGCCCTGTCGGCTGGGGCGTTAGAATGCATCGACTGCACCTCTGCAGAGGGGTAAGACTCCCCCAATGGGTCCACCTGTTTGCTGTGGGTGGCGACCCGTGATGCTTAAGGATAGAACCCAGGTGGCTGAGCAGTCCATGACTTGCAATATTCCACTTTAGGCTTTTCTTGGGCTAGACAGGCGGTCGGAGAGGCCCCCTCTGATCAATTGGCTGGTCACGTCAAGCCCTAGCACCTATATAATTGCCTCAACCCTATTGCCCTTATGGCAAGCCCAACCCTTTTTATCATATCGGTGCTAGAACATGGTGGCTGAGAGTCTTCATGTTTTCTGGAGAGAAAATAGTTAGATGGATGCATACCTTTCCCAAGGGTATTATCGCTATGTGAAATGCAAACAGCCTTGTACAGGATTTGTTGCTGTGTACATTTCCTATAAGGGTAACCATTACACCATATACCTCCATAATCATCAAGATATACATTCATGTTTACCCCCCCCCACATCAGCAGGATGAGTCCTGGAGACATCTATAGAGTTGCTCTCACTCAGACTCCTGTTAAATACCACATATTAGGCATGACCTGCAACACTCCACTTAGGCTAGACGGGCGGTCGGAGAGGCCACCTCCGATCAATCGGCTGGTCACATCAAGCCCTAGCACCTATAAGATTGCCCCAACGGCAAGCCCAGCCCTTTTTATCATATGGGTCCTAGAAGACGATGGCTGATGGTCTACATGTCCAGGGAATGATGTTAAACTCTATCGGATGGTGAGGTTCCAGTTCTGGAGTTATGGGGAATGTGGAGCATCCCTGTATCACCATTGCTAGTGGTAGTACCTGTTAGAGTCCCATCTATAGGTTAAATAGAAAAACATGAGTTGATAAACAAAATTTGTTATCCATTAAGAATGATTTATTTCAAAACTTTGTCGGCATTAAATGACCTACTGAGGTTGATATACCACAAAACAAACCAAACCAAACTACAAAGCTATTTCCGTAGATATCGAGGTCAGTATTAAGCAATCCAAAAAAAACAAAAAAAAAACAAAACTTTGTGGGTGGGAGTTGAACTGATTGTAGGCAGAAGTGTTAAGGTGTGAAAAAAAAAATTTTTGTGGTTATTTTCAGAGATGATATCAAGTGCTAGATCTATTGAACGGGTTTCAGCTGAAAAAATGGAACTTTCATTTGGGAGAGTTTTTCTTACAATTTTTTAATTTAAAATAGCTGCACATGCTGTTTTGTCATCGTCCTTAGAGCCATCTGTAAAGATGTGCAGGTGGTTGGTGTACCGTTCTATTTATACTAATTTAAGAACTTGAAACATGGAAACATTTATCAAAATGACTTGTTTTGGCATTAAATGAGCCGAAAAGGGTTGATATGCCGTAAAATGAGCAAGCAAACCAAACCTTTCTGTTTTTCTTTCTATAAATAAATAGTCTCTCTCTCTCTCTCTCCTCTAAATGAATAGGTCTTCTCTCTCTCTCCTCTAAATGAATAGTCTCTCTTCTCTCTCTCTCTCTAAATGAATACTCTCTCTCTCTCTCTTCTCCTCTAAATGAATAGGTTCTTTCTCTCTCTCTCATTTTTTTTGGCCTATATATGGATAGGCCTTCTTTGTTTTTCTTGCATGATAAAAAATGGGTATGACTATAGTGCAACAAAAATGATCAAAAAAACAAAATCGAACACAAACAAAAAAAAAACCCCCCCCTGTCTTAACTGAGTCCTTTTTTTTAGTCTAATTCATTGTTTAAATCTAGACAACCTGTAATAGATATATATCTATATCCACACACACACACATGAATCATTCATGTTACTATCCCCCACACTTTACCCCAGCTAAAAAAAAACTAAAAACAACACCCCACCCCCACCCTAACCAACCAATCCATAATATTAATTGAGACTGTTGCGTAGGTGTCATGGCTGCCGTAGGTGTCGATGGCCGCCGTATTGCAATTTTGCTTTGATTTCAAGTGTCACCTACTCCGTACAGTTGAGTGATTTATTGACAACAGAGGACATATTCTTTTTTTTTTTTCTTTTTCTTTTTTTGGGTCATGTTTTTATTCCTAGGCATCAGTTACCCCCCCCCCTCCCTCGGGCGTCTGAAACAAGGAAAAACAGGTTATTGATCAAGTTCTGATAAACTAATAATTTGTTTTTTGTGTAATCTTTTTTATCTCTACTAGCAAATATATGCCCCTCTGTAGGGTGCAAGTATTTAAGTTTTAATGTAATAAAATTTCTATTAAATTGAAAGGTTAATGAAAACTAATAAGAATGCAAATAAAAAAAAAAATCGAAAATTTGGACCAGACCTCATTAGTCTCAAATTTTATTTCCTGTGCATCAATAAAACCCCACCCCCACTGCCTGGGGCGTTGAAAAAGGACACAAGGTTTTTTGATCAAGTTCTGATGAAATCCTAATAATTTGCTTTTGCGTATCTTTTTTTTATCATTGATTAATTATCCTTATGGCAAGCCCCAACCCTTTTTATCATATGGGTGCTAAAAGGCGGTGGCTGCGGGTCTACATGTCCTGGGAATGACGTTAAACTCTATCTGATGGTGATGTTCCAGTTTTGTAGGTTTGAGGAATGGAGCACCCCTTCATCACCATGTTCCCTGTCCACTCTGAACCCGGTGGTAAGNGATAACCCATACACTGCGAGATTATATAAGATAGTGTTAATATAGCGCTTAGCTGGTCACACAAGTAGCATGAGAATTTAGGAGGTTAGTATCACATCTTTAGTGCTAAGATATGGTCCATCATGAGTTTTAGTTCATCGCGTTTATATCCATCTATTAGAATAATTTTGTTTTACCACATCTGGCAGTTTTATAAACAAAATATGTATGTACTACTATTACAAAAACAAATATTTCAATGTACTACTCTCAAAAATTTTGATCAACGAGCACTTCAACATTTTTATTCACCAAAAGAAGTAATCGGCATAAAATAAACTCCACAAGCGGTGGACATGACATTGCACACGTAAAATCTCTCTACCAACCAGAACCACTATTATTAATCTAACTATCTTTAATCAACACTTGAATTTCCAAAATATAAAAAAAGGCCAATATCAATTATCCATCTTAGTTGAGTTGTTTAATACACCCAGTTTTAACGCAATATATCATCTGTACTAGTGAGCGGAAGCTAGACATGATGGGTTGAAACGTGATCCACTGGAATTGTGGCAAAACTAATTTTAACCATACAACAAAATGCGTATATGCAGTAACTAAAAGAGTCCTCCGTTCTCTTAAGAAATGGGAATCACTCCAGCGACTCAACTACCTTAAGTATTGAGAGATGTCCTCGTCAGGTATCGTCTTGTCAGGATCAATAACTTATGTGTAATCTACTCTATTAATCTTCCAAGCCCACAGAACATGACTACATCTAGCAACTCGAAGTACAATGATGAGTTAACACCCAAACGAGATACAATTTTCTTAAAGCGGAAGAATCATACTCAGTCTGCCGTTCAAAATATCAGGCCGAGTTTTCCCCTTACGTGCCTTGAAGATCGCAGGCTGTGTGAACGCATATGACACAAGAGAATAATAAGAGCACACATAACAAATATGGTCCTGATCATCGCTCCTGACGCTAAATATAAACCCAGAAGACTTGAAAGCTGTGGAGAAGTAAGTAAGGAGTGAAGAATAAGTTCGATACACCCTAATCGCCAAAGTGTTTATTAGGTGCTAATTTATGCCTGATCTATTGATGGTTACGTATATGTACGATCTCACCGACTTACAACCCTTATAAAGACTCGGCATAGATCAAGAGGTTAAACCCTATAATCTCCTTAATCAAACAGACTTAGAGAAGACCTAGAGGAACTGAAATCAAATATTACCATCCAGATCATATCTGTTGACCGTTAAATATTGAGTTTAAAGAACGTCAAGTGGACTGACCGTTACACTATGGTGCCACTAGTAATAATTGATCATCTGCCACAAAAGTCCGTGAGCCTTTCTTCAGACAAGGCTGTACCTTCTATCTGAGAGCGCAAGGATTCATACTCCGAAACATCTTAAGGGTTGAACACCAGAAGTCCTAGAAAACAACCAGACTCTCTGAGTAGTATTCGTCGAGTTCACTGAATGTTATATCCCTTTGTGAGTTCTCCCCTGCCCAGTTCTTGTTGGATTCTAATCCGATATTCAAATTTATCTTTCCGAATTTCCAGTTTCCCTAAGTCTTTTTTCAGCTTTTGAACCATATTCCAAAACCGCACAGTGCCTCCAACAAGACCACAATGGTATCACTCTTACATTCCTTATATATCACAGCTTTTTTCAATTCTCTTGCAAGTTCAGATATTTGTCTATCTTTTCATTTTTCTTTCATCTTCCCTGCGATCTGCTGGAACTGCAACATTTGCCAGATGACAAGTTCTCTGATTTTGTTAATCAATACTAGGTCTGTTCTTCTTGCTGGGATAAGGCGATCCATTTTTATCTGAAAGTCCCAGAGAATTTTATGTGTTTCATTCTTAAGAACGGATTCTGGTTTATGCATATACCATTTTGTTGTATGGTTAAAATCTAGTTTTTGCACAATTCCAAGTGGATCACCTTTCCAACCCAGTCATGTCTAGCCTTGTATTCTCATTGTAGCATTCCCAGTTGATTTTTTTTATTTGAGGTTATTGCTATTTAATCACGTTAGTTATATAGAGCTGTGTAAATGGAGTTCAGAACTGTTTGAATTATGCAAATATCGCTGTAAAAAATTATTCAATTGATGAAAACGATAAAAATTACATATTTAGAAAGATTATTCAATTCTCTTTCCAACCATATAAATATTTTTAAGATTGGTTAAGAAATACCCGAGAAATTGCAAATTTTACTGATTATGGTCGCAAATTTGAAAATATCAGTGTTTTTCAGCTAAATGCTTGTAATGCTACTCATTTTGCATTCGCTTAGTACACCACACACCATAAATTTGCTAATGTGTTGAGTCTTCTCATTTTTTGCTTTGATATAATTTGTTCTTATGGCATTGTTTTGTGCAGCAATTATGAGTGACACTGTTTCTCTCTTGACAATTATATCCAGGTCTTTTTATGTGCTATATCTCCAAATTTGAAGTATCCATATAATTGTTTTTCTTCAGATATATATTGCAGCTGTTGTTTTTGGCTGCCATAAAAACTCTTGTAAATGCTCTTCTAGTAAAACCCTTTTCATAGTAAAAACTCATTTTCAATACATTGTCCAATGCATTTTCATAGTAAAAATCCTTGTCCAATGCATTTTCATAGTAAAAATCCTTGTCCAATGCATTTTCATAGTAAAAATCCTTGTCCAATGCCATTTTTCATAGTAAAAAATCATTGTCCAATGCAATATAATAAAAATCATTGTCCAATGATTTTATTAGTAAAAAATCATGTCCAATGCATTTTTATAGTAAAAATCATTGTCAATGCATTTTTATAGTAAAAATCATTTCCAATGCAATTTTATAATAAAAATCATGTATATAAAATCATTGTCCAATGCCTTTTTATAGTAAAAATCATTGTCCAATGCATTTTTTCATAGTAAAAATCATTGTCCAATGCATTTTCATAGTAAAAATCATTGTTCAATGTATTTTATAGTAAAATCATTGTCCAATACATTTAGTAAAAAATCATCTCCAATGCATTTTCATAGTAAAAATCATTGTCCAATGCATTTTCATAGTAAAAATCCTTGTCCAATGCATTTTTATAGTAAAAATCATTGTCCAATGCAATTTCATAATAAAAATCATTGTCCAATGTAATTTCATAATAAAAATCATTGTCCAATGCAATTTCATAATAAAAATCATTGTCCAATGCATTTTCATTATAAAAACCATTGTCCAATGCATTTTCATAGTAAAAATCATTGTCCAATGCAATTTCATAATAAAAATCATTGTCCAATGCATTTTCATTATAAAAATCATTGTCCAATGCATTTTCATAGTAAAAATCATTGTCCAATGCATTTTCATAGTAAAATCATTGTCCAATGCATTCCTATAGTAAAGAATGCCTCTTATGTGTTCAACTTCTTGAGCAAAATTTCCTTTATTTGTTAAATGACCGTCATAACAATAAGATGACATTCAAGATTTGTCTGAATGTAAAATCTTGAAGAGTGAAAACCCTCAAAGCCGACAACCCAAATAAAATGAAAGATGCACTTAAATTTCTCCTTTGTGACTTTGTCATCTTTTTTGAAGGACGACTTTCCTGTTTTGTCGTTTTGTCAGACTCATGAACGGTCAAAAGAAGAAAAGAATTGTAAATGGGACTTAAGTTTTTCTTTTTTTCTCCCTTTTCTCTTTCTTTCTTTTTGTCCTTTTATTTGTCTTTCTTTTTCTTTCTTTTTTTTCTTTCTTTGTTTTTTGTCTTTCTTTCTCTCTTTTTCTTTTGTCTTTCTTTCTCTCTTTTCTTTTTGTCTTTCTTTCTCTCTTTTCTTTTTGTCTTTCTTTCTCTCTTTTCTTTTTGTCTTTCTTTCTCTCTTTTCTTTTGTCTTTCTTTCTCTCTTTTCTTTGTTTTTCTTTTTTCTCTTTCTCTTTTCTCTTTCTTTTTGTCTTTCTTTCTCTCTTTTCTTTTTGTCTTTCTTCTCTTTTTCTTTTTGTCTTTCTTTCTCTCTTTTCTTTTTGTCTTTCTTTCTCTCTTTTCTTTTCTCTTCTCTCTTTTCTTTTTGTCTTTCTTTCTCTCTTTTCTTTTTGTCTTTCTTTCTCTCTTTTCTTTTTGTCTTTCTTTCTCTCTTTTTCTTTTTGTCTTTTCTTTCTCTCTTTTCTTTTGTCTTTCTTGCTCTCTTTTCTTTTCTCTTTCTCTCTTTTCTTTTGTCTTTCTCTCTCTCTTTTGTCTTTCTCTCTCTCTTCTCTTTCTCTCTCTCTCTTTTCTCTTTCTCTCTCTCTCTTTTCTCTTTCTCTCTCTCTCTCTTTTTCTCTTCTCTCTCTTCTTTTTCTTTTCTCTTTCTCTCTCTCTCTGTTTTCTTTTTCTCTTTCTCTCTCTCTCTGTTTTCTTTTGTCTTTCTCTCTCTCTCTCTCTTTTTCTTTTCTCTTTCTCTCTCTCTCTGTTTTTCTTTTCTCTTTCTCTCTCTCTCTCTGTTTTCTTTTTGTCTTTCTCTCTCTCTCTCTGTTTTCTTTTTGTCTTTCTCTCTCTCTGTTTTCTTTTTGTCTTTCTCTCTCTCTCTGTTTCTTTTTGCCTTTCTCTCTCTCTGTTTTCTTTTGCCTTCTCTCTCTCTGTTTTCTTGTCTTTCTCTCTCTCTGTTTCTTTTTGTCTTTCTCTCTCTCTGTTTTCTTTTTCTTTTTTCTCTCGTTTTCTTTTGTCTTTCTCTCTCTCTGTTTTCTTTTTCTTTTTTCTCTCTCTCTTTTCTTTTCTTTTTCTCTTTCTCTCTTTTCTTTCCCTCTCTCTCACTCTCTTTTCTTTCTCTCTCTCATCTCTTTTTTTCCCTTTCTCACTCTCTTTTCTTTCCCTCTCTCTCTCTTTTCTTCCTCTCTCTCTCTTTCTTTCCCTCTCTCTCTCTTTTCTTCTCCTCTTCTCTCTCTTTCTTTCCCTCTCTCTCTCTTTTCTTTCCCTCTCTCTCTCTTTTCTTTCCCTCTCTCTTCTTCCTTCTCTCTCTTTCTGTTTCTTTCTCTCTTTTCTTTCTGTTCTCTCTCTTTCTTAAGAGATGAGGTCACAAAGGTGACACAGATAGAAACACTGTGTTGTCATGGTGAAGACAATTGGGTGGAGCTTGAACCCAAATGCAAATTGAAAAGGAGAGAGAGAGAGAGAATTCTCTCTCTCTGTCTCTCTCTCCCCTCTTTCTTTCTTTTGAATTAAGTAGGTAACAACATGACTTCATCAAGTTGGTCAGTTAGCGTGGCAGAGTGGGGATCGCGAGGGAGGGCATAGTGAGTGGAGGGGTGTAGGGGAGTGGTGGGAAGATTGTTTCAAGTTTTGAACCACCAACAAATAAAATTGTGAATGACAACTTCAAAAGAAACATTTTAAACTTTTTCTTTTTCCTTTTTGTATCTCAAATTGGCCAGAGTGGGTGAGGAAAACACTCGGCTTACTTGACCTTGACTGCTTAATGAAAATATAAGCAGGCCAATATATATATATATATATATATATATATATATATATATATATATTGATTTAACAGAAATTCCCAACAAATTACCGACAACAAATGGTCAAATATCTTTTTTTTTTATGGCCCCACAGCAGAGGGAAACGGGACAAAAAAAATAAATAAATAAAAATCGTATGTGGGGTACTTTTTTTTGTGATGCATTTTTGTAGGCACTGTAGCAGTTTTTGTATGCCCAGGTCATACCAGCTTGCCATTGATAAACTTACACAATTCCTGAGATCCCCAACCCCTTCTTATCATATGGGTGCTAGAAGGCGATGGCTGCGGGTCTACATGTCCTGGGTATGACGTTAAACTCTATCTGATGGTGAGGTTCCAGTTCTGGAGGTTTGGGGAATGTGGAGCACCCCTTCATCACCATTGCTCCCTGGTCCACTCTGATCCGGAGTGGTATTACCTGTTAGGGTCCCATCTATGGGTTAAATAGAAAAAATGTATTTATAAAAAAATTTGTATTATCCATTAAGAATTGATTTATTTCAAAACTTTATCGGCATTAAATGACCCACTGAGGTTGATATGCTGTAAAACAAAACAAACCAAAAAACCAAAAACAATTCCTGAGGGTATTGTATGATGTAACCAGTGACATAGTTTCGGTTGCAGGCACTGGATCTCCACTATAATAAGATATGAATTTTTGGGGATTTTTTTATTTTTTATTCTGGTACCCTATTTTTTATTTCAATTATTTAAAAAATTTTTTGTTCTTTTTTCTTCTTCTAAATTTGAGAACCTGTTTGGCACTTCTTTGTTGTATGTGGGGGTATTCTTTTCTGTCTTTCTTTCTTTCTCTTTCTCCCTCCTGTCATCTTTGTTGATTGTAACCTGGTTGTAAAAACTGATTGCTGTAATTTATCACAGTTTTGACAGCTTGTGAATGGGGTACGCATCAGGGTGCATTATTGGGGTGTTAAAGGCAAGAAGTCAGCATTCAAACCCCCTTTTGTATACCTGTCCACCCCCTCCCTCGCTTTTGTAGATAGAATTCTTCTCGATATATTAGGGACATGGGGGTGGAGAAGTCTTCAAATAAGACAAGGGCTTTAAATTGTTATGTTTTTAACTCTGACAAGAGTATCATTTAACTTTGTCTCAAGTGAGAAAGGCATGTACCTTAAAACTGAAAATCTCATCTCTTATTATAATGGAGATTACAGCACAATACCCTCAGGAATTACGTAAGTTTATCAATGAGTATTTACTATCGGCTGGGGTATTAGAATACATCGACTGCACCTTTGCAGAGGTGTAAAACTCCCACATATATTTATTAATATATCCACACACTTATATATATACATACACACACTCTTAATATATACACACACACTTCTGATATATATATTCGCACATTCACACTCTTAATATATATATATATATACACACACACACACACGCGCACTTTATACACAGATACATACACACCTAATATATCTGAATGTTATTTTTAGTGATAGAATCCTTAGAAATAGAATTGAAGGTTATTCCTTAACTTAGAGAAAACTTTGGACTTAAATGGGAACTTTCTCACTTTACAACTTTTCCCTATTTTCTCCCCCCCCCTCCACATCCCCCCTCCCCATTTAATGTGAAATAATTATAGAAATTTTGTTTATTTGTTTGTCTTTTTAAAACCTGCACTAATCCTAGTTGACGTATTTTTTCCCAGTAAATCTATTCAAAGAGAAATTTGAATTTTTCTCACTTTTGGTGAGAATGGAATGTGGGCGCCAATTTGTAAGAACTTTTTTGTTTATTGGAAAAATTCATTCTGAGTCGGGAGCTCAAAAAATGAAATGAAAGGAAGGAAAGGCAAAAAAAGAACTGGCATAAAAGGAGGGAAATGAGGAAGAAGGAGGGAAAGACAAAAAATTGTGTATGTATGTGTGTGTGTGTGTGTGTGTGTATGTATGTGTATATGTGTGTGTGTGTGTGTGTGTGTGTGTTGTATGTGTATATGTGTGTGTGTGTGTGTGTATGTATGTATATATGTGTGTATGTATATATATGTGTGTATGTATATATATGTGTGCGTCTATATGTGTGATATATATGTGTGTGTATATATTATATATTATATATTAAGTGTGCGTCTATGTGTGTATGTATATATGTGTGTGTATATATTATATATTATATATTAAGTGTGCGTCTATGTGTGTGTATGTATATATGTGTGTGTATATATTATATATTATATATTAAGTGTGCGTCTGTGTGTGTATGTATATATGTGTGTGTATATATTATATATTATATATTAAGTGTGCGTCTGTGTGTGTATGTATATATGTGTGTGTATATATTATATATTATATATTAAGTGTGCGTATGTGTGTATATATTATATATTATATATTAAGTGTGCGTCTGTGTGTGTGTATGTATATATGTGTGTGTATATATTATATATTATATATTAAGTGTGCGTCTGTGTGTGTATATGTATATATGTGTGTGTATATATTAAGTGTGCGTCTATGTGTGTATATGTATATATGTGTGTGTTTATATATTGTGCATATATAGTGTGTATTTATGTATGTATATATTGTATATGTATATATTATATATTAAGTGTGTGCCTATTGTATGTATATAATAAAACTAATTTTTCATTTGATATTTTCTAATGTCAAATAAACAATAAATCTGTCAGTGAGAATAAAAAAAAAAAAAAAAAATGAATTGTGGATTCCAAACTTCAAGTTTCTTATTTGCTCGTATTATAATGGCATTTTTGGTATTTCCTTAAGTTTTCTGATTTGTAAATGGGAGATCATCTAAATTTAAAAAGCAGCATGGGTAAATTGTGTGTGTGTCTGTGTATATGTATATATATATATATATATATATATATATAAAGTTGTCGGGGCGGCCTGATGTCGGTATCAGCCATGCAGCGAGAGAGTCTATCCCCTTTTCAATAGTGCTAGACCAAGGAGATTGTTTTTGCATCTGAGGTGGAGCGCCACACCTACCATCAGCTCCTTACTTTACCGCACAGATCCCTGTGCTTCTCATACGCTGAGTTGGCGAGGGCGGGTATCGAACTAGGAACCTTGTGGTTTCTAGCCGAACGCTCTACCGACTGAGCTAACCCGGCCCATGTATATATTGTGCATATATAGTGTGTATTTATGTATGTATATATTGTGTATGTATATATTATATATTAAGTGTGCGTGTATGTATATTTACCCCTGTCTTTCTCAAAATTTATTCACATCTATTTTAATCTGAACACACATGCTTAAAAAATGTGTTTCTGTTGCTTCAGTGTATAACAATATCATCTGATGTATTTGGAGTTACTCTAGTTGAGCTTAAAACACTGGTAAGGGTAACCCAAAGTCAAATCTTTGAGACCAGTGATTCTCAACGTGGTCCAGCTGGACCATCTGTGGTCCACAGAACATTTCTAGTGGTCCACAGAGAGTGTTTCTGTTGCTTCAGTGTATAACAATATCATCTGATGTATTTGCAGTTACTCTAGTTGAGCTTAAAACACTGGTAAGGGTAACCTAAAGTCAAATCTTCTAGACCAGTGATTCTCAACGTGGTCCATCTGGACCATCTGTGGTCCACAGAACATTTCTAGTGGTCCACAGAGAGTTCGAAGCCACAAAAATGTTTTAGCCATTTCACAAAAATTTAACTAATTTAGCGCTTCTTATAATGACCCTCCCCAGTTGAAAATCTCTATTTAAGCGCACGTCGATGATCGGCAGAAAATGAATTGTCTTGTCTTACTTTAACATGTGTGCTAGCCGCTCGCAGCAACATTCAAGAAAAGTAGGATTGGTCCATGGGAATTTTTTGAATAAAAAATGGTCCATAAGCTGAAAAAGGTCGAGAAGCACTGTTTTAGACCTTATTTTTCCAATGTTTATTATCTGGAGTTCATATAATTGTTTATAGTGCATATAGAGTTACTCTAGGTCACGTTAAAAAAGGAGGAAGGGTAACCCAAAGCCAAACTTAGACCTTTATACTTCAATGCATATTATAACATAGAACTAGGTACTTGATTTCATATAATTGTTTATAGTGCATTTAGAGTTACTCAAGCCCACGTTAAGACAAAGAAGGGTAACCCACCAAAAAACTACATTGTCTCCGTGGACGCCATACGGCCCCCAGTTAAGAACCACTACTTCATTTATCAAACCTTTTCTCATTCCCCAATGATACGTGCATCAGAAATATAAGGTCTAAAAAAATTTCTTCCAGTTACCCATGAAAAAAAGGAAAGTGGGTAGAATGGCCTATTGTCGGTATCAGTCACAATGAGGGAGTCTAACCCCTTTTTGCTAGTGCTAGACCAGGGTGGTTATTTTATGTGTCTGAGGTGAAGTGTCACACCAACCATCAGCTTCCCACTTTACTGTATGCTACTGTGCTACTCATATACTGAGTGGGTGAGGGCTGGTATCGAACCCAAAAACTTGTGGTTCCGAGGTGGACTGAGCTAAACCGGATGTAATGGGATTTTAATCAGGACTACCCAGGTATTTCCGTAGAAGTATTAAGGTGTGGCATATCAAGGAGAAAATACTTTGATTCTACCTGGTGGGGACAAAAACACTGCTCGGTTTCAAGAGTCCTGTCGGCTGGGGCTTTAGAATACACCAACTGCACCTCTGCAGAGGAGTAAGACCCACTCCTTCCCAATGGAGCCACCTGTTGGCCATCGATGGCAACCCTCGGTACTTAAAAATCCTATTGTATTTTTATTTAAATATTTTTTGCTTGCCTGGACCCCCCAAAAAAAATTATATTGTCCTCGGGGGTCATTTGGTCCCCAGTTGAGACCCACTGTTCTAGACAGTGTAAGATTCAGTGATAATACTTGAAGATAAAACTCCGACAAAGGTTGATAGACAAAACATTTTATATCACAGCACAAGAATTAACAGGGTACATAATACATAGAGGTGTACATGAACATACATACATAAGTAATACAAAGTTACATGTAAAAGGATAAATATAAAAGCAACAGACTAGGAATAGTCCATGCTGTATGAATCACTCACACTAATGTAAGGGGGCGCCAAAGCCCCAACAAGAGGGGGGTAGACCAGAGTCTAACCCATAGTGTCTCGTAGGTCGAGCAGCAGGAAAAGAGAAAGAGACGTTCAAATCAGCCGCTAAAATATCCAAGGCCCCTAGTGGGAACCAGCGAAACTAAACGGGCAGACAACTCCCCAGGCAAATACAAAAATAACGCCTAAAACAGTAACAGTAAAGCTTGTCCCATTTATCAAAACTTTTCTCATTCCCCAATGACACCTGCATCAGAAAAATAAGCTCTAAAAGGTCTTTAATAAACACAAATTTAATATCTTATCTAAGATAAAACATTTCCTTATTTCTATTAAAAAAATTCCTCCTAGTCCAGAGCCTGTCCCATTTACCAAAACCTTCCTTGTTCCCCAATGACACCTGCATCAGAAAAATAAGCTCTAAAAGATCTATGATAAACACAAACTTAATATCTTATCTAAAATAACACCAATTTCTTTTTTCCCAATGACACCTGCATCAGAAATTTCTTTTTTTGTTCTTTTTTCTATCTCTTCATTCTAGTCCAGAGCTTTTCTTGTTCCCCAATCATACTTGCATCAGAAAAATAAGGTCTAAACTTGGTGACCCTCAATACTTAAAAATCCTATTGTATTTTTGTTTAAATATTTTTTGGACCCCCCAAAAAGTTATATTGTCCTCTGCTCTAGACAGTAATAGTAACACTTGTCTCATTTATCTAAACTTTTCTTATTCCCCTATGATACTTGCATCAGAAATGTAAGGTCTAAAAAAAGTAATTTGATTTCAGGTTAGCCTTATTGCTCTTTCAACCAGGACAACCAAGCTATTTCTGTAGATATTGAGGTAAATATTGAGCAATCCTAAAAGACAAAAAAAAAAAAAAAAACCTTTGTGAGTGGGAGTTGATCTGATTGTAAACAGGAGTGTTAAGGTGTGGCATTTTAATATGGAAATACTCTGATTCTACAGGGTAAGGACAAAAGCACACTCCTTGGTTTCAAGAACATTCCAAGTGATGTTATTTATTTAAATTAATACTACTAGCAAATATATGCACCCTCCGGGTGCAAGTATTTAAGTTTTGATATAATAAAATATCATATTAAATTAGAAAGGCTAATGAAACTGAATAAGAATGTAGATAAAAAGATCTGCAACAGAGGGGGTATAATCGAAAAATAGAACAACTTTGAAACTAACTATTCCATCATTTTCCATTACTCTCCTCTTTCATTGGTAAATTTTCCTAATTTAACTATTTAGTTAAAATAGGAAGTAAAGGATAATATTACAGTTATTTCTTCTTGTAAATAAATTTCTTTTAAGATTTATCCACGAGATTTTTGTTTATATTTCTTAAGATAAAACCAAACAATTAGAAATCAATAATACCAAGCACATATTTATTAAAATAAAATTTTAAATATCAATATGCAAATTAGCCTTCTCGTTCAAACTGTAAACCGCTATTTTGTTGTATATATAAATCCAATTGCATGTTATTAGTACGTAGATATGGTCAACAGTATTAATAATGTAAAACAATTTTTATTAATAACTGAAGGTTTAAAAGAATGAAATCATGGAGAATTTGACGTAAATAATTAAGGGAATTGTGACTTGAGTAGTAATATAGTTTCGGTTACAGACAGAAAAACACACAATCTCCATTATAATAAGATGTATATACATACAGTATTAAAATAAAAATGTTGAATAATCTTGTGGTAAACTTTTTTTCTTTTTTTTTTTTTTCTTTTTAGATGTTGGTATCTATACCTTTTATTCTCGATTAATGGGTCATAACAAGAGATACATATAATTTGAGTGCAGAACCAAGAAGTACATATAATTTTACATAAGAATGCAAAGTTTTATCAAAGTTGCTCCAAAAATAAAGAAATGTTGAAGAAATGACTATAAATTTCTTGTTTTGAATTGGTCTGTGATTTGACATATTTTTAAAAACAAAATCATGTCCATTTTGGGGTTTTAAATTCTCATAACTTTTAAACCACTGGGGATATTTGCATAATTCAAACAGTTCTGAACTCAATTTTCACATATCTATTTAACCAATATATTTAAATAACAATCACTTTTTAAAAAATCAACTGGGAATGCTACATATATTTTGTTGTGATCACATTTTTATTAACTTCAGAACAAGAACTTTATCAACCGCATGACAGTCCATACTTACATATTAGAACCTCTAATGGCTTGACTGACTCTAAGCCTGCCCTGTCGGCTGGGGCGTTTGCACCTCTGCAGAGGGGTAAGATTCCCCCAATGGAGCCACCTGTTGGCCGTGGGTGACGACCTGTGATCCTTAAGGATAGAGCCCAGGTGGATGAGCAGTTCATGACTTGCAATACTCCACATTGGTCCTATCTTGGGCTAGACAGGCAGTTGGAGAGGGCCCCCTCCGATCAATCGGCTGGTCACGTCAAGCCCTAGCACCTATATGATATTCCCAACCCTATTGCCCTTATGGCAAGCCCCAACCCCTTTTTATCATATGGGTGCTAGAAGGTGGTGACTAAGGGCCTACATGTCCTGGGAATGACATTAAACTCTATCTGATGGTGAAGTTCCAGTTTTGGAGGTTTGGGGAATGTGGAGCACCCGTTCATCACCATTGCTCCCTGGTCCACTCTGACCCAGAGTGGTAGTACCTGTTAGGGTCCCATCTATGGGTTAAATAGAAAAACATGAGTTTATTAACAAAATTGTATTATGCATTAAGAATGAATTTATTTCACAACTTTGTCGGCATTAAATGATCCACCGAGGTTGATATGCCGTAAAACAAACCAAACCGTCTCTAAGCTAAGCCTTTGTAACCGTGGCTTAGACAGGCTGTTTGGAGAGGCCCCTGTCCGATCAATCAGCTAGTCATGTCAAGCCCTAGCAATTACATGATTGTCCCAACTATATTTTTTCAAAATGTTCTTATGGCAAACACCCACCATTTTTTTATCGTATGAATTTTAGAAGGCGTTGGGATGAAGTTAATGAATCATTTCTATAAACAAATCATTTCTATAAAAATGTGACGAGACTGAAAGGCAGCCCTATGAACAAGTGGATTCCCAGCCCCCACAAACAAAGCACATCAGGATATGTTTGGCCTGTGGCGAGCGGCTACGGATACTTGAACTCGCTACCTCCTCGTAGCTGAGGTATTGTTAATAGAGACCCAAATAAAGTATATCGGAATTTGCATAAGTGCATCCAACGAGCAAAAATAAAGACAGACTGTCACTGATAGGGTGAGTGAGGAGGAAAGTGTTTGGATGGCAAGTGAAATCTGACGACTGCTATTTGATGTGAGAGTGGCGTGTTCAGTTGGGAAAGGAATTGCATTTCGTTTGCTGGAGAGACTTTCAAAGGATTTATATTACCTTGAATTTTTGGACCCTTTCAAAAGAGATTTGACATTAGATTACCCATACTGGTGACTCCAGTAATTTTGGTTGGTCACAGTCCTTTACTACAACCAGTGCTGAACATTCTGGTGACTTGGATGGTTCACGACGTTAATGCTCCATTGATGTTGAAACTTTCAGCGACTTGGTTGATATGCGATTAAGCCAAACAACCAACAGGCATGAACTCGAAACATCTATTCTCTCTTCAGCAGTATCTCTATGCACTCTTCCCACCGCTGGAGGGCTGTGAAATCCAAGATGGTGCTCACCCCTACAAGGAGTGCTTTTGTGCCTACCCTGTAGATAAATTTAGTGATCTGTGCATTTTAGGCGGTGCCTAGAAGATTTTTCTACTTAAAATTGATCAAAGTGTAATTTGCCAAAAAGCGGATAAAAATAACGCCCGCATAAGTGCCTCATCTTCCTGCTTCAGGGTGGAGATATCTTTGTTTAAAACTATCCGCTCCTTAACTAGTACCCCCAACCCCTGGCTGTGTAAAAATTAATTTTTAAATATTTCTTGAGGGAGAGTGGTAGTTAAAAATTCAATGTCAGAGGGTTTGTATTATGAGTAAATTCATCAAATGTATTAAAGCAGTAATAAAATAAAACAATTTGAAATGGAAACTTAGTCCTGTCTCCCTCAGATAAAATGCTGCGGGCATTTATTAATTATTAATTAAATGGACCAAGTCACTAATAGGCACCCCAGCCGAGATCAGTTTTGAAAGGAACTGAATTTTGCTTTTCATCGGTTGTTAGTAAACAAAATCAACAGCTGATAAAAGCTAAAGACACGTTTTTATACTAAGATAGTTTTTGATTTTAATAAAAAAAATAGCTATTCCATATTGTTGTTAGTATATGTGAAAAAATTAATTTTGCACTAAAGATAAACTAATATTGTTTTTTAAAAAAAATAAAACTTAAAAGAAAAGACACGTTTATTTTCCATGTGCCTCTATGGATAGTTAATAATAAAGATTTTGCTATCAAATTTTAATTCTAAAATGTTCTAGATTTCTGAAATAGGGTTAGGGTTAGCAGTTATTATTCTAGCCTTATAATATATTAGGGCTGGGTTAGCTCAGTTGGTAGAGCATTCGGCTAGAAACCACAAGGTTCCTTGTTCGATACCCACCCTCGCCAACTCAGCGTATGAGTAGCACAGGGATCTGTGCGGTAAAGTAAGGAGCTGACGGTAGGTGTGGCGCTCCAACTGAGACGCTAAAAATAATCTCCTTGGTTGAGCTCTAGTGAAAAGGGGATAGACTCCCTTGCTGCATGGCTGATACCGACATTAGGCCGCCCTGACGACTTTACTTTATAATATATTAAAATGGTAGACTATATTATTAGAGATACATGATTTCATAGGCCACATTCAAAAGGCAGGTCACATATTATAATGGTACCAAAAAAATGTGTCTTTAATAAAAAAAAACAAAAAAAAAAAGTTTTTGATTATAGTTTTATAATTAAAAAGAAAAATTGCTATCGAAGTAACAACCTCAACATGAAATAACTAAACAAAAAAAAAAAAAAAGGGGGGTCTAAAATCATCTGTTAACAAACAACAGGAATTTGACGGTGAAAAGCAAAACATGTCCTTTTGAATCTAGATTTCACCTAGGGTGCTTATTGGTGACTTGGTCCAATTAAATAATTATTCTGAATATTTTACACACAAATTTTACACAAAATCGTAATTATTTATTTGTAATCTTCTTAGTTAACCTCTTGTTACTGAAAAAATAGGGCAAGAGTAAAAAATTATTTTTAAAACTGATTACGGGGTTGTTATTTATTCTATGTATCGACAATTTTTGGTATTGTCATGTAAACAGTGACATAGTTTTGGTTACAGACAAATGGAGACAGAATCTCCATTATCAGTAGACTAGCAGCGGCTACCTGGCATTGCCTGGATTTTTTAATTTTTTTTTTAAAGTTAGTCCTACAGATCCATTATTACTATCTGATGGTGAAGTTCCAGTTTTGGAGGTTTGGGGAATGTGGAGCACCCCTTCATCATCATTGCTCCCTGGTCCACTCTGACCCGGAGTGGTAGTACCTGTTAGGGTCCCATCTATGGGTTAAATAGAAAAATGTATTTATAAAAAAATTGTATTATCCATTAAGAATTGATTTATTTCAAAACTTTATCGGCATTAAATGACCCACTGAGGTTGATATGCCGTAAAACAAACCAAACCATTATTACTGAATCGTGAGTTGAATCCTCGTGCGATGCCCCATTTAATCCCTATGTAAAAAAAATAGACCTTGCATTGATCCAGCTACTTTGAAAAGAAATGTTAATGTCTACTATCTAAAATATTGAATGAAAAAAAAAATTCCATGCTGTTATCATTTAAATTTTATTTTTTAATTATCTTCACGAATATAAATAAAATCTGTTATTTTTGCTCAAAAACCAAGCCCTGGTGATATTTAATGTGTATATATATTTACTTTGTCGTTAATTGTTTTATTTTTTAAGTTTCCTCCGGACATACATATACTCACAACTGCCCTTTATATATGTATAAATTTCATCTGGACATACATACACACGAACTGCCCTTTATATATGTATAGATAGATATAGATGTGAATGGTTGCCATATTAAGTGTTTTATTATTAGGATCTGATGTGATCTTACTGAAATATTGTAAAAATAACAATTGGTTGAAAAATCAGGTTTTCTTCATCATCAAGTCATCCTGGCAACACAGGTTCTCTTGATTCTTTCTCAACATCCGTCCCTATCAGCCATGAATCTATTCTGAATATTCAGCTGATAAATGTAAGTTTTTGCTGGTCGGTCTATACTGGGTTAAAATTGCAAATCGTTGTCCAAATTAAAATGGAAAAATTTAACTTGGGCGTAGATTTTGATGAATTTAATCATTACTAAGGACATGATCTATGTTATTTTAAACTTAATTTTTAACCGTTAGTTGTGCTTTTAACCGTTTTTCATTGGACTGTTTTTCTTTGTAACAACTCTGTATGAGCGTTACTTTTTTTTTTTTGCAGGATTTTTTAAAAACAAAGTTCAAAAAGATTTACTTTTGTTTATTCAATATGGTCTAAATCGCATGACCCGATTTTGTATATACCTATCCTCAAAATTAAAACGGTTATAATTGCAAATCGTCATCAAAATTAAAACGGAAAAATTTGGCTTGATTTTAATGAATTTAATTATTACTAATGACACGATTTATATTATAAATGGAAATATTTTTTCTATTATAATAATTTCATGGACCACAAAAATTTGAGGGATTCATGAAAGAGATCATACTATGAAAATGCATTGCTAATAAATTTACTAAGAAAAATATATTGGAAATTGTCTTACAATGAAAATGTATTGCAAATAAATTACCATAAAAATATATTGGAAATTGTCTTACTATGAAAATGCATTGCAAATGAATTAGCATAAAAATATATTGGAAATTTAATAAATTTAATCATTACTAAGGACATGATTTATATTATTTTTTTACTTAAATTTTAACCATTAGTTCTGTTTAAGGGAAAAAAATAGATAAAATAAAACCGATGAATGATAAGACTAGTTAGAATTAACAAACATTTAGAAACAAAAAACGTACTTTCTATTTCAATATTACAGGTGATGCATACTTTTCTTAAGTATGGATGACCAAAAGTGTAATAATCCGTATTTTTTTATGTTAATAACTTATCGGAAAATATTTATCTCCCTTAAAAATTTTTGCGGCCCTTTGTAGGAAAATAACTGAAGAATAATTAAAGTTCCAATTACCGTCGAACTGGGAAGACAAGGCAACAAACGGTTGTAACTTAAATACAAACCCGAATGTCACAAAGTCTACTGCAGAATGACAATATATATAAAGACTCCACAATGTCATTCAAATCAAGCAGTCAAGTAGCCAATCAGAACTCGATGGAATGAACCAAATTACCCAAATTCATGAATGGATCATTCTTGATTTCTATATATACCAACTGTCTTGGACACTATTTGTACTTAGCTGCTGTTATTCAAACCAACAGTAGACTTACTGACGTCCAATGAAAAACAGTTGAAAACAACGGTTTTTCTCTATATTATTATATTATATATAATATATATATATATATATATATATAATAGACAATAAAATTGTCCAAGTCTTTAGTGTTCCTTGTAATATAACTAATTATAATAATATAAGTTCCCTGTAAGTGAATTTCATTTTGTTTGAAATTTTACTTTACAAATTAGAGTGTGTTGATTGTGTTTTTTTTTTTTTGTTTTTTTTTTTAAAAGATTTTAATATTTTTTTTGTTTGTTTTCCAGATCCACTTTGAAAATATTGGTGCTGAGGATATTGTTGATGGAAATCCTCGCCTTATTTTGGGTCTCATCTGGACCATTATTCTGCGCTTCCAAATTCAAGAGATCTGTGAATTCTTGGTAAGTACCTTTTGGATTAGTATATTTATCTTTGAATTCAATACCTACCCATTTTTGAGCCCTGTGTCGAGTTTGGCCTCTTGACCAGTATGATATGTAATGAATCAGCATGAATCCCAGGGGGCTGTCCCTCCAGACAATACTCTCCCCCTTGTTTAAAAGGGGCAGGGCTGGGTTTATTGCCTGGTGCTTGAGACACCTCAAAAAAAGAATCCTAAAGGTATTTATGCAATTTTTACATCAAGAAATAGCACAAAGAGATTGCTCAATTTTGAGAATTGACAGAGATATACAGGTTCAAAGGTCCCCTAATTGTGCCTTAAAAAGCAACCATTTTTGTGCAAATTTTAGGTGACGATTTTATTGTCTTTTCTGATAGATTTCAATGCATAGATTAAAAATGATACCAAAGAAATTGCTCAATTTTGGGAATTGATGGAGATATGAGGGTTGAAATTATCTAAAAAGCACCTCTTTTCGAGCACATTTTTGTCTTTTCTGATAGATTTTGATGTGTAGATTAAAAACTATACCAAAGAAATTGCTGTGCATGCAACTGACAAGATCTGGCAAATGCCTGAGGGAGCTAAGGACCCCAAAAAAGGAAAGGACACTGTGGCTTCAAATGAGGAAGGGCTGAATGCTGCTGTAGGATGTTCCAAACTATTGCAGTGGCAGAATACATAAATTACCTTTGACATGCATTAAGACTTCACAGGTTTATAGCTTTCATATTTATATCAGTGATCTACTCATATATTGTACACTTGAGACAAGTACTTGTGCCTAAAGTGCCTTGACCTTTTGAACTCTTGACATCTTGACCTTCAATTGGACTCTCAAAATTCAAGTAAAAAAAGAACCTATTATAACTTTGCTCCTAGGTTCTGGGAAGTTATTTCTTAGAGAATCGAGTATGTATAGCCCGATTATGTTGCAGATTTCTGTGCTGTCAAAAGAACCATTGCTACATCTACTGCATCGTTGAGGTTGGATTTTTTCACCCAGGCTCTTTCTTTGCTGAATAGCAATGTTTTTCTAGAATGTGTTATAATTTATGTCTCTAGCTGGCTTATTTTTGTGTATTTTTTTTAGTGAATTCTAGTGCTTTAGAGGGGAGTGGTTCTGTTATGGATGGATAGACATCTTATTTTCCAACTATCAATACCTTCCATTAACAAAACAAACTTAAAAGAAAGGAACATCCCAAATGCACATGTAGAGAACTGCTCACTTCTTATCAATTCTCCTGGCCCAGAGATCATATTTTCTTAAATTAAGTTGTCAAGGCAGCCATATTTTCTTTGCTTTCAAGCCCTTCACTCCTTTGCAAGATACATTCGCACCTGCTTTGAGTTACAAAAATAAAAAAATTGCCCAGTAAAAATTGCCCGGCTCAAAATTAATGAATGTAAACTGATCTGAGTAATCGCTTTTGCAAATTCAAAATTCTAACAATATCATGTCAAAGAACCCTGGTGTTTTATGCACAGCTCGATCTTGAAAAAATTTTTGCATGCATGCAAATATATTCTTGCCACTTCTCCTTGCTCAGAAATTGTGTTTTTCATTATTTCCGTAAGCTGAATTTTAAAAAAAAAAATCATCAGGAGTTTTTTTTTTAATGTTTCTTCTTTTGAATGGTTTAAAAAATTTCAAGATAATATTAAACTTTATTCAAGTTTCATGGTGTTAAATACATATGGGGAGTAAATTTGACACTTCAAATTGGAGGTTTCAACAAATCATATATACAAAAAATACTGATATCAAGACGGATTTTTAACTTTTGAATACACAGGCAGGGAGACACTGTGCTATGTGTATTCTGAGAGCGAAGAGGTGTCCGTTTAATAGGTGTCTGTTAGGGTCCCACATCTAGGTCTTTTGAAAATTAGCAAGACACATTTGCACCTGCTTTGATTTCCTAGATATGTCATTTCTCTCACTACACAATTTTTGAAGGGTTAAACACTAAAAATCAAAAGCAAACATGCTAATCTAAGTTATCATCTTGAGTTCCTGAGATTTTTCTAAAGATAAAAATCAAAAAATAGTTCATGTCGGGTTGATTGACCAAGCGCGAATCGAAACCGAGACACGGCAAGTTTTGTAGTTGAACGTCAAAACAATAAACAAAAGTTTAAGTAAGTAAACAAAGTTTATAAAAATTTCACGTCCATACGAAGCGCAGATAAGTTGATGGTAGATATTTAATAGATACAAATTAATTAGAACAGAACAAGTAATGAACTTAGATAAATTCCATAAATATTACCAGTTAAATGGAGGTGTGTGTTCAATCTACAGCAAGGGTACTTGAGTTGAGTACAGAGATAAAGTAAAGTCGTTGGGGTGGCTTAAAGTTGGTATCAGCCAGACAGTGAGGGAGTCTATCCTGTTTTCGCTAATGCTAGACCAAGGAGATTGTTTTTTTTTTTGCATCTAAGGTGGAGTGCCACACCTACCATCAGCTCCCACTTTACCACACAGATCCCTGTGCTACTCATACACTGAGTTTGTGAGGGTCAACATTGAATCTTGTGGTTCCTAGTCAGACACTCTACCAACTGAACCATCCCATCCACACAAATAGATAAATATAGTGATATATATATGTAATCAACCCCTCTGCATGTGCAGGATGTGACAAAAGGTCTTTTTTTTCTTTTAATGGAGTTTAACAAGTTTAAATATAGTTTTCCTTCTAAACTGGTTGCCTAGATTAAAGAGTCTAGTCTGCCCTGCTATTTGCCCATAGGTTCTTAATAGAGTGGGAGTAATTAATTAGAACAACAAGCACTTGAGAAGAGGGCAGATATCATGAATACAGTGATATGTATTTACCCAGACCCTCAACACGAGTAGGATGCGACACAAGATCAATTTTTAAGAGGAGTATGTATTTACCCAGCTCCTCCATTATGGACAGGATGTGACAAAAAGTCAATTTTTTTAAGTGGAGTTTAACAGGTTTGAATTCAGTTTTCCTTCTCCTAGATTGGGTGCCTAACTAAGTTTAAAGAGCCCAGTCTGCCTTACTATTTACCCATAGATTCTTAATAGATTGTGAGAACAATTAATCAGAACAAGTAATGAACTTAGATAAATTCCATAAATATTAAGTTAAATGGTGTGTGTTCAATCTACAGCTAGGGCAGAGATCCTGAATACAGTGATATGTATTTACCCAGACCCTCCACACGAGTAGGATGTGACACAAGGTCAATTTTTAAGAGGAGTATGTATTTACCCGGCTCCTCCACTACGGACAGGATGTGACAAAAGGTCAATTTTTTTAAGTGGAGTTTAACAGGTTTGAATTCAGTTTTTCTTTTATGAAAATCTGAGTTACATTTGCCTCAAAACAATTCGTGTGTCTTATATATCACTAAGAAATAAAGGTTTACATAATATATGGTGTATTTAATTTGCATACTGGTTTTAACAAAACCAGGTTTAATAAATAATTACTTGGTGTTATTGAACTCTAATATTGTTTTATTCTCCAACATATTAAAATCAATCCTATAAATGATTTTTATATTAAAATAAGTAATCTTTTTATATGCATTCTTATTTAATTTCGTTAGTCTTTCTGATTTAATATATTTCATTACTTTAAAACTTAAATACTATGATTTTACATAGAAACCAATTAAAATATAATTGA
>CM042180.1:4297626-4317626 GCA_023376005.1 Doryteuthis pealeii
TTCTCTCCTCTCTCTCGGTCTCTTCTCTCTCTCTCTCCTTTTTATCTCTTCTCTTCTCTCTCTCATCTTTTTTCTCTCTCTCTCTCTCTCATGTTTTCTTTTTTTCTTCTGTTCTCTCTCTCATTTCTTTTATTTCTCTCTCTCTCCCTCTGTTTCTTTTTTTCTCTCTCTTTTCTCTTTTCCTTTTTATTCTCTCTTCTTCTCTGTTTCTTCTTTTTTTTTTCTCCCTTCTTCTTTCTCTCTCTCTCTCTGCTTTCTTTTTTTCTCTCTCTCCTCTGGTTTCTTTTTTTTTCGTCTCCTCTCTCGAAGCTGTTTCTTCTTTTTTTTCTCTCTTCTTCTGGTTCCTTTTCTCTCTTCTCTCTCTCTCTCTCTCTCTCAGTCTCTCTCTCTCTCTCCTGTTTCTTTTTCTCTCTCTTCTCACTTCTGTTTCTTTTTCTCTCTCTCTCTCTGTTTTCTTGTTTTTTCTCTCTTCTCTCTGTTTCTTTTTTTTCTCTCTCCTCTCTGTTTCTTTTTTGCTCTCGTCTCCTTGTTTCCTTTTTTTTCTCTCTCTCTCGGTTCTGTTCTTTTTTTTTCTCTCTCTCTCTCTGTTTCTTTTTTTTTTTTCTCTCTCTCTCATCTGTTTCTTTTTTTTTCTCTCCCCTCTCTGTTTCTTTTTTTTTTTCTCTCTCTCCTGTTCTTTTTTTTTCTCTCTCTCTCTCTGTTTCTCTTTTTTTTTTCCTCTCTCTCTCTCTGTTTCTTCTTTCCTTATTTTTCCTCTCTCTCATCACTCCTGTTTTCTTTTTTTTTCTCTCTCTCTCTCTCTGTTTCTTTTTTTTTTTCTCTCTCTCTCTTGTTTCTTTTTTTTTTCTCTCTCTCTCTCTCCTCTCTGTTTCTTTTCTTCTCTCTCATCTCATCTTTTTACTCTCTCTCTCTTCTTTTTATCCTCTCCTCTCTCTCTGTCTCTCTTTTTATCTCTCTCTCTGCTCTCATCTGTTCTCTCTTTGGTATCTCTCTCTCTCTCTCTGTCTCTCTTTTATTCTCTCTCTCTCTCTCTCTGTCTCTCTTGTTTTTATCTGCTCTCTCTCTCTCTGTCTCCTTTTTATCTGCTCTCTTCTCTCTCTCTCTCTGTCTCTCTTTTTAATTCTCTCTCTCCTCTCTCTCTCTGTTCTCTTTTTAGTCTCTCTCTCTCTCTCTCTCTCTGTCTCTCTTTTTAATCATCTCTCTCTCTCTTCGTCTCTCTGTCTCTCTTTTTAATCTCTCCTCTCTCTCTCTTGCTCTCTCTTTTTTATCTCTCTTCTCTCGTCTCTGGTCTCTCTTTTTATCTCTCTCTCTCTCTCTCTGTCTCTCTTTTATACCTCTCTCCTCTCTCTCTCTCTGTCTCCTTTTTATCTCCTCTCTCTCTCTTGTTTCTTTTTTTTTTCTCTCTCTCTCTGTTTCTTTTTTTCTCTCTCTCTCTCTGTTTCTTTTTTTCTCATCTCTCCTGCACTGGTTTTCTTATTTTTCCTTCTCTCTCTCTCTCTCTCTGCCTCTCTCTGTGGTTTCTGATCTTCTTCTCTTCTCTTCTGTGTGTTTCTATCTCTCTCTTTTTCTTTCTCTTCTTTCACACCTCTTTTTCGCTTCTTTACCCTTTCTTTCTCTTGTATTTATGATATAAAACAACAATGCTATGTTAAACTTAATGCTGCTTTCTATACCTAGCAACACCCATGGCAGAAATTCCTCTCATGTCCCCCGTACCATTTAAATAGAATTGTGCACAAGTAAAGGAAATGTTAATCTTTTAACTAGTAATAAGGTAATAGGTTCATGATGAAGGGTTTATTGGTATTGCAATATAAAATCAACATAGTTCGGATGATTTATGTTGTTTTAATATACCGCCAATATTAATTTTTTTATTTTTTTTTTCGGTGTCAACATTGACTTTAAATATGCTGCAATTTTTGAAAAACAGATAATAAATACATAACCCCCATCAATTTTTTCGTGACATTCTACTTTCTCGCTCCCATTAAGAAGTATTTATCCCCCCCCGAACTCCCCAAGTAAACTTATTATTTTAGAAACATTTTCACGCTAGATCATATTCCATGACATTCCTATCCTTTAAATCTAACTAAAGACGCACACAAGAATTTTTTTTTTTTTTTTTTTTTTTCTCGCGGAGTAATCTAGCAAAGACCACACAAGAATTTTTTTTTTTTTTCTATTTTTTGATTTATTAGATAGCAATACATCATCATCATCATCATGATTGACTGACTGCACAAATCCCAATGACTCTATCTCAACCGACCCGTACCTATCAAGTCATCGCTTCTGGTAGGTCATCTTCTGAATAGCATCCAGAATCTGCATAGAGCTGATTTGGTGTAGTAAACTCACGCCACCTAACTAAAACAACTAGAGAGGATGAATTTACTATTGTTTTCCTATACTAGCACGCCTATCTCTAGCAAGAGGGTAATGTCTCCCCGTCCATCTTGTCCCCTTGGAATTAAAATAGAAACTTTGGGGCAAGTTAGGAATGTAAAAACCTTATAACTAGTAATAAAGATAAATAGTCATGGATGAAGGGTGTATTGGTATTATGTAATATATTTGTCTACTTTCACTTAAGAGACACTTTTTCTTTTTTTTTTTATATTACTTCTTTAGAGTCCATTTAAGGAAATCCTTAGCAATTAGATATGCTACCAAACTATCTGTGTTTCTTTGATTGTGTCCTGTCGATTTTGAAGTTAATTATTTCTAAAGGCTTAGTCCTGACGTGCAGGGTCCTCACAATTACTTTGTACTGTTGCCGGCATGAGAAAGAGGGTGGTCATGGTATGACGTTACAACACATTTAATGGAGAAGATGCCACATTTTGGAGTCTTTCTGGGGGGGAGTGTGGATTACACTCACTTCTTTTATCATTGCACCATTACTTGTACTCTCCTGTCAAACCCTCTGACCGCGGAGTGGGTAAGTTAACGTTTGTCTCCATATCTGTAGAATAATCATAACTAGTTCCAATACCCGTCGAATGGTAAGTACATAGCAGGCATGCAGTTGTATTAAATAGGAACCTGTTTTGGTGGGCTGCAAAAGACTAACTGCTAAAAATGGCAGAAGTTATTTTATGAAGCCTCCTAAAACATTCATTAGAAACCAAGCAGTCCATCCAGCGAAACTCAAGGAATGGAATCACTCAAATAATGGCATGAGTGAAGAAAACTATTCTGAATTCCTATAAGTACCCACGCCGTCGTTTGTCTTAAACAACTGATTCAGTTGTGCTTAGCTAGTTGCTGTTGTCAAGACCAATAGTAGAACTGACTTCACAAATATCATCTGATTAGGATTTTGGCTTTTCTAAAGGATATCCAAGATTTGTTGAAACTCGCAACACCTGTCGACTGGGGCGTTATGAATGTCACCTCTGCAGAGAGGGTAAGACCTGCCTCCCTAATGGGGTCCAAAAACCTGTTGGCGGGCTGGCCGTAGGGTGGCGACACCTATGAATGCTTAAGGACTATAGAGCACCAAGTGGATGAGCAGTTATTCGACTGCCAATACTCCACTTTGGCCCTACTTGGCTAGACGGGTCGGTCGGACAGGTCCCGACTCAAATCGGCTGGTCACTGTCAAAGCCACAACCTATATGATTTCTGTCCAACCCTAATGCCCTTATGGCAAGACACCTCAACCCCTTTTCTGTCCATATGGGTGCTAGAGCGGATGGGTACTGGGGTCTAACATTGTCCTGGGAATGACGTTAAAACTCTTCTGATGGTGAGGTTCCACTTTGAGTTATGGGATATGTGGAGCACCCTCCACCTTTATCACCATTGCCTCCGCTGGTCACTCTGACTCGATGTAGTACACTGTTAGGGTCCCATCTATGGGATTGAAAATAGGGAAAACAAATAACTGAGTTGATAAACAAAATTTATTATCATTAGAATTAATTATTTCAACGAATTTATGCAGCATTAAATGACCCATGCCAAGGTTGATTATGCGTAAAACACAACCAAAACTAGCTGGACCCAGTGGTTAGTACAGTGTTAGTCCTCATCTATGGGTTAAAATAGGAAAAATAAGTTTTAGAAAATGTTTAAAAAAAAAAAGAAGAAATTGAGTATTCTATCAAGAAAATGAATATAAAACAAATTTGACATAACTCCACCAATTTTTTGGAAACATTGGTAGCTCAATTTTTTAAGGGATTGGTACTTTATTCATAATTCCAGCCAACACGTTTGAAAGGTGGTTGGTGACATGGCCTGGATGATTTGAACAACACTGCGAATAACGACAGCATATTCTAAGCTCTACTGATTCGATTTGACTTTTTTCTAAAGGATAATCAAGATTGTGAAAACAGAACAAACTTTCCCGTGCCAGGCTTGAAAACTTGGTCCTCTGATTTCCATTTTATCCTTCCAACAAAACCTTGTGTGGTCATTATATATATATATATATATATTATATATATATCATTATATATATACCAATGACTGGGCTGTTTTTTACACAGTATGCATTGCAACCAAAACCAAAACCTTCATCAGAAGATGATGGACTTCGGGTTCAGAGCATGGTTTTCGGGGCCGAAGCATAATTACCATCTAACCCAGAGCGCCTCAGCTGTATATCAGAGTACGACCCAGACTTTGGTCGGATTGAATTATGACAACAACAGTAATATATATATATATATATTTATATAAAATTGGGCCGGGTTAGGCTCAGTCGGTTAGAAGCGTTCGGTACTAGAAGCCACAAGGTTCCTAAGTTCGATACCAACCTTGCACTCAGGCATATGAGTAAGCACAGGGATCTGTGCGGTAAAGTAAGTGAGCTGATGGTAGGTGTGGGCGCTCCACCTCAGATGCTAAAACATTCTCCTTGGTGCTACGTACAAGCGCTAGTGAAAAGGGGGATAGACTTCCATCAGCTGCATGGCCGATGACCGACAATTTAAGGCAGTCCGCCCCGACGACTTTACTTTTATGTATGTTATTGTTTCTTAGTGAAGAACGTTTTTTGGTTTGGGTCTTTTAAAAAAGCATTGGAAAAAAAGAACAAAAAGCAAGAAAAAAAAAACTAGGAGCAAAATCTATATATGATAAATCATTATATTATATATAAATATCATAAATCAATATATATAATTATATATATAAGTGTGTGTGTGTTTGTGTGTGAAATTATATTAAAAATTTTATGTATGTGATGTTATAACATATCCAATGAAAAAATAAAAAAATGCAGTATTTTTTTGTTTCTTTGCTTTTTTTTTTTTTTTTTAAGCATGGGGTATGTGAGCGTAGGTGTTTTCAAATTGGTCTAGACAACAACTGTTTACAAAAAATTTACAAATGACTTGCACAGTCGTGTTAGATTGGTATTATAAATGATATTGAACTAAGGAGATTTTATAGTAATTTGTTATTTTTTGACTGTTAAAGGCAGTGTTAACATTACATAAATTTTATATATATAATATTTTATATAAAAATCTCACACACTTAACTTTGTATATACACACTTATAATACTGTGTAAAGGCCCACATGTTTGGTGTGTGTTTATGTATATTAATACACTACTCTATATTTATATTAGTATGCATGCTTGGTTCGCATGTTGAAGTATATGTTATGTATGTGTGTATGTATAATATATATATAAACGCATAAATAAATTGTATATCTAGTAGATACATTTAATCATAGCCTTATAAGATAATTAATAATAACAACAAGCTACATATATCATATAAAACAAATAATAATTACAACTTAAACTAATAAATTTACACACACGCACACACATACACATATCATACTTTCCAATTCACGGTATATGCATAGATAGATAAAATCAACTATTAATACATAACATACGATACACGGACAATGGTTCGATCTAACACAAGCGCTTCGCGCTTCAACAATCCTACATGTACAGGGTCACATAGACACCTCCAACGCAAATGAAATATGATTAATCTACTCCACATTTCCATACATCACGCTCTCCCGCCCCTCTCTTTCTCACACTATCGTAAAGCAGAATATGTTCGATTCATTCTTGTCACAGACCGCAATCTCCGCAGCTTTCATGTAAATGTAAGATTATTCTAAGAGAAGCTAATTTTCCATTCAAAACATTTTAAACAACAAACTGATCAACAAAACTTATCACAGTCTTCCTCTTATTGTTCTGTGTGACTATAATTGTTACTACTTTTCCTTCGTTATTCATATACATAAAACCCTGAGAAGATATCTTACTGAAACAGATTGAAACTACTGCTCCTAGTGTTTGGCTATAGATATCACTCATTTAAATTCGGAACCAACTGTATTTAAATTTTTCACGAAAATAATACCTGAATTCACTTCCATTCCAGTGATAGTGTAACATAGTGCGAATTCCAGATTCCATATGTATTCGCTTAATATGCTTACTATTATCATATTATAATATATATATATAAATTATCTGTCATTCCACCAGACAGTTTTGTCGATGTTAGTGTTCTCATCAGTACAGGCTCAAATTTTTAATACGGCTACTTTCAGTAAATTTTCTTCTGTCAGCTTCCCTTACCCTCACGGCCTCCTCAGTGACTGATAGTGAGAAAGGCAAACACGAATTAATTGATACATACTTACGTGATATGTTTTTTAACAATCACGCAGAGACCTCAATTCTGTAAACAACAGGCGGAGCTAAATGCCCTTAATACGCTAAGACGGTGAAGTCTCAGATTATGGTTTCTTCTTAGCAGTGCTCTACCAGGAATATTGGGAGCATATATATATGAAGTTTGAAAATACAAAATGATTATATAAATTAAATAATAATTAAATAAAAATAATCTAGCAAATATATGCTCCCTCCGTAGCGGTGCAAGTATTTCAAGTTTTAATATAATAAAATATCATGTATTAATTAGAAAGCCTAAATGAAACTGAAATAAGAATGCGATAAAAAAGGAACGAGGGAGTATAATGAAAAAATAGAACAACTTGAAACTTACTCTTCCATCATTTCATTCTCGGTCTTTCACATTTGTTAATTTTTCTTAATTTATAATTTAGTTAAAATTGAGAAGTAAAGAAATAAATTACAGGCTATTTTTCTTGTTAATGGATTTCATTTAAGTATCTACTGAAGAGATTTTTGCTATGATTCATAAATAAAACCAAACAATTAAAGAAATCAATAATACTAAGCATATATTTATTAAATTCCAGATTTTTATATCAATAATGCAAATTAGCCTTTCCCTTCACACTGTAAACGCTCTATTTTGTTGTATATATAAACATAATTGGTATGTTTTAGTATGTAGATATGTCAACAGTTTATTGATAAGTAAACATTTAATTAATAATTGAGGTTAAATAAATAAAATCAGAGAAATGTGATGTCAATACAAAGGAATTGTAACTTGATAGTAATATAGTTTCGGTTACAGACAAAAAGCCACAATCTCCATTATAATAAGATTATATGGTGTGTATTAATATATTATATTATATATTGTGTTGGAATATAAATAATATATATACTATATATAATGTATATATATATATATATAACTAATATAATATATTTATTAAGTAGTAAGTAATGATGAAGAGGTATCCAAACTTGTAAGTAAGGGACGATTCTATTATGTGATTTCTCCCGCCTCAAAGACAACACTGTATTATCTCATTGTTATGATCCAGTATGTATAAATTACAGTGAATCTTAAAATCACTAAAGAGAGCTCAATGGTATAATAAACTTTTTGAATTATATTACAGAGCAATGATTTATTTCTTTGAAAGGTAAGAAAAACTCGTGTACAGTCTTACACCATGTTAAAAAAAAAATAAAAGAAAATGAAGGGTTTTGTTTTTTAAAATTTTTCTTGAGAAAAGTAATTTGCAGTTATGCATTCAAAATTACCTTGATCTACACTCTGATTAGAGACGAAATTTTTAGGAGCTCTAAATCTAAAGAGTCAACTTTAGACATTCATATAAGGCCCCAAATTTTTGGTTGAAATAATTTATGAGGAAGTTACAGTGTTGAGTTTTTCCTTCCTTCTAAGATATATTATATATATATATATGTGTGTGTGTGTGTGTGTTGAACGGCCCTTTAACACACAAAGCGATGTAAGTATTAAAACAGTTAAAATACCCTCTCATTCTGTAAGTGAAGAGAGGCCTGTCACACAACTGATCAGATTTTTCAATTTCCGGCTGTTAGGTAGCTTATAAACAAAAATCGGATCTATGCCACAGACTAGAAAAGAGTACCTTGATAGAGTTAGAAACACGTGTCTGTGTGTGATTGTACCAGGATCATTATTATATATATATATGTATAATATATATATAATAAAGATTCAGATTTTAGCCCTGAAGAGCTTTATGAGAGTTAGATTTTATTAGCCCTTAGAAAGAGCATTTATGCGAAACCTAATAGTAAGGTTAGTCCTGAACTCAATAAATAGATTATCTTTATTATCTTGGCTCTACTGTAGTGTATCTGAGCAGCTTTTATATTATTAGCTTTTCGCTTAGCGGTTATGATTGAATATATATATATGTCCTTATATATACATATTATATATAATACTTATTATAATTGTTTTTCTTTTGGCCAAAATACATGTTACTAATAGATTATTTTGTTAAGTACGAATATTTCTGGGTCCTTTCTTTTTTTTCTCAAAAAATATTTTTTTCCTTCCTGGGTTGTATTGTCTTTGGTAGTATAATTTTTTTACAATCAAACACTCCTGCTGCGGTTTTTCTCTCCGCAAGGAAATCTACCACACGCTTGGTAGTAATAGTATATATATATATATATATAATACTATATATATGTTATATGAATGAGATGAATATACAAGGTTTTCTCAAGAGAGATCATTCACAACACTACAACTTGTCTTTTGTGTTAGGTGTTTTTAAGCTAAAAGTGAACCGAAACAAACCCAGCCAGAACTTGAACTGCTTCACTGATTTCAATTTTCTTTCATTTTTTCTCACAAAACCGGTCCTTTATATATGTGTGACGTCTGTGTGTCACAATAATAAAAAGGACATTTCTCCTCCTGATATCTCCTTATTGGTATGCATAAACCTGTATCATATATATATTATATATATATTATATAATATATTATGTAAACCATGGCTCATGTTGCTGAATGGCTATTTTTGCCAAAAATTTTGGTGTGAAATTGTGCTAATTGGCAGTCGTACCTATTTTGACAAAAAATTAATTAATTCAATAATGCACTTAGGCTTTGGGAATTAGTCCTATCTTTAAATGTAAGTGGCTAAACAAATCGTAGAAAAACATCATTCTCAGATGTATGTACACTTTGCGGCCCTATTAAGGCCTCATCAGCAGAGGCTATAGATAGGAGGCCGCCTTGTTGCGTGATTTGAACCGGACTGCCAAGTCTGACAAGGGCCGATACTCACAATATGTTATATAATATATATATATATATAATATAATATATATATTATAGATACAAGTTAAGGACACAAGGAAAAGGAAATGAAGCCCCTCCGACAGATATGAGTAAGAGGGTGGAATGAAAACATTGACTGTTACAAGAGAAAACAATTTATATTATATCATACCGTCGATCTGATCATATACAGTTTTCAAAAAATCATCATCAGAGGCTCATTCCACTACCGTAGTTGTTTGGGGTCGGAGAGGAAGTCAAATCAAGTTTACAAAACAAAAAACCTTAATACTGACTTTCCTCTCCGACCCAACAACTACGGGAGTGAATGACTCTTGAATGATGATTTTTGTAATCGAAATATTGATCAAGTATCAGGCTATGTTATATTAATAAATTGTTTTCCTTCTTAATAACAGCATTGTGTGATGTTTTCATTCCAGCCTTTTCAATACTCATATATATATAGTATAATTTATATATATATATGATATGGTATTAGAAGAAAGGAAAAACTCAATTAGATTCCTTGTGTGGAGTTTACCGGTAATTCTTGGCAATTCAAATTAAACTTGATGCGTAGTCCGATCTGATGAGACTTGAATTGGGGTGAGCTTTAGTTAAATCACTTAGATTTATAAAGGCCAATTTAGTCGAAATAAATTTTATTAAAGGAATAACGGTGTTGAGTTTTTCCACTTCCTTTCTAAGATAAATATTGCTCTGTATATAATCTAAAAAGTTTATTATACATTGAGCTCTCTGTTAGTGATGTTAAAGATTCAACTGTATTTATACATACTGGATCATACAATAATAATACAGATAATGTTCTTAGAAATCACATATAGAATCATCTACCTTACTACCAAGTTGTTGGGATACCTCTCAATCTATGCTATCTATTTCTATCTATCTCCTAATCTATCTATGTATTTAAACAACAATATCAACACTCATCTGGTCTTTTTTGTGTGGTGGTGTGTGTGTGTGCGTGTGTGTAGTGTGCTGTTTTTTAGGTAAAAATTAGGTTGAAATACGAACAAACCCCCGCCCAGGAAACTTGAACTTTGCTTCACCTGAATTTTGTTTTCCTTACAAAAAAAACCGGGTCTTTATATATATAATATATATATATATATATAATATATATAGTATATTATTATAATATTAATATAGTGTGTGAGGTTATGTGTTATCAATAATAAAGGCATTTCCCTCCTGATACCTTCCTATGGTAGCTAAACGCCTCTATCTAGTCTATCTATATATAGTATATATATAGATTATAAAAGAACACCATGATCACTCATCTGGGTTTTTGTTTGTGTGTGTGTGTGCTTTTTTAGGTAAAATTTAGGGTGAAACACGAACAAACCCCACCCAGAACATTCGGAACTTGCTTCAACTGATTTTGTTTTCCTATCAAAACCGTCTTATATATATAATATATATATATATATAATAATATATATATATATTATATAATAAAGTCTGTGTAATCAATTACAAAAAGCCGCACTTCCCCTGATACTATTGGTATGGCCAAACTGTTATCCCTAGTGCTCTGACCAAAACATTCCTCCCTCCTGAATTTCGAGCATGTGTCTTTGTCTTAACCCTGTCAGGGATATTTGATTCTTCTTTTAGTTCTTCGCTTCCATGCACTGACTTGGTGGAATGCAGGTGGCATCCTAACCTGCTTGAAAGGTTTGGGGGGTGGGTGGGGGTGTATTTCTCATGAACTCTTCTTTTTGTTTAAAGATGCTGAAATCAGGTTTCCCTTTGGTTACCTGTAAAGATAATATTTTTTTTTTTTTTATAAAATGGACACAAATTCCTCATGAATTTCAAGACAATAAATAATAAAATTTAGGTGAAAAGGTGGTCTGTACAGGGGACCCTAAATTTGTGAGAGTCATAGCACTCACTCGCACACCTTTTTCTGGTATCCGAACCCTCCCCTTCCCCAACAAAATCATTTAATGTTTGTGCTTCGTACAGAATGAGCATCCACATCCCTGAATTTCAATTTTTATTTAATTATCATCCCAAAAAGTTTATATATTATATACATTTAGCACAGACATCCAGACTAACACCCCTCTGTAACGAGCTGGAACTGGCGGTACCAAAAGTGCAGTATTATTGTTGTAAGAATTGGTGCTCAATATAAAATGAGCTGTTATATATATAATAAGATAAATTGTTATAAGGTTTTACATATCTATTTAATTAGGTGACAAAGGAAGCATTCCACGGACCATATTGGTGGTTTTCATGCGATGGCAATCATCAGGTGAGAGGATTGTTTCCT
Source organism: Doryteuthis pealeii (assembly GCA_023376005.1). Classification (NCBI taxonomy): domain Eukaryota; kingdom Metazoa; phylum Mollusca; class Cephalopoda; order Myopsida; family Loliginidae; genus Doryteuthis; species Doryteuthis pealeii. The sequence continues at coordinate 4,309,410 of CM042180.1, forward strand.
CCAATGCAAGGAAATCGACAAAAATTGAAGAAAATTGATAGAAAAATAAAAAATTGAAAAAAAAATTCAAATAATCCGCATCCCCAATGTCTAATTGAATTTTCTGAAACTTTTTGGGCAATTTTTTTTTTTGATTTTTCCTTGTATTGAAACAATCTGCAGCACTGAATGAATGCTGCATTGCTGAAACTCAATATGGTCGTGAATGTTCCTTTGTCATCAAAATAAATAGATATGTAAAACCTTTATATATTTATCTTATTTGATATTATATAATACTAGCAAATATATGCACCCTCACGGGTGCAAGTATTTAGGTTTTTAATGTAATTGAAATATCGTATTAAATTAGAAAAGTCTAAATAGAAGGCAGATAAAAAGATTGTACAGAGTGGGGTGTAATAATAGAAAAAAATAGAGAAATGAACTTACCTTCCTCCAATCAACCTCCAACCGTCTATCATTGCTGAATTTTTAACGTAATTGTATAGCAATTTTGTAAATTAGGAAATAAGAATAAAATGACAGCTTATTTTTTCTTGTTATTTGGATTTTCCTTTAAGACCTTCCATTTGACAGAGATTTTTTGCTTATATATACTCATGAAATAAAAACCAAAACAATTAGAAAAATCAAATTACTAAAGGCACATATTTAATAACGATCAAACATTTTATATCAATAAAGCAAATTAGCCTTCCCATTCACGGATCGATGGCAAACCGGCTATTTTTTGTATAGTATAATACAATTGCATGTTATTTTTGTATGTAGATATGGACAACACTAAATAAAAAAGTGTGAAGCAAATTTTATTAATAATTATTCAGGTTTAATATAAATAAAAATCATGGAGAATATGATTGTAAATAATATATTAATTAGTGACGCTCGATAGTAATATAAGTTTCGGTTACAACGAGGACATAAAAACACACAATCTCCATTTAATAATGATATTATATATATACTGATATATATTATTATATATATATATAATTATATTATCCCAGCAAAAATATGCACCCTTCTGCTGGGTGCAAGCCATAATTTTAAATGTAATGGAAATATTTCTATCAAATCAGAAGAGAACAGAAAGTATTATTTATTAAACTAGTTTTGTAAAACACAGTATGGGCTGCAAATTTCACCATACCATAATACCAGCATGTAAAACCTTTATTCTTTTAGCGATATGTAAGCACATTTAAGGAATTTTAAAACATGGTGGGCTGCTTTGAGGCAAAATCTAACAGAGTCTATAGAGAGAAGTAAGAACGAGAGACAGAGAGCAAAATAAAATGAGGAAGGAGAAGAGAGAGAGAGAAAGAGAAGAGAAAGAGAATATAATCATTGAGAATTGATGTAAATAACTATAGGGAATTGTGACGTTTGTGGTGACATGAGTTTTGATTACATAATCACAGACACAAAGACAGGACACACACAATCATCGTGTTATAAGGAAGATCTGGTAACTAGCATACATGATAAAAACACCGTTTTCGTGCTACAATTATTATTTTTTTTTTTTTTTTTTTTTTTTTTTTTTTTTTTTTTTTTTTTTTTTTTTTTTTTTTTTTTTTTTTGGTGAATGAATTTTTTTTCCATTTTTTCAGGAGGAGGGATGACTCAGGATAGTGAAGAAACGATCTGCAAGAGAAATGCTGCTTTTGCTCTGGTGTCACGCAAAAACTGCCTGGGGTAAAGTAATTCTTCTAATCTGATAGTGCCCCTGACCACAACGCCACTTTTCAGGGATTTGGGCACAAAGCCGAAGTTAGTCACCACCCCGTGAGAATTGAACTCACCTAACATGGTTTGCATAATGAGTAGAATGCTAACCATTACCACTACAAAAGCTGTATTGTACAGAAGTGGTCCGAAACTCTAATCACCTCTAATACTGTTTTAACTTTAAAGGGCGGTTAGCAGCCTCAGTCGTATAGAAAGCATTTGGCTAGAACCCCAAGGTTCCTAAGTTTTTGATCAGGGCCCCCTCGCCATCCGTCACCGCTCAAGCGTATGAGTAGCACTAGAGATTCTATACGGTAAGTCAGAAGTTGAATGGTAAAGGTGTAGGCATTCCACCTCAAGACGCAAAAACAATCTGCTTGGTCTAGCACTAAGTGAAAGGGTAGACTCCCTCGCTGATTGGGCTGATACCGTTGTTGGGGACATTCATATATTATATTATTATTTTATGGTAGTTTGGGTTCTCTTATTATGGTTGATGCTATCACATGTAAATATTTTATATTAATTTCCTCATATATATATAATATTATATATATATATATTATATATTATTCACAACCAACCCTCCACATGAGCGATGTGACAACAAGGGTCAAATTTCTTAAGTGGAGTTTAAACAGGTTTGAATTCAGAGATTTCCTTCTCTAAGACTATTCCAAAGGTTACCCTAATCAAGGTTAAAGAGCACCAGTCTGTCCCCTATCTTTATACCCTAGCTGGAGGGAGAATATATGGAAACATGGATTCATACTTTTCCCAAGTGCTATGGTGAAAGCAAATTAGTCTCGTCCAGGATCTGAACCAGGGTTGACCGAGCTGTCCATTTTCGCTACGACTCTAAGACCAGTTAACCAAGCACCTCCGGGGTTTTAGCTCAGGTCGTGGGTAGAGTGACAGTGAAAAAACGCGTTCGTGTCTAGAAACCCACCTACCATCAGCCTCTTACTTTAACCCCGCCAGATCCCTGTGCTAACTCATTACAACGCTGGAGTTGGCGAGCCGGGTAATACGAACTAGGAAGCCTTCCTAGTTCGATTACCGGTTCCTTCGCCCAACTTAGTGTTTATGAGCTAGCACAAGGGATCCTGTGCCGGTAAAAGTAAGGAGCTGTGGTAGGTGTTGGCGCTCGCACCTTAGAGACGGCAAAAAAACACAATCTCCTTGGTTCTAACGCGCTATTGAAGGGAATAGACTCTCCTTGCTGGATTGGTCTGATACCATGAGTTGATGGCTCCATAGACTTTGAGGTGCGCCCGCCAGTAAAAGGAATTAACCAACAACTTTTTTTTTACTAGTTGTCTTCTCTTGACATATTGGGACAGCGTACTTTTCAAAAATAATTTTATATTTTGATGGCAAAATAAACACAGAAATAAAGAGTAAACAGTAGTAATGTTAAACAATATGACTGTATTGTATGAAGGAAAGGTACAAGGCAATTATAGATTTATATTTGGGTTTAACAGTTTAATTTTTTTTTCTAGTGTTAGAAGTTGACGTGTTCTACGGGGTGCCCCGGCTTTGGTCTTACCCTTGTTGGCCTACCGTATCTCTTCTTCTTTTCTGCTGAGCAGGGTTCTAGTAATATCCTCGTGCCCCTATTGTCCGCAGTACTTCCGGGTGCCAGGGGCAGAGTAACCCAATAAAAAAAAAGCGAAAACCTCTAGGAAACAACGACACCGTGACAAACATAAATAATGAAAGCATGGTGCAATGAACTACAATTCCCTAACCTCTTAACCTATATGTGTATGGACACGTTTAAAAACAATTCAGGTATTATCTATTTTTTCTTCTTTATATTAAATATCATTGACAATAAATTTTTTCAGAGACAAAATCAAATTCCTTAAAAGGAATTTTAAATGCACATTCATTTTTTAATCTTATGAAAGAATGTTTTTTTAATTGAAAACCAATAATTGGGGAATCTTGCTGACATATCACAAATAATTAGGGTGACATTTGTTGTTGATTATATATTAATGGGGTTGAAACAAATAAAATTCGTTGAGGTTAAAACCGATGTAAAGTCCTTTTTTTTTGGGAGACAACATCTCCTAAGGGGGCATTTAAATTTGTATACTTAAGGAGATTGGTGTCTCCCAAAAAATGAAGACCTACATTGTAATTTCCTCAATGACTTTGTTCACGCCAGTGGTTTTGACCCTCTTCATATGTCATGATAATATGCTAGCTCCATGGCTCTCATTTCACAACATATATGTATTTGTGTGTGTGTTGTGTGTTGTGTGTATGGTTGGCCACTATTACACTTGAAGGGGTGAGTATGATCCAGTGTAACAAATATTATTAGAAGAGGTGCTCAATAATCTGTGATAGAGCATTAATTTAATCTTATAAAGAAATGTTTTTTGGTAATTAAAACCGGAATAAATTGTAAAATCGTTGTGACGTATGCAACAGAATATTTTAGGGTAAACATATATATATATATATATATATTATATAATATATTATATATATATGAAGTTCCAAATATAAAAAATCTAACATGAGTGGGTGGGGGGATAGCTAAAAATCGGTGTGGTTTGGAGGAGCGTTGTTCCATGTAGCTGTTTTGAGGTAAGGTGACTGCAAAGCACTCCATCTTGCTAGAACAGTGCCTTCGTGCACGTACATGATCGATGTCCTGGACCACTTCCCCTACATTTACACCTGACCGACTATGTGACGTATTATGCTTGCCATTGGCGAAGGGCAGAGGCTCAACTTCTCATCACGTACGAGTTAGAGATACACCGACTATATCGCATTTGTGCGGCAGGTCGCATAAAAGCTGGATTATTCTGATGCAGAAGTTACAATCCCTCATCTCCACTACAATATTAAAGGGCCGTTGTGTATATATGTATGTCTGGAGAACTTCCAATAATAACAATTAATGACATATATATATTATAATACACATCCGATCTTCTATTATTACACTTTCCCTCTACCAGCCCGAACGAGCCACACCATCGCCCGGGTAGCCACTGCTAGTACATTATAAAGGGCAGTTTGTGTGTAATGTATGTCTGGAGGAAAACTTCATAATAAACAATTAATGACAATGTAAGATATATATAAAACACATTAATATCCCAGGGCTTGGTTTTTATGAAACAAAAATAATAGAGCCTTTAATGTTATATTCATGGAGATGATGTAAAAAATCAAATTTGAATAATAAAAATGCATGGTATTTTTTTTTTTTTCATTTAATATGTTTAGATTAGAGACAAGATCAACATTTCTTTTCAGAAATAGCTGGATCACAATGCAAGGTCTTAACATTATATCTTACATAGGGATTTAAATGGGGGGCATCCCACAAGGGATTCAACTCCCGATATCAGTAATAATGGATCCTGCGGGGACTAACTTTAAAAAAATCCCACATTACCCGCCAGCACTTCCGGGTAGAGTTTAGTTATATATGTGTGTGTGTGTGGTGTGTGTGTGTGTATATATATTATATCATACGTTATATATATAACTTTGATATAACATAACATGAAAATTGGTAGAAACAGTAACGCAAACCTATGTATGTAATGTATATATTATATATATATACATATAAAGTATATATTTATAATGTATAAATTCAGTATAGTTGTAATTGATCAAAGCCTGAAGAAAGATACCCCCGAATATCTGAAACATGTGTTGCGTATATAAATAAGAAAGAAAAAAAACATTTTTTCTAGAGAACTAAATACATTTTACGGGACCTTCTTGCCCTTTTTTATAAAATAATAAAATTTTTTCCCGTTGGAAAGCAGAACAATCATTTTTATGATATTATATATTATANGGGACCAAAAAGAAGCGAGTTCACCGTCTTCTCGCAAGCCAAACTTTATTTTTGGTTAACACAGTCTTTGTCTTCGACCAGCAGCTGAAATCCGTCGTCATCATTGAAATAATCTTTTCTGACTGCCGTCTCACGTAGGCCGAATGCTTGTCTGCTCGTCACCCCACGCTCCACTCGCTTTGGTTATTTATTGGCATATTACTCAAACATCTGGGCACATCAGTCGAGCCTCGCATCCGTCCAGTTCCTAAATCGCATTTGTTTTTGCATGCGGGAGGACGCGGGTTCAATCCCGCAGGCAAGACAAGGTCTTGCTCTTTTTCCTTTCTCGTTCACCCATCACAAGGTATTTTTATTTTAATATATTTATTTCCAACAATCAATTACAAATAAAAAAATTAAAATATTTAGATATTCTTTTTTTGTTTTAACTAAAATCAACAGCTATGAATAAAGTCGCATTTATGTTTTTTCAGCTATCACTGCCTAGCATTTTTTAAGGCATGAGGCTGGGACGGAATTCTGCAAATAGCTCCCCCTACACACACCTTTTGCTGACTACTTTTTTTTTTTTTTTTTAAATATGAATTTAAACATTCCTCGCAACTTGTGACTTACCAAAACTTTTCCCTAACATATTTACTGCTAGTAGGCAATGGAGAGGACTACATCTACATCCCCCAGCAACATTTGAAGGTTTTTTCCTATAACCACCACACATCTTTGGTTGACTCCCTTTTTTTTAATATATTAATATGAATTTGAATATTCTTCTAATTTCTGACTTTCCCAAACTTTTCCCCAAAATTGTTGGGGGTGGGGAACTACCATATGTAAAAAATCAACAAAAAATTCAAATCATCTTGAGTCTTTACCTTGCGATGGAATCTCTGAGCCAATTGATCTAGTTTTTCCAATCTATAAAAAAAATAAAATAGAATAAAATTAGTTTCTTTTATTTTATTGTTATTGATTTTTATCAACTTTTGTTTCAAGATGGATTCTTTTTTTTTCTTTAAATTCTCAATCGATGTCGACCAGCAGTTACAAAAAATACTGAGGAAGAACAGAAAATGAAAGAGACAAAAGAGAGAAATAATAGGAAAAGAGAAATGAAAAAGAAAAGAAAAAAAAAAAGAAAAAGAGAAATGAGAAAAGAGAAAGAAAAAGAAAGAGAAATGAAAAAAGAAAAGAGAAATGAAAAAGAAAAGAAAAGAAATAATAGGGAAAGAGAAATAATAGGGAGAAAGAGAAATAATAGGAAAGAGAAATAATAGGAAAGAATAGGGAAAGAGAAATAATAGGGAAAGTGAAATAATAGGGAAAAGAGAAATAATAAATAATAGGGAAAGAGAAAAAATAGGGAAAGGGAAATAATAGGGAAAGGGAAAAATAATAGGGGAAAAGAAAAGAAGGTTCCCGAGTCCGACAAGAAATACCTGAAGAAGGCCGGAGGGCATATCGGCCAAAACGTTGTATAAATAACAATGAAGATGGGGACAATAGTCCGAATAACATAGATAATACTAATCATCAAGCCTCATCTCAAACATTCAGAGAAACTAGATCTTTCTGTGAAATTCCAGTTCACAATCAAAAAAAAATTCCAGTTCACAAAAAAAAAAAAAAAAAAAAAAAAAAAAAAAAACTCAAGGAAATTTCACCTTTTTTCGTATATTTCTTTTACTTCTTCATCGTCTTCTAATATTAAAGCTGAATTTAAAACTAACCCTAGCTGTAACCCTAACCATAAATAATGAATGATAAAAAAAAAAAGAGAGAGAGGAAACATTTTGTCTTCTTCCATTCTTCTAATATTAAAGCTGAATTTAAAACATAACCCTAGCCATAACCGTAAATAATGAATGAAAAAAAAAAAAAAAAAAAAAAAAAAAAAAAAATCGAGGAAATTTCACCTTTTTTTTCGTATATTTCTTCTACTTCTAATATTGAAGTTGAATTTAAATCTAACCGTAATCGTAAATCATTATTATGGGGAAAAAAATTACTAAATAATAATTCAAAATGGAGGATCAGTCAGTTTGGGGTTGGAGATTTTGGGTGGAAAAGGTACAAATTTGACAATGAAGTTGAAGAACCACCATTTTAGATTGCTAGAGAGAGAGAAAAGAAAAATATTTATTTACCTCTTAAAAGTATCTCGAAGAGCAACTTCACGATCATGCTCAGCTTTTTCCAAATTTGTCCAAGCCGTTTGAATATCATGAACAAGTCTCCCTTCAGGAGGAAGATAAATTTTTTGTCCATTTGCTTTCAAATTAGCCTGAATGTTGAAATAAAGAACTTCAACTGTGCCACGTTCTTCAAATCTAAAAAAAAAAATTTTTTAAATAAAGATTAAAAAAAGACATTAAACAAATTTTCAAGAGAAAAAATGGAAGTCAGAAAAACAAGTAACCCCCGCCCCCCCCAAAAAAAAAACCAGGCCCATGGAGTAACAGATATAAGGGTTGACTTAATACAGTTGTAAGTGACAATCATCCCTTGTGTTAGGGAGAGTTATCTCCCCCTAACGATTAGAACTGGATACTCTCCAAAAAGGAGGAGGACAAAATACTGACAGCCAGAGACAAGAGACAAGAACCAAGCCCGGTACGTGACACACGTGTATCCTA
>CM042180.1:4322626-4325126 GCA_023376005.1 Doryteuthis pealeii
CGTCTTTCATTGTTATTTTTTTCTAATTTAAGTATTTAGTTAAAAGAGGAAGTAAAGAATAAAATGACACTTATTTTTTCTTGTTAATGGATTTCATTTAAGATTCACTGAAGAGATTTTTGCTTATATTCATTAAAATAAAACCAAACAGTTAGAAATCAATAATACTAAGCACATATTTATTAAATTCGATTTTTTTTATATCAATATGCAAATTAGTCTTCCCGTTCACACTGTAAACCGCTATTTTGTTGTATATATAAACATAATTGTATGTTGTTAGTATGTAGATATGGTTAACAGTATTAATAATGTAAAACAATTTTATTAATAATTGAGGTTAAAATAAGAATAAAATCATTGAGAATGTGATGTCAATAACTAAGGGAATTGTAACTTGAGTAGTAATATAGTTTCGGTTACAGACAAAAAAGCACACAATCTCCATTATAATAAGATATAAAAGAGAGAGAGAGAGATGAGAGGTATCCCAAACTTGGTAGTAAGGGATGATTCTATGTGATATCTAAGACACACTGTATTATTATTGTATGATCCAGTATGTATAAATACAATGAATATTTAAATCACTACAGAGAGCTCAATGTATAATAATCTATATATATATATATATATATATATATATATATATATATATATATATATATATATACACACATACACACACAGATATTTTTCTTTGAAAGGAAGGAAAAACTCAATACCATTATTCCATATTAGGTCGAAATGAATTTATTATGGAATAACAGTGTTGAGTTTTTCCTTCCTTTCAAAGATAGATATATATATATATATATATATATATATATATATATAAAATTCTAAAACAAAGAATAACAAGCTATTTCTTTAATCATCATTAGCCAATGCATTTTTGTAGTAAAAATCATTGTCCAACAAAGCAATATGTTGTATATCTATATTTACAAATTTGTAGTTAATGGTTTTAACAATATGTTAGCATCATCGGGATCCTGTTTATTAATCATGTGTATGTTTATATTATTGGTATAATTTTATTTGCCTCAAAAAGAATAGAATGTCATTACATTGAATTTTTTCAAAAAGATCTTTAATATTACTAGCAAATATATGCACACTCCGGGTGCAAGTATTTAATGTAATAAAATATTATATTAAATTAGAAAGGCTAATAAAACTAAATAAGAATGCAGATAAAAAGATTTGAAACAGAGGGGGGTATAATCGAAAATTAGAACAACTGAAACTTACTCTTCAATCACACTCGTCTTTCATTGTTATTTTTTCTAATTTAAATATTTAGTTAAAAGAGGAAGTAAATAATAAAATGACAGTTATTTTTTCTTGTTAATGGATTTCATTTAAGATTCATTGAAGAGATTTTTGCTTATATTCATTAAAATAAAACCAAACAATTAGAAATGAATAATACTAAGCACATATTTATTAAAATCCCATTTTTAATATCAATATGCAAATTAGTCTTCCCGTTCACACTGTAAACCGCTATTTTGTTGTATATATAAACATAATTGTATGTTGTTAGTATGTAGATATGGTTAACAGTATTAATAATGTAAAACAATTTTATTAATAATTGAGGTTAAAATAAGAATAAAATCATTGAGAATGTGATGTCAATAACTAAGGGAATTGTAACTTGAGTAGTAATATAGTTTCGGTTACAGACAAAAAAGCACACAATCTCCATTATAATAAGATATAAAAGAGAGAGAGAGAGATGAGAGGTATCCCAAACTTGGTAGTAAGGGATGATTCTATATGTGATATCTAAGACACACTGTATTATTATTGTATGATCCAGTATGTATAAATACAATGAATATTTAAATCACTACAGAGAGCTCAATGTATAATAATCTATATATATATATATATATATATATATATATATATAACACTCAATCTCCATTATAATAAGATTTGCAATAAGAAAGTGGTTCCTGATGGGAGAAAAAGCTCCAACATTCTATGAGGAATTGTTTAAAAGTCAAAGGTGTTTGAAATATTTCCTACAGTTGTTCTTGTTTGAGTGTGAAGTAGTGAGTAAGTCTTGTGTGACCAATGAGTAATTGGGACATAATGACTTATTGCTTTCTGGACATACTAAATGTTGGTCTCCAGTCTTGCAAAGTGGGTTTACTAATAAACTTACCTGTGAGAATGTATAAGAGCATTGAATCCCAAACCATTTCGCCAAGATGAAGAAAAGTTCTCAATGTGAACACCAGGATACCTGTAACGAGAAATCAGACTCATTTTAAAAATTTAAAGAAAAACGCTAGAAGGTATATCGGGTGTTTTGCATACAATAATAAAGATGACAACAGTCTGAAAAATTTTAATTATACCAAACAAATACATTCATACATACACTGCATTTTAAATCATTTACGAGATTACATTTTTTTCAATTTCTTCAGAAACTACCAGTCGAAACTCTTATAGAATAAATATATGCATATATAGATATATG
>CM042180.1:4330126-4338463 GCA_023376005.1 Doryteuthis pealeii
GAATTTGTCACCCCATTAATATATATCAACAACAAATGTCACCCTAATTATTTGTTGTATATGTCAGCAAGATTTCCCAATTATGGTTTCAATTACAAAACATTCTTTCATAAGATTAAAATTAATGTCATTAAAAATTCCTTTTAAGGAATTTTGATTTTGTCTCTTGGAAAAAATTTATTGTCTATGATATTTAATATAAAGAAGAAAAAAAAGAATAATAACCTGATTGTTTTTAACGTGTCAACACATATAGGGTTTAAGAGGTTAGGGAATTGTGTTCATTGCATGCTCATATTTATGTTTTTGTGTCGTTGTTTCCTAAGAGGTTTTGCTTTTTTATTGGGTTATCTGCCCGCACCCGGAAGTCTGGACAATAGGGGGCAGAGGATAGAACCCTGACTCAGCAGAAGAGATACGGTAGGCACAAGGGTAAGACCAAAGCCGGCACCCGTGAGGAACACGTCAACTACGACTAGAATAAACTGTTAACCCAAATATAAACTCTTATAATTGCCTTGTACCTTTCCTTCATAAATACAGTCATATTTGTAACATTACTACTTGTTTACTTTATTTCTGTTATTTTGCCATCAAATAAAAATTATTGAAAGGCTACTGTCCAATAGTCAAGAGAAGACAACAGTAAAAAAAAGTTGTTGGGGCGGCTCAAAGTCGGTATCAGCCAATCAGCAAGGGAGTCTATCCCTTTTCAATAGCGCTAGACCAAGGAGATTGTTTTTTGCGTCTAAGGTGGAGCGCCACACCTACCATCAGCTCCTTACTTTACCGCACAGATCCCTGTGCTACTCATAACACTAAGTTGGCGAGGACCGGTATCGAACTAGGAAGGTTCCTAGTTCGATACCGGTCCTCGCCAACTCAGCGTTATGAGTAGCACAGGGATCTGTGCGGTAAAGTAAGGAGCTGATGGTAGGTGTGGTTTCTAGCCGAACGCTCTACCGACTGAGCTAACCCGGAGGTGCTTGGTGTAATGGTTAGAGTCGTAGGAAATGGACTCGTCAACCCGAGTTCAAATCCTGGACGAGACTATTTGCATTTCACATAGCACTTGGGAAAAGTATGAATCCATATATTCTCCCTCCAGCTATGGGTAAATAGTAGGACAGACTGGGCTCTTTAACCTTGGATAGGTACCTTGGATAGTCTAGAAGAAGGAAATCTCTGAATTCAAACCTGTTAAACTCCACTTAAGAAATTGACCTTGTGTCACATCCTGCTCATGTGGAGGGGTTGGTGTGTATATATATATATATATATATATATATATATATATGAGGAATTAATATAAAATATTTCTGTGATAGCATTCAACCATAATAGAGAACCCAAACGTACATATAAATAATATATATATATTAATGTCGGTATCAGCCAATCAGCGAGGGAGTCTATCCCCTTTTCACTAGTGCTAGACCAAGCAGATTGTTTTTTGCGTCTGAGGTGGAATGCCACACCTACCATCAACTCCTTACTTTACCGTATAGATCTCTGTGCTACTCATACGCTGAGATGGCGAGGGCCTGTATCAAACTAGGAACCTTGTGGTTTCTAGCCAAATGCTCTAACGACTGAGCTAACCCGGCCCTTAAGTTAAAACAGTATGTAGGGGTGATTAGAGTTTCGGACCACTCTGTACATACATCTTGTAGTGTAATGGTTAGCATTCTACATTAGCAAACCATTGTTAGTGAGTTCAATTCTCACGGGGTGACTAACTTCTGGCTTTGTGCCAAATCCCTGAAGAGTGGGTGGGTAGGGGCATATCAAGATTTTAGAAGAATACTTACCCATCAGTTTTGCGCTGACACCAGAGCAAAAGAGCATCTCTTGCAGATCGTTTCTCACTATCCTGGTCATCCTCCTCCTGAAAAAATGAAAAAAAAAAAAAAATAATTTAGCCACGAAAAGGTGTTTTTTATCATGTATTGCTGTACCAGATCTTCTTATAAACGAGATTGTGTGTGTGTGTCTGTGTGTAATCAAAACTATGTCACCACAAACGTCACAATTCCCTTAGTTATTTACATCATATTCTCAATGATTATTATTCTCTTTCTCTTCTCTTTCTTCTCTCTCTCTCTCTTCTCTCATTTTTGCTCTCTGTCTCTTTCGTTCTTACTTCTCTCTAGACTGTGTTAGATTTGCCTCAAAGCAGCCCATGTTATTAAAATCCTTAAATGTGGCTTACATATCGCTAAGAAATAAAGGTTTACATGGTATATGGTATGGGAAATTTGCATACTGGTTTTAACAAAACTAGGTTTAATAAATAATTACTTTCTGTTCTTTCTGATTTGATATAATATTTCATTACATTAAAATTTAATGCTTGCACCCAGCAGAGGGTGCATATTTTTGCTGGTAATATATATATATATATATATATATATATATATATATATATATCTTATTATAATGGAGATTGTGTGTTTTTATGTCTGTAACCGAAACTATATTACTAATCGAGTCACAATTAATATAGTTATTTACATCATATTCTCCATGATTTTATTTATATTTAAACCTGAATTATTAATAAAATTGCTTCACCTTTTTATTAGTGTTGTCCATATCTACATACAAATAACATGCAATTGTATTTATATATACAAAAAATAGCGGTTTGCAGTGTGAATGGGAAGGCTAATTTGCATATTGATATTAAAAATGTGATTTTATTAAATATGTGCTTAGTATTATTGATTTCTAATTGTTTGGTTTTATTTTCATGAATATAAGCAAAAATCTCTTCAATGAATCTTAAATGAAATCCAATAACAAGAAAAAATAACTGTCATTTTATTCTTTATTTCCTAATTTAACTAAATTGTTAAATACGTAAAATTCAGCAATGAAAGACGGGAGTGATGGAGGAGTAAGTTTCATTTCTATTTTTCTATTATACCCCCACTCTGTTACATATCTTTTTATCTGCCTTCTTATTAGACTTTCTAATTTAATACGATATTTCATTACATTAAAACCTAAATACTTGCACCCGGAGGGTGCATATATTTGCTAGTATATATAATATAATAAGATAAATATATAAAGGTTTTACATATCTATTTATTTGATGACAAAGGAACATTCACGACCATATTGGTTTCATGCAATGCAATCATCAGGTGAAGATGTTTCAAATACAAGGAAAATCAAAAAATTGCAAAAAGTTTCAGAAAATTCAATAGACATGGGATGCGTATGATTTTTTTTTTCAATTTTTTTTCTTCAATTTTCTTCAATTTTTTCGATTTTCCTTGCATTGGAAACATCTTCACCTGATGATTGCATCGCATGAAACCAATATGGTCGTGAATGTTCCTTTGTCACCTAATAAATAGATATGTAAAACCTTTACATATTTATCTTATTATATTATATAACAGCTCTATTTTATATTGAGCACTCTACCAATAATACTGCCTTTGGTACGCCATTCCAGCTCGTACAGAGGGGTTAGTGTGTGTGTATATATATATATATAACTTTTTGGGTATGATTAAATAAAAAATGTAAATTCAGGGAGGGATGCTATTCTGTACGAGCACCAAAACATTAATGATTTTGTTGGGGGAAGGGGAGGGTTCGGATACCAGAAAAGGTGTGCGAGTGCTATGACTCTCACAAAATTAGGGTCCCCTGTATCAGACCACTTTTCACCTAAATTTATTTATTGTCTGATCATGAGGAATTTGTGTCCATTTAAAAAAAAACAAATATTATCTTACAGGTAACCAAGGAAACCTGATCAGCATCTTTAACAAAAGAGTTCATGAGAAATACACCCCCACCCCACCCCCCAAAACCTTTCAAGCAGGTAGGATGCCACCTGCATTCCACAAGTTCAGTGGAGCGAAGAACTAAAGAAGAATCAAATATCCCTGACAGGTAAGACAAACGACATCTCGAAATTTCAGGAGGGAGGAATGTTTTTTTGGTCAGAGCACATGGATACAGGTTTTGGCATACCAATAGTATCAGGGGGAAGGCGCTTTTTGTATTGATACACAGACTTTATATATATATATATATATATATATATATATATATATATATATATATAAGACCGGTTTTGTAAGGAAAACAAAATCAGTGAAGCAAGTTCATGTTCTGGGTGGGTTTGTTCGTGTTTCACCTAATTTTACCTAAAAAGCACACACACACACACAAAAGACCAGATGAGTTGATATTGTGTTTTTTTATATATATATATATATATATAGATAGATAGATAGAGGTTTATGCATACCAATAGGAGTATCAGGAGGGGAAATGCCTTTTATATTGATACACAGACTCACACACTATATATATATATATATATATATATATATATATATATATATATATATATATTATATATAAAGACCGGTTTTGTAAGGAAAACAAAATCAGTGAAGCAAGTTCAAGTTCTGGGCGGGTTTGTTCGTATTTCACCTAATTTTACCTAAAAAGCACACACACGCACACACACACACACACACAAAAGACCAGATGAGTTGATATTGTGTTTAAATACATAGATAGATAGATAGATAGATAGATAGATAGATGAGAGGTATCCCAAACTTGGTAGTAAGGGATGATTCTATATGTGATTTCTAAGACATACTGTATTATTATTGTATGATCCAGTATGTATAAATACAGTGAATCTTTAAATCACTAAAGAGAGCTCAATGTATAATAAACTTTTTAGATTATATACAGAGCAATATTTATCTTAGAAAGGAAGGGAAAAACTCAACACCGTTATTCCATAATAAATTTATTTCGACTAAAATGGGGCCTTTATAAATCTAAGTTGATTTAACAAAGCTCCCCAATTCAAGTCTCATCAGATGGTAGATCAAGTAATTTGAATTGCATGGAATTACGGTGTTGAGTTTTTCCTTTCTTTCTAATATATATATATATATATATATATATATATATATATGAGTATGAAAAGGTGGAATGAAAACATCACACAATGCTGTTAAAGAAGAAAACAATTTATAATATAATCATAGCTGATACTGATCAATATTTCGATTTTACAAAAATCATCATCAGAGCTCATTCACTCCCGTAGTTGTTTGGGTCGGAGAGGAAAGTCAGTATTAAGGTTTTTTGTTTTGTAAACTGATTTGACTTTCCTCTCCGACCCAAACAACTACGGTAGTGAATGAGCTCTGATGATGATTTTTGTAAAATCGAAATATTGATCAGTATCAGCTATGATTATATTATAAATTGTTTTCTTCTTTAACAGCATTGTGTGATGTTTTCATTCCACCTTTTCTTACTCATATTGTCGGATTCATTTCCTTTCTTTTAACTTGTATATATATATATATATATATATATATATATATATATATAATATTATATATATGTGATATCGGCCTGTCAGCTTGGCAGTCCGGTTTCAAATCACGCACAAGGCGGCCTTCCTATCTATAGCTCTGCTGATGAGGCCTAATAGGCCGAAATGTACATACAGAGATTGATTTTTCTCGATTTGTTTAGCCATACATTTAAATAGGCATTCCCGCCTAATTCATTATTAATTAATTAATTTTCAAAATTAGGTACGACTCCAATTAAGCACATATTCACCCAAAAATTGTTGGCAAAAAAGCCATTCCAAACATACCATGTTTACATATATATATATATATATATATATATATATATATGATACAGGTTTATGCATACCAATAGGAGTATCAGGAGGAGAAATGCCTTTTATATTGATACACAGACTCACACATATATAAAGACCGGTTTTGTGAGGAAAAATGAAAGAAAATGAAATCAGTGAAGCAAGTTCAAGTTCTGGGCGGGTTTGTTCGTGTTTCACTTTTACTTAAAATACACCTACACAAAAGACCAGATGTTGTGAATGATTCTCTTGAGAAACCTTTATATTCATTCATTCATATACATATATATATATATATATATATATATATATATATACCAAGCGTGTTGGTAGATCCTTGCGGAGAGAAAAAACCCAGCAGAGAGTTTGATTGTAAAAATATACTACCAAACATCAACCAGGAAGAAAAAAATTTTGAAAAAAAGAAAGGACCAAGATATTCGTACTAACAAAAAATAATCTATTGGTACAGTATTTGGCCAAAAGAAAAAACAATTTATATGTATATATATATGTATATAAGACATATATATATTCATATAACCGCTAGGAGAAAGCTAATAAGTAAAAAGTGCTCGATACCTAAGTAGAGCCAAGTAATAAAGATAATCTAATGAGTCAGACGAACCTACTATTAGTTTCGCATAAAGCTCTTCAGGGCTAAAATCTGACTCTCATAAAGCTCTTCAGGGCTAAAATCTGAATCTTTATTATATATATATATATATATATATATATATATATATGGTCATCCACAGACACGTGTTTCAACTTATCAAGTCTCTTCAGTGTGGCTAGACATTTTGTAAGCTACCTACAGCCGGAATTGAAATCTGATCAGTTGGGTGACAGCCTCTCTTCACTTACAGAATGAGAAGGGGATTTTAACTGTTTTAATACATACATCGCTTTGTGTGTAAAGGCCGTCACACACACACACACACACATATATATATATATATATATCTTAGAAAGGAAGGAAAAACTCAACACTGTAATTCCATCATAAATTTATTTCAACCAAAATTGGGGCCTATATGAATCTAAGTTGATTTAATATAGCTCCTCAAAATTTCGTCTCATCAGATGGTAGATCAAGGTAATTTGAATTGCATAACTGAAAAATTTTACTTCTCAAAAAAATTTAAAAAAAAACCTTTTTTTTTTTTTTTTTTTTAACATTGTAAGACTGTCACCAGTTTTTCCTTCCTTTCAAAGATAAATATTGCTCTGTATATAATCTAAAAAGTTTATTATACATTGAGCTCTCTTTAGTGATTTAAAGATTCACTGTATTTATACATACTGGATCATACAATAATAATACAGTGTGTCTTAGAAATCACATATAGAATCGTCCCTTACTACCAAGTTTTGGATACCTCTCATATATTATATATATATATATATATATATATATATACATATATATATATATATATACACACATATATATATATATATATACACACATATACATCTTATTATAATGGAGATTGTGGGTTTGTCTGTCTGTAACCGAAACTATATTACTATACAAGTCACAATTCCCTTTGTTATTTACATCACATTCTCCCTGACTTTATTTTATTTAAACCTCAATTATTAATAAAATTGTTTTACATCATTAAGACTGTTGACCATATCTACATACTAATAACATGCAATTGTGTTTATATATACAACAAAATAGAGGTTTACAGTGTGAATGGAAAGGCTAATTTGCATATTGATCCTAAAAATGTGATTTTAATAAATATATGCTTAGTATTGTTGATTTCTAATTGTTTGGTTTTATCTTATTGAATATGAGCAAAAATCTCGGAGATAAACCTTAAAAGAAATCCCTTAACAAGAAGAAATGACTGTAATATTATTCTTTACTTCCTATTTTAACTAAATAGTTAAATTAAGAAAATTTACAAATGAAAGACGGGAGTAATGGAAAATGATGGAAGAGTTAGTTTCAAAGTTGTTCTATTTTTCACTCATACCCCCTCTGTTCCAATTTTTTTCTTCATTCTTATTCAGTTTCATTAGCCTTTCTAATTTAATATGATATTTTATTATATTAAAACTTAAATACTTGCACCCTACGGAGGGTGCATATATTTGCTAGTATATTTAATATTATTTAATTTTATATCATTTTTTAAATTTCATATATATATGCTCCCAATATTCCTGGTAGAGCACTGTAGAGAAACCATTAATTGAACTTTCACCGTCTAGCGTAAGGCATTTACTCGCCTGTTGTTTACAGAATTGAGGTCTCTGGTGATTGTAAAAACATATCTACGTAAGTATGTATCAATTAATTGTTTGCCTCTCACTATCAGTCACTGAGGGCCGTGGGGGTAAGGAGCTTGACAGAAGAAAATTCTGAAGTAGCCGTTAAAAAGTTGAGCTGTACTGATGAGACACTAAACATCGAAAAACATGTCTGTGGATGACTAATAATTTATATATATATATATATATATATATATATAATCTATGTGAGAGAAAAATGGAAGTGAATTCGACGGTATGTAATATAGTGAAAAATTTGGAAAAAATACAGGTTCAAATTAAATGAGTGATATCTATTCAGGCCACACTGCAGTGGTTAAAATCTGTTCAGATAGATCTTCCTTCCCCAGGGGGGGGGGTTTTTTTTGTTG
>CM042180.1:4338563-4384297 GCA_023376005.1 Doryteuthis pealeii
TTTTACCATAAAAAGCAACCAACACACCACAAGAAGGACAACAGATGCCAGTTAGATATCTGTGTTTTTTTATTATTAATATATATATTAGATTCAGATAGGATAGACGGTTTAGCATACAATTACGATGTATCAGCGAGGGAACATGCCTTTTATATTTGATACAACAGACCTCACACATTTCTATATATATTATTATAATATATTATATAATGTTATATATATAGATTATATATTATATATAAAGACACGGTTCATTTGTAAGAAAACCAAATCAGTGAATGCACGTTTCAAGTATTTCTGAGGCGGGTTCTGTTCGTATTTCACCTAATTTTAGCCTAAAAAAGCACACCACACGCACACACACACACACACACAAAAGACCAGATTTGAGTTGCATATTGTGTTTAAATACTTAGATAGATAGCGATAGGATTTAGATAGAATAGATAGATGAGAGGTATCCCAAACTTCTGTAGTAAGGGATGACTTTTCTATATGCTGATTTCATAAGACATAACCTGTTATTTATTATTGTATGATTCGTATGTATAAACTACCGGCATCTTTAAATCATAAAGAGAGCTCAATTGTAAATAAACTTTTTAGCATTCTATACGAGAGCAAATATTTTATCTTAGAAAGGCAGGGAAAACTCAACCAACCGTAGTTCAGCATAATAAATTTATTTGGAAACTTAAGAATTGGCGGCCTTATAATCTAAGTTATTTAACAAAGCTCCCCAATTCAGTCTACATAGATGGCTAGACTACAAGGTTAATTGAATTGCATGGAACTTACAGGGTGTTAGAAGTTTTTCCTTTCTTTCCTAATTACATATATATATATATATATAATATCTATATAATATGAAGTTATGAAGAAGGTGGAATGAAGATCACACAATGCTGTTAAAGAAGAAAACAATTTATAATATATCATAGCTGATACTGATCAATTTCGAACTTTTACAAAATAGGGTCATTCAGAGCTTCATTCACTCCCGTAGTTGTTTGGGGTCGGAGAGGAAAGTCAGTATTAAGGTTTTTTCTGTTTGTTTAAATCTGATTGACTTTCCTTCTCCGACCCAAAACACTACGGTAGTGAATGAGGCTTGATGAATGTGTTTTTGTAAAATCGAAATATTGATCCAGTATCAGCTATGGATTATATTATAAATTGTTTTCTTCTTTAACAGCATTTGCTTGAGTGTTTTCATTTCCACTCTTTTATCTACTTCATATTGTCGGATTCATTGTCCTTTCTTTTTAATTGTATCACTACATATTATATAATTATATCACTATATATATATACTCATTATTATATATAATATTGTGATATCGGCCTGGGTCCAGCTATGGCTAGTTCGGTTTCAAACACGCACAAGGCCGGCCTTTCCTATCTATAGCTCTCGCTGTATGAGGCCTAATAGGCCGAAATGTACATACAGAGATTTGATATTTCTCGATCTCTGGTTAGCCCATACATTTACAATAGGCATTCCCGCCTAAATTAATTATTAATTTAATTTCAATTTTTCAAAATTAGGTTAACGCTCCAATTAAAGACACATACATTCACCCACAATTGTTGCAAAAAAGAGCCATTCCAAGACATACCCCATTCTACATATATATATTCTTATACTATTAGTAATAATATTATATATGCATACAGGTTTATGCATACCAATAGGAGTATTCAGGAGGAGAAATGCCTTTATATTGATACACAGACTCACACATATATAAAGACCGGTTTTTGATAAATGAAAGAAAATGAAATCAGTGAAGCAAGTTCAAGTTCTGGGCGGGTTTGTTCGTGTTTCCTTTTTACTTAAAATATACCCTACACAAAAGACCAGATGTTGTGAATGACTCTCTTGAGAAACCTTTATATTCATTCATTTATATATATATATATATATATATATTTATATATATATACAAGCGTGTTGGTAGATCCTTGCGGAGAGAAAAAACCCAGCAGAGAGTTTGATTGTAAAAATACTACCAAACATCAACCAGGAAGAAAAAAATTTTTGAAAAAAAGAAAGGACCAAGATATTCGTACCAACAAAAAATAATCTATTGGTACAGTATTTGGCCAAAGAAAAAACAATTTATATGTATATATATATGTATATAAGATATATATATATTCATATAACCGCTAGGAGAAGCTAATATCTAAAAAGTGCTCGATACCTAAGTAGAGCCAAGTAATAAAGATAATCTAATGAGTCAGACGAACCTACTATAGTTTCGCATAAAGCTCTTCAGGGCTAAAATCTGAATCTTTATTTTATATATATAATATATATATATATATATATATATGGTCATCCACAGACACGTGTTTCAACTTATCAAGTCTCTTCAGTGTGGCTAGACATTTTGTAAGCTACCTACAGCCGGAATTGAAATCTGATCAGTTGGGTGACAGCCTCTCTTCACTTACAGAATGGGAAGGGGATTTTAACTGTTTTAATACATACATCGCTTTGTGTGTAAAGGCCGTCACACACACACACACACACACATATATATATATCTTAGAAAGGAAGGAAAAACTCAACACTGTAATTCCATAATAAATTTATTTCAACCAAAATTGGGGCCTATATAAATCTAAGTTGATTTAATATAGCTCCTCAAAATTTCGTCTCATCAGATGGTAGATCAAGGTCATTTGAATTGCATAACTTTATCTAAAAATTTAAAAAAAATTTTTTTTTTTTACATTGTAAGACTGTCACCAGTTTTCTTCTTTTCTAAGATAAATATTGCTCTGTATATAATCTAAAAAGTTTATTATACATTGAGCTCTCTAGTAATTTAAGATTCATATACTGTCATTACAGAATAATAATACAGTGTGTCTTAGAAATCATATATAGAATCATCCCTTACTACCAAGTTTTGGATACCTCTATATATATATATATATAATATATATATATATATATATACAACATAATACATCTTATTATAATGAGATGTGGGTTTGTCCTGTCTGCTAACCGAAAAATATATTACTATACAAGTCACAATTCCCTTTGTTTTACATCAACATTCTCCCTGACTTTATTTATTTAGAACCTCATTTTTTAATAAAATTGTTTTATCATTAGACTGTTGACCATATTCAACTAATAACATGCAATAAAACAACCAAAATAGAGGTTTACAGTGTGAATGGAAAGGCTGCATATTGATCTAAAAAATGTTGAAATAAAATATATGTTAGTATTGTGATTTCTAAGTTTTATCTTATTGAAATGAGCAAAAATCTCAACCTGTAAAAGAAATTTAACAGAAGAAATGACTGTAATATTATTCTTTATATTTTAAACTAAATAGTTAAATTAAGAAAATTTAAATGAAAGAAGTAATGGAAAATGATGGAAGAGTTAGTTTAAAGTGTTAACTCATATCAATTTTTTTCTTCATATCAGTTTCATTAGTCTAATATAATATGTATTATAATAAATATTTAATATATTAATATATTTAATTTTATATTCATTTTTAAATTTCATATATATATGCTCCCAATATTCTGGTAGAGCACTGTAGAGAACCTAATTGGAACTTTCACCGTTTCACGTAAGGCATTTACTCGCCTGTTTACAGAATTCAGGTCTCTGGTGATTGTAAAAACATATCTACGTAAGTATGTATCAATTAATTGTTTGCCTCTCACTATCAGTCACTGACGCCCGTGGGGGTAAGGAGGCTTGACAGAAGAAGAAAATTCTGAAGTAGCCATTAAAAAGTCGAGCCATACTGATGAGACACTAAACGTCGAAAAACGTGTCTGTGGATGACTAATAATTTATATATATATATATATATATATATATATATATATGTGGAAGAGAAAAATGGAAGTGAATCCGACGGTATGTAATATAGTGAAAAATTTGAAAAAATACAGGTTCAAATTAAATAGTGATATCTATTCAGCCAACACTGCAGTGTTTCAATCTGTTCAGTAGATCTTCTTCAGGGTTTTTGTTGATATAAGGAAAAGTAAAATTTATCACAGAATAATAAGGAGACTGTGATAGTTTTTGTTGATCAGTTTGTTTAAAAATGTTTTGAATGGAAAATTAGCACTCTTAGAATAATTTGAATTTTATGAAAGCTGGGATATTCGGTTTTGAAAGATGACATCGAACATTCTCTTACGTAGTGTGAGAAAGAGAGGGGGCGGGAGAGTGTGTATGGAAATGTGAGTAGATTAATCATTTTCATTTGGGTGTCTATGTGACCGTGTGTGTAAGTGAGCGCATGTGTGTGTGTGTGTGTTTATTTGTTTTTATTTTATGTACGTGAATGAGAAAGTGTGTATGTGTGTGTGTGTGTAAAATTTATTAGTTAAAGTTGTAATTATTATTTTGTTTTTATTATTGTACTTGTTTGTATATTTATTATTCATTTAACATATATATATATATATATATATATATATATATATACATACACACACACATACATGTATACAAGCATATATAATTATATATATAATATATATACATACACACACAACATGTGCTTACACATATAAGTGTGTATATAATACATAAGTGGTGAGATTTTTATAAAATATATATATATAAATTTTATGTATGTTAACATCTGCCTTAACAGTCAATATAACAATTACTATAAATCTCCTTAGTTCAATATCATTTATAATACCAATTCTAACACGACTGCAAGTCATTTGTATTTTTGTAAACATTGTGTCTAGACTAATTTGAAACACCTACGCTCACATACCCATGCTTAAAAAAAAAAAAAAGCAAAAAAAAAAAAAATACTGCATTTTTATTTTTCATCTGTATAACATAATACATAAAATTTTTTTAATATATTTCGCACACAAACACACACACATTATATTTATATATATATATATATATATATTATATGATTTATTATATATATAATGATTTATCATATATAGATTTTTGTCCTGTTTTTCTTGTTTTTGTTCTTTTTTTTCCAATGCTTTAAAAGACCAAACAAACAACGTTCACAAGAACATAACATACATATAAAGTAAAGTCGACGGGGCGGCCTAATGTCGGTATCGGCCATGCAGCAAGGGAGTCTATCCCCTTTTCACTAGCGCTAGACCAAGGAGATTGTTTTAGCGTCTGAGGTGGAGCGCCACACCTACCATCAGCTCCTTACTTTACCGCACAGATCCCTGTGTTACTCATATGCTGAGTTGGCAAGGGTGAGTATCGAACTAGGAACCTTGTGGTTTCTAGCCGAACGCTCTACCGACTGAGCTAACCCGGCCCCGAAACCATGCCTGAACCCAGAGTCATCATCTGATGAAGGTTTTATTGGTTGCAATGCTACTGTGTAAACAGCAGTCATAATATATATATATATATATATGACCGGTTTTTGTGAGAAAAATGAAATCAGAGAACCAAGTTCAAGTCCTGGACGAGTTTGTTCATGTTTCACAATCTTGATATCCTTTAGAAAAAGTCTAAATCGAATCAGTAGAGCTTAGAATATGCTGTCTGTATTCCATGTCAAATCATCCAAGCCATGTCACCAACCACCTTCAAAAGTGTGGATTATGATAAAGTTAGCCAATCCCTAAAATTTGAGCTTCCAATTCCAAAAATTGGTGGAGTTATGTCAAATTTTGTTTTATTCATTCTTGATAGATACTCAATTTCTTCTTTTTTTTTAACATTTTCTAAAACTTATTTTTTTCCTATTTAACCCATAGATGAGACTAACATGTACTACCACTGGGTCAGATAGTTTGGTTTGTTTTTACGGCATATCAACCTTGGTGGGTCATTTAATGCCGACAAAATTGTGAAATAAATTAATTCTTAATGCATAATACAATTTTGTTTATCAACTCATGTTTTTTATTCAACCCATAATGGGACCCTAACAGATACTACCACTCCGAGTCAGAGTGGACCTGGGAGCAATGGTGATAAAGGGGTGCTCCACATTCCCCTAACCTCCAGAACTGGAACCTCACCATCAGATAGAGTTTAACGTCATTCCCAGGACATGTAGACCCTCAGTCACCACCTTCTAGCACCCACATGGTAAGAAGGATTGGGGGTTGCCATAAGGGCATAGGGTTGGAACAATCATATAGGTGCTATGGCTTGACGTGGCCAGCCGATTGATCAGAGGAGGCCTCTCCGACCGACCGTCTAGCCCAAGATAGGGCCAAAGTGGAGTATTGCAAGTCATGAACTGCTCATCCACCTTGGTTCTATCCTTAAGCATCATGGGTCGCCACCCACGGCCAACAGGTGGCCCCATTGGGGGAGTCTTACCCCTCTGCAGAGGTGCATTCTAACGCCCCAGTCGACAGGGTGGTTCACAATCTTGATATCCTTTAGAAAAGCCAAAATCCAATCAGATGATATTGAAGTCAGTCTACTATTGGTTTGAACAACAGCAACTAGCCAAGCACAACTGAATCAGTGTTAAGACAACTGGTACTTATAGGAATTCAGAATAGTTCACTCATGCATTTTGGTGATTCCATTCCTTGAGTCCTGATTGGCTGCTTGGTTTCTATGATGTTAGGAGCTTCATAAATAACCTGCCATTTTGCAGTAGTCTTTGCAGCAAAACAGGTTCCTATTAAGTTACGACTGCTTGCTGCCTTGTCTTACCAATTCGACGGTAATTGGAACTAGTATGATTATTCTACAGATGAGACTAACACATACTACCACTCCGGGTCAGAGTGGACCAAGGAGTAATGGTGATAAAAGAGTAATCCACACTCCCCAGAGCTCCAAAATTGGATCTTCTCCATTAAATGTGGTTTAACGTCATACCCATGACACCCTTTCTCATGGGCAACAGTACAAAGTAATTTGAGACCTGCATGTCAGACTAAGCTTTAGTAAATAATATCAAAATCGACAGACAATCAAAGAAACACAAGATAGTTGGTAGCATATCTAATTGCTAAGGATTCCTTAAATGGACTAAAGAAGTAAAAAAAAAAGAAAAAAAGTGTCTCAAGTGAATAAGTAGACAAATATATATCATAATACCAATACACCCTTCATCATGACTATTATCTTATTACTAGTTATAAGGTTTACATTCCTAACTTGCCAAAGTTCTATTTAATCCAAGGGGACAAGAGAGGGAATTACCTCTTGCTAGAGATAGGCGCTAGGTATAGAAAACAATAGTAAATTCATCCTACTCTAGTTGTTTTTAGTTAGTTGGTTACTACACCAATCAGCTCTATGCAGATTCTGGATGCTATGCAGAAGACCTACCAGAAGCGATGACTGATAGGTACGGGTGGTGAGATAGAGTCATTGGGATTTGTGCAGTCAGTGCAATCATGATGATGATGAAGTATTGCTATCTAATAAATCAAAAAATAGAAAGAAAAAAAAAATTCTTGTGTGGTCTTTGTTAGATTAAAGGTAGGAATGTCATGGAATATGATCTAGGAGAATGTTTCTAAAATAATAAGTTTACTTGAGGGGGGGGGGAAATAAATAACTTTAATGGAGAAGTAGAAAATTAGTCACAAAATGAGGTTATGTATTATCTGTTTCAAAATTGCATATTTTAAGTCGACAATGTGACACCGAAAAATTAAATTGGTATATAAAAGCAACAGTAAATTCATCCGACTATTGTTGATTTTATATCGCAATACCAATAAACCCTTCATCATGACTATTACCTTATTACTAGTTGTAAAGATTACATTCCTTACTTGTCACAATTCTATTTAATGGTAGGGGACATGAGAGGGAATTTCTGCCAGTGGGTGCTAGGTATAGAAAGCAGCATTAAGTTTAACATAGCATTGTTGTTTTATATCATAATACAAGAGAAAGAAAGGTAAAGAAGGAAAAAGAGGTGTGAAAGAGAGAGAGAGAGAGAAACAGAGAGGAGAGAAACAGAGAGAGAGAGAGAGAGAGAACAGAGAGAGAGAGAGAGAGAGAGAGAGAGAGAGAGAGAGAGAGAGAGAGAGAGAGAGAGAGAGAGAGAGAGAGAGAGAGAAAGAGAGAAAGAGAGAGAAAGAAACAGAGAGAGAGAAAGAACAGAGAGAG
This sequence comes from Doryteuthis pealeii, assembly GCA_023376005.1. Classification (NCBI taxonomy): domain Eukaryota; kingdom Metazoa; phylum Mollusca; class Cephalopoda; order Myopsida; family Loliginidae; genus Doryteuthis; species Doryteuthis pealeii. Next base: position 4,346,665 of record CM042180.1, read on the forward strand.
AGAGAGAGAAGTAAAAGAGAGAGAGAGAGAGAGAGAGTAAAAGAACAGAGAGAGAGAGAGAGAGTAAAAGAAAAACAGAGAGAGAGAGAGAGTAAAAGAAACAGAGAGAGAGAGAGAGAGTAAAAGAAACAGAGAGAGAGAGAGAGAGTAAAAGAAACAGAGAGAGAGAGAGAGAGTAAAGAAACAGAGAGAGAGAGAGAGAGAGAGAGTAAAAGAAACAGAGAGAGAGAGAGAGAGAGAGAGAGCGTAAAGAAACAGGAGAGAGAGAGAAGAGAGTAAAGAAACAGAGAGAGAGAGAGAGAGAGAGAGATGTTAAAAGAAACAGAGAGGAGACTGTCACCTGTTTGATAAAACATCACTGCATTAACTTGAACTTGTTTTGTTGGGACGAAGATTTTCTAACACCTGTAATGACAAATCAAATGACATAAAATACAATGTTAAGGAAGTACACATGGAATAATGGATATCAATATTGAAAATGGACCCAATGATCCAAGTTCAAATCCTGGATGAGGCTGTTTGCATTTCACTTAGCACTAATGCCCTTGGGGAAAATATGAATGATTCTCTTCTCACTTCCTAACTATAGATAAATAGTTGGGTAGACTAAGTTCTTTAGACCTGGTAAGACATATATATATATATATATATATATATATATATATTACAGTATAGGTACAAGTGATAACCTACTCGAGGATCCCATGGACCATGGTGAAACTCGAGTAGGTTATCACTTGTACCTATACTGTGAAACTCGAGTAGGTTATCACTTGTACCTATATTGTAATAAATTTGCTCTACTAACGTATTGAGCACTTTGTATTTGTTATATCGCTGACTTACCTTCCTGAATTTTGCACCATTGTGACCATATTCACCGGTAAGTCACCTTTTCCATTATACACACACACACATATATATATATATATATGAGGAAAAATGAGTAAAGAAAAGAAATGTAGATGGATAAAATGAATTGAATCGATATCACATTAATCGATATCACTTACACATGTGTTTCGGTCAGTTTATGTGTGTGAAAATATTTCGCACACATAGAAGAATCGACCTTCATCAGAGTGAACATTTATTTTGATATATATATATATATATATATGGAGAAAAAATGTATTCATATTAAACAAAAACATATAGTAAATCAAACCTTAAAATAAAAAGCAGCTCTGTTTTTTTTGTGGTTGGCTTTCACCATAGTGTCTATATGTCCACAGGAGTTTATCCTTGCTTCTGCAGCAGTGTCCAGCATGTCTTGTTTGTCTTACTGGGATGCTTTGTGTGATAGGGGAAAAGTGGCCATACAGCTGCTTTCTTGTGGGGTGTTGCTTCCAAGATTTTTGTTCAGGACATCACACAGCATCCTTGTGTAGGTCCCATTAAAACATTCATCAGGTCAGACATAGTTTCAAGGTCAGAGCATCATAACCTCTAACTTGGAGCACCCCCAGCAGTATTTTATCCTACCACAAGATGTTTTGGTTATCTATCACATATTGGGAATGCCAGATCAAAATGCAGTTCCTTGATGCCAAATTTGACATCTGGAGCTAATTTGTTCATCTGGAGCCAAGATCCTTTAGATTTTGGTGGGTCAGGGGTCAGCATTTTTTTAAATGCTACAGTGAACACTTCCAGTTCTCTTGCTTAGCTTTGTTTTTGCTGCTTCAACAAATTAAAAATATACGTAATACATTTATGATAAGCTGTAAGATATTGTGACGAAATTGAAAGGCAGCCCTATGAACAAGCGGATTCCCAGCCCCCACAAACAAAGCGCGTCAGGATATGTTTGACCTGTGCGAGGGGGAAGAGTGTGGCAAGTGGCTATGGATATTTGAACTCGCTACCTCCTCATAGCTGAGGTGCTGTTGGCAGAGACCCGGATGAGGTATATCGGAATTTGCATAAGTGCAGCCGAACAAGCAGAAATAAGATGAACTGTCGCTGACACAAGCAGTGAGGAAGAAAGTGTTTGGACGGCAAGTGAAATCTGACGACTGCTATTTGAAGTGAGAGTAACGTGCTCAGTTGGGAAAGGAATTACATTTCCTTTGCTAGAGAGAGTTGCAAAAGATTAATATTATCTTGAATTTTTAGACCATCCACAAGAGATATTTATTTTCTTTATGACACTCCATTAAAGGTATTTTCATACATCATGTTTAGGTTTAAGAAATTGGCTTATATCTTGTTATAATAAAAACAATCTTGATGAAAACTCTATCAATAATCATTGACAAATTGTCTAAAAGTATTCGGTACAGACTTTAGTAATATTTCTATTCTTAAAACATTGCTATTGCCATTAATATGAAGTGTTTATGTGTTTATAATTATTGTGGACTTTATTAATATGTTGGCTCTTAAAAAATTCATATTGAAACTGTAAAATAATCTGACTCTTTTTCTTTGGGTGAATAAAAAAGATGCTACTAGATTAAAAAGAAATAACATCAGCCTTGTCCGCTGGTGCTGGAGAATACACCAGATTCATCTCTGCAGAGCAGTAAAATGCCCCCCAATGGGGCCACGGGTAGTGAACCATGGGGCTTCAAGAATAAATCAAGCAAAATGTCTTTGGCATAAAATAACCCAGCAAGGGTTGACAAGCCGTAAAATCCAAATAACCAACCAACCAGAGAGATGCCACCATTGTGTTAGAATTCATTGGATCAGTCTCACAGATACTACACTTTAATCTCAGCTCAAAGGCCAACAAAGGTTTTCTGAAAAACACTATCAACGTCAATGAAAAGAAATCCATAAGACTCACCTTTGGTAATCCGGGTTTGTCCAACCATTCTTCACAAATTTGTTTTTCATCTAAGTCCCATTCATCTCTGGATCAGAAAACAAAATAATCACATGAAAAAATTATAATAAATCAAATATAAAGATTTAACAGGTGCCTCATTTTTTTCAAAAATAAAAAAAAAAAGAAAGGGAGAATTATATTTATATCTTCTTATTATAATGGAGATTGTGTGTTTGTCTGTAACTGGAACTATATCACTAAATCATAACTAAGTCACAATTCCCTTAGTTATTTATGTCACATTCTCCATAATTTTATTTTCATTTAAACCTCAATTATTTATAAAATTGTTTTACATTATTAATACTGTTAGATTTATCTACATACAAATAACATACAATTGTATTTATGTATACAACAAAATACCAGTTTACAGTGTAAACAGGAAGGTTAATTTGCATAATTATATAAAAAATTTGATTTGATGATTGGTATTATTGATTTCTAATTGTTTGGTTTTATCTTAATGAATACGAGTAAAAATCTTGGGGATAAATATTAAAAGAATTCTATTAACAAAAAGAAATAACTGTAATTTTATTCATTACTTCCTAATTTCTTTGTCCTTAAGCATCACAGGTTGCTACCCATGGCCAACAGATGGCCACATTGAGGGTGTCTTATTTCCTCTGCAGAGGTATAGTTGGTGTATTCTTCTGCCCCATTTGACAGGGCGGACATGTAAAATCTAAATGTGATGACTATTATAGATGAAAGGGAAATAATTTTCATACACAAGAATCATTATTTTCAAATATACAATACAAATAAAGATTCAGACTGGAACCCAGACCGTTTAAGTGCCAAGAGGCCTCAGTCCAACCAAACATGATAGTCATTGTGAGATTTTTTTCAATAAAAGCCAGAAAAGTAAAATGTTCAAACCAAATTTTTCAGTGCAAAAGAGAAAAATTCTAGCGATAAAAAAAATAAATAAATAAAAATAAAAATTTAAAAATGTTGAAGAAATGCAGAAAACATAGAATAGGAAAACTTCAGACAATTAAATTTATTCAATTTATTTCATTTACATTAACTTTCAACTACTTCAACATTACAGAATAGTATTTGCGTTTTACATAGCACACACATTATATATATATATATATATATATATATATATATATATATATATATTATACATACATGTAAGGTAATCCAAATGACTGGTTGTAAGGGATGATTCTATTTGGGATCTTCAAAATCCCATTGTATAACAATACTGTATGCTCTTGTAGGTGCAAACATATATTCATACAAGGATTTTTATAAATCCTTAAAGAGAGCTCAATGTATAATAATCAATAAATTAGATTATACACAGAGCAATATTTAACTTTCAAAGAAAGAAAAACCAAACAAACCATCATCCCGTTATAATTTATTTCAACCAGAAACTCAAAAAAATTTAAAAAACTTTTTAGAATTAAAAAAAAATATTTTAAAACCCGTCCAATGAGACTAAAAGAATTAAACAAATTTTTTTTTAGTTTCTGGTTGAAATAAATTATAACGGGATGACGGTTTGTTAAGCTTTTCTTCTTTGAAGTTATATATATGTATGGGGGAATTTTAATTTTTAATGTTTGGGGGAATTTTAATTTTAATGTTTGGGGGAATTTAATTTTTAATGTTTGGGAAATTTTAATTTTTAATGTTTGGGGGAATTTTAATTTTTAATGTTTGGGTAATTTTTAATTTTTAATGTTTGGGGAATTTTAATTTTAATGTTTGGGGGAATTTAATTTTAATGTTTTGGAAATTTTAATTTTTAATGTTTGGGGAATTTTAATTTTTTAATGTTTGGGGAATTTTAATTTTAATTTGGGGAATTTTAATTTTTAATGTTTGGGGGAATTTTAATTCTTAATGTTAGGGGGAATTCTAATTTTTGATGTTAGGGGGAATTTTAATTTTTTCATGTTTGGGGGAATTTTAATTTGTAATGTTAGGTAGAATTAAACATCACTGTTTTCTTCAGCTGTGGAGCATTCACAAATAATTTTTAAAAAATTTTCGAACACTTCAAAATTCTCTGAATTTTGACCGTTTTAACTTCAAATATCAAAATTTTTACTCTAATGAAGGCCGTTTTTCTTTGTATGCTTAAATATTTTATTATTTTATATCATTATTTTATTTCATATTTAAAATAATAATAAATAGAATAAATGTGTACATCAACAAACTCCTGGCCAAAACACATGTTGGTAACTAAAATTAAATCAATTTTATCCATTCAATATTTTCTTTCCTTTATTTATTTATCCTTTCACACACACACACACACATATATATATATATATATATATATATATATATATATATATATATATATATATATATATATATATATATATATATATACTTTTCTTTCTTTCTATGCTCATATCTATCTCTGTTAGGTCTTTATCTATCTATTTATCTGTCTCATTCTGGTATTATTTATCTAGCTAGCTTGGTTGGTTCTAGTGTTTTCTGTCAATCAATCTAGCTTTCAAAGTCTACTCTTATCTATCCTAGTCTAGTTTTATCTATCTATCTATCTATCTATCTATCTCAATCCATTTTTATCTATTTATCTCTCTTCTTTGTCACTTTTATCAAACTGTAAATTTCCTAGAATTTCTTTTGCTGATTTTCTCTGAAGATATTTAACATCATTGCTCTCCACTCTTCACTTAACTCTCCAACTTAAACTTCCCCTTACTCTCCACAATCTCTTCTTTGCTCTCCATATTCCCCATAAATTCCAAAACACTCATTTTGTTCTTTATTTTTTTTTTTTTCCTTTTTCTTCTTTGGTTTGATTTATACTAAAAGTTTGAATCTCTTTCCTAATTTTTATTACTAATTATTCATTTTTTCTCTAAAAAAAAAAAAAAAGAAAGAAGACTAAGAAATGACTATGAACAAGTCAAGCAATAACATAAACAATCTCTTCATCAATTAACTACGTCTACCCTTGCCACAAGACATAAAATGATATCAACTTTGGTTTTCCTTTTAGTCACAGAAAATTACAAAGAATCTTTGGAAATGTAAAAATCATCATGGAAGTCCGACAACTGTTTGAAATTTAAAAAAGAAACTAAATATATTCAGCAATCAGGGAAAAATTTGATCAGCAGAATCCTCCGAAGTGTGACACGGGGACATTTAAAAATTTGCGGTGCATGGAGGAGGTTGCTAACGGAAAGGGAGACTGGATTGCTTGATAAATGGTATTTGTAAAGTTGGTTCCAAATGCGGCCTATTTGCTTGGCCAGCTTCATTCTCCTCCTCCTCCTTCTACTTTCCCTGCCTTAAAGGCGATCCTTTGATTAGGTCTCTGAGAAGAGGAGTGAAAGAGGAGAAAAAAAGAGGGAAAGGAGGAGTCAAGAAAAGAAGGGGAGAGAGTTGAAAGAGAAAAAAAGAAAGAAAGGGAGAGTTTTGAAATTGGTTGAAGTGTATGGAGAGTAAGGATGGGGATAAAGTAGAGAGTGGAGAACAAAGATGTAAAATGTCTTCAGAGAAAATTGAGTGAAAGGAAGAGAAAGAGAAAAAGAAGGAAGTGAAGTAAAAAGGAAAAGAAGAAGGAGGATGAATAGAAAAGATAAGAAAGAAAAAAGAGATAATGAAATAAAAGAAGAGTTAGATGAAAAAAAAGAGAAGAAAAGGGAAAAAATGAATGTAAAAAGGAAAGAAAGAGAAGAAATTCAGTGAAAAGAAAAGGAACAAAAGAAGAAAATGAAAGAGCAAAATAAAAAGGAAAGAAGGAGAAGAAAAGAAATAAGAAGGGAAAAAGAATAAGAAAAGAATTAGAATAAAGATAAGGTAGAGAAGAAAAAGAAAAGAAAAAAGAAAGAAAGAGAAGAAAAGAGAATGACAGGAGAAAGAAAAGGAAAAGAAGAAGAGAGAGAAAAGAAGAAGAGAAAGAAAAAAAGAAATAACTGGATGAAAAAAAAATGGAAAGGAAGAGAAAAATGAATGAATTAAAAGAAAGAAAAGGAAAAGAAAAATATGAATGAAAGAGAAGAAAAATGAATGAAAGGAGAAAGAAATAGAAAAGAAAAAAGAAAAGGAAGAAAAGAAAAGAAAAATATGAAAGAAAGTGAAGAAAAAATAATGAAAAAAGAAAGAAAAGGAAAGGAGAAAAGAAAAGGAAAATAAAAAATCTAAGGAAGATGACAGGAAAGGAAAAAAGAAAGGAAGGAAAAAGAAGAAGAGAAGAAAAAGAATGAAAAGAGAAAGATATGAAAAACATAAAAGAAAGAAAAAAAAAAGGAAGAGAAAAAAGAATAAAAAAGATAGAAAAGGAAAAGAAGAAAAATAGAAAGGCAATAAAGAAAAGGAAAAGAAAAGAGAATGAAAAGTTAAAGAAATGGAAAAGAAAAAGAAAGAGAAGAAAAAAAAATGATAAGATAAAAAAAATAGAAAGAAAGGAGGAAGTGAAGGAGGAAAAAAAGGAACGTAAATGAAAGAAAAGAGAAATAAAAAAATGAAGAGAAAAAAACCCAAATGATAAAAGAATAAAACTTAGTGTGACAGTTTAATTCTTTTTAAATCAATACAGTACATGTCAAATAAAAGATTCAGCCAATCTATTATTAACAAGAACACATCCAGCAAGTAACCCAACCATCAATGACAGTCAGTGTGACAAGCGACCAGCAGCTTTACACAAGGATTTCCCACATGCTTCTTTATAATGACAATTCTGAGAGAGAGAGAAAGAAAAAGAGAGATGGGAATCCGTGCTGTTAGTGCAATAGAATAATGATGATGATGATAATGCTGTTAAATTAAAAGCAGTAACTTTACATTTAGTTTGGTTTGGTTTGGTTTCTTTGTTTAATAGCATATCAACTGTTGTGGGTTATTTAATGCCAAAGCCATCCTTGTATAAGAACAGTAATGGCACAATTTAACCCATAGCTGGGGTGTTAGGAAGGAGATTCATACCTTTCCCAAGGGTGTAAGTCTGAAAGTGAACATAATAGCATGACTGGAGTTCAAGCTCGCTTATCATGATGTCACAGTCCAGTATGTTAGCCATTACGCCACGATGACTCCTCCCTTTACATCTAGTTGTTACTTTAGCAAACTGCTTCCTTCAGGTTATCAGTGGTGCCAAAACCCGGGAATGAACCAGGGACCTTCAGATTATCAGACAGTTGTAGTCGTCGTAATTGCTTTGCTCTCCCAGCAGTTCTAGTCTTCTCACTAGCACTATCCAAATATATCTTCTCTTCCACTCATTTCGACAGCCAAAATGCTACTGCAGACTTTCTCACTGATCTGGAAGGGCAGGTCCCTAAATATCCCATTGCTGTGTTTCATCCGGGCTCCTCACTTTGAATTGCATGTTTGACATTCACCAGCATTTCAGCAACAAAGAGGTGACGAGTTCAATTTCCGTGGTCACTCGCCACACATATCCGGACTTGTTTCGTTCGTGGGGGCTGGGAATCTGCTAGTCCACAGTTACCACGAGAGGAATGAGGCAGACACCATTGTTGGGCTTTGTTTAAGGCTTATGGCATCAAAGGGTTTTAATTTGGTCCTGCTGGTCGTATACTAAGATTAGCTTTGTAAATATCTATAGCGTCCCACCTTGTGTTGTCTTAAACTAAGGTTAACATTTAATTGTGGAGCTTTCACATACCTAAAGTTTATCTTAAAACACATGCCGTTTAAACACTTATAGTTTATGTCTAAACACTTATAGCTTCTGTTGAAACATGTACAGTTCAAATTAACGAGATCCAGGTCGAACATAAATAAGAATAAAATCTTTCCTATTTTTTTTAAACAGGTCTTGTTTCCATTTCTGACCCTTTTCCCAATTAGCACAAAATATAGTACCCTAAGACGACTACATTCATACAAGGCCGATCTTGACTTGTCAAGACTATAGCTCTTACATCAACATCTTTATGATGACAAATGTTTTCTTTTTAATTTAAAAAAGCATTTTTAAGTTGTTTTTTTTGTGGGGTGGGGGTTAATAAGCTACTAGCAGGACCTCTGAATATACTACATTATGATAATTTAATTATTACAACATTTGATATGTTTACTTAAGAGCTATTGCAATATAGATCAATATGTACAGATTATAAAAATCTTGATTTAACTCTCTCTCTCACTCTTTTTTTCTTTCTTTTCTTCTTTTCATCTTTTCATTATGTTCAATTGAAACAGATTAGCATTATCACTTTCTCTCTTTTTCTTTCTTATTATATTTTTTCTGAGTAGCATGTTCCTTTTCTTCCCTTTTTTTTTTATAATAAAAATGGAATGGTCCATTATTTAGATGAGAGGTTGACACTGATAGGAAATAAAAATTTGGCGGATAAGCAATACAAGATAATCAGGATTTACATTTTTGCATTTCATCTTGGACAATTTAGACAGTTTCATTTTTACCAGAGGGTGTTACAAGATAATAATGGTCGTAAAATTAAAGAAAATGAGTATCGATATATAGCACTTCTTGAACTTGAATGCTATACTACTTTTTATTTGATCTTGTCTCTTGGCACGTCTCTCCAAAAACTCATGGTTGTTTAGTCAATCTACCCCTATTATACTTTCACTTTACAAAAAGGTTTTCATTAATCTCTATAGTTATACCAGGCCCACCAATTTCTTTTTGGAAAACTTGGACTTTCTCGACCGTTTTGTTTCGTAGAAGCGGTGTTCAGTAAATTGTTATACCTTAAAAAAAATAAGACCATTAAGTGATAAACAGGCAAAATAATGATATGAGAGCTCGACTGATGAAGAAATTGTTTTATTCACAAATCGTGTTCAAATAACACTTGTGGCTTCGGAAACTTTCTTCAATGTGAAACTACAAACAAATATAAACAATTTCTATAATACTTTTGATACAATAATTTGAATAAATAGAAGAGATTTCACGCATTAGTGCTTACCTCTGTTTCGCCTTAAATTTATCTGCTAACGCAAATTCTAGTTGCCGCTATACTAACACTTGGCTCTCTGAAGATGGGGTAAAATAGTGAATGTACCCTCAAAATAAGGGTAATCTGAACATTAGCTACATAAATGAGAATAACCTCCCCTTGTTTCTTTCACTTAGATAAATGGGTTTGAAAAATGTTTTTATTGTGAATCACTTATAACATTAAAGATTTCATTGAAAGAGTTACTTTCTTTGTTGTTCTTTTGCCTCAAGAATTCATAAACATATGAATCTAGTATATCAGCTTGAATGCTATACTGCTTTTTATTTTATTTTGTCTCTTGGAACGTCTCTCCAAAAACTCATGGTTGTTTAGTCAATCTACCCCTATTATACTTTCACTTTACAAAAAAGCTTTCATTAATCTCTATAGTTATACCAGACCCACCAATTACAGTATCTTTCTTTTTAAAACTGTCAGCACAAACTTTCCTTAATAAGTTTCACCAGTGTACAGTGGAGTGTTCTGAAATTTTTCAACTTATGGCAAAATAAAAATTTGTAATAATATAGTTGACTTATAACAAAATATTTTTTAAACCCATCTAGTGCTTAATAGTATTATTTTTTTAAGGTATAACAAAAATATAATCGAAAATAACTCATACAAAACAAAATGGTTGAGAAAGTTCAAGAGTGCCAATATTTCTAGGAAATAAGAAATATCTTTGCTTACCGTAATTCAGGAAATTCTTTGAATAACATTTGCAGAAAACCCTAAAAGAGAAAAAATAAAGTACATATTTCAAGAACAAGATGTTGTAGATATTGAAGACTGTTGAGAGAAAGTTTCACCAATATTTCACTTGCATCAAAGCAAATATAAAACAGTTTATATGCATAGGGTGTTTAAATCAATAAAAACTTTTTATAAATTATATGCTTCCATAGTAAGATGACATGTGAATATATTGGACTTCATCGTTGTCAATTTTTTGTTTCTTTTTTTAATTTTTTCAATTGCAAAGTGAAAAGTCATCGGGGTGGCCTAAAGTTGGTATCAGCAAGGAGTCTATCCCCTTTTCAGTAGCACTAGACCAAGGAGATTGGTTTGGTATCTAAGGTGGAGCGCCACACCTACCATAAGCTCTTCACTTTACTGCACAGATCCCTGTGCTACTCATATGCTGAGTTGGCGTGGACAGTATCAAACCTTGTGGTATGTAGTTGGACGCTCTACTGACTGAGCTAAATCGGCCTTCTTTGAATTAACATATATGAATAAGGAAAATATAATGAATAAATAATATTATTGTTTTATTGAAATGTATTGACTCGGTAGTTTTGTTTTCATTATTATCCATCATCATGGTTGGTTGTGTAACGTTCTAATAGCGATATATGTTGTATAGTGGGTCTTGTCAACGTGCTTCCAAATTCACAGCACTAAAAAGGTATTCGTTATGCGACGGTCGTCTTGTCGATAAAAAGGTACAATGCGAGAAATATATCTTCACAAGCTGCTTAGCTTTTATTTCCAGGCTCGTCTCGTGGGTTGTTTCGGAGAGGAGGAAAAGCAGAGAGAAAGAGAGAGAGGACACTGTTAAATTACTGTAATCCCACTCTAGGGACCAGAGGCCTGTCCGTTCCCCTAGGCCTCGGAAAGAAAAAAGAGGCCGGTATTTTTTTTCGTCGTTCAACGTCACCACGTGACTTCCGGTTCCAGTCAACACCCGAAAACTTCCGGTTGGCTTTCAATTCTCCATTCGGGGGGGTCACGCCCCGGTCAAATTCACGACAAACCGTTTTATGTTCATCACTTTTTTTAAAAACCTTTACTCCCTCTTATTTCTTTTTCCTCTCTTTTTTATAGTAGTCCTCGTAAAACTTAGGACCTTCATCATTTCGCTACAGTTGTCCATGTGCTCATAGTTTTATTTCTCACAACATTGTAGCACCCTCACCAATGCAGGTGGTCTGTCCCAGGTGCATCTATCAGTCAGGGCTTTGATCATTCAGTATTTGTTCTGAGTTGTTCAAATAAATAGCACCAATGTCATAAAGACCAACCAACCAACCAACAACAGGCCAGAAATATGGGGCACACAGTGAAAATCAAACTCACTAACAAATGTCAGGCTAATCATTATACCATGTAAGATGTATGAAAAACTTGATAAGAAGGAAATGGGTATTTAAATACCTGTGACGTCACCAGCTGGCCATGGAAATGGTGGACATATTTTCTCAGGAAAATTTGGAAATGTGACATGCCAACTTTTTGGGAAAAGAACTGCAGAAGAAAATATCCCTGGAAGGAAATTTTAAAAACAAGAAATAAAATGAAAATGCTTTGTGTCGACCTATTATAAAATTATATGGAATTATCAAACTGATATTCAACATTAAAAAAAAACAATATAAAATATTTGAAAAATGTACACAGAAAACATGCACTCACACACACACACACATACATACATACATACATACAAGTGTGTGTCAAAGTTTTCTCAAAGATCATTCTTGGTTAAACTTGGATTAGCTCAGTCGGTAGAGCGTTCGGCTAGAAACCACAAGGTTCCTAGTTCGATATCGGTCCTCGCCAACTCAGCGCATGAGTAGCACAGGGATCTGTGCGGTAAAGTAAGGAGCTGATGGTAGGTGTAGCGCTCCACCTCAGACGCCAAAATAATCTCTTTGGTTTAGCGCTATTGAAAAGGGGATAGACTCCCTCGCTGATAGGCTGATACCGACTTTAGGCCGCCCCGACGACTTTACTGGTTCAGTTCTCTAAACCAGCTTTGCATAAATATTGAACACTTTTTAATATTTGTTGTTATTGTAACTCTTTTTGGCTTCTTATTCTTTTTTCAAACACTCAAAATTGTGATTCATTCCTTTCTTTTCTTTTTTTTTTTTGTTTCCCCACTTCAAAAAAAAAAAAAAATATATATATATATATATGCATGTATGTATATATATAATTATAAGGTCCTACCTGAGTCAGACACATTCTACCTAACTTTCACCTGGCTGAGTTTAGCCCGTAGCTTCTCAACATCTTGGCTCTTAATAAAATTCCAAGATTCAGATCTATTTAAATTTAAATTATGTGAAACATTTCCTTTCTTAGAAATCTTACAAAATGATTTTAATTTAAAAAAAAAATTCAACAGCCATATTTAAAAAATTTTTTTAATTCCCTTTGCAAATTCACTTTTCCCTAATCCTAATATCTACTCAGAGTTCAATGGGTGACCCAATTGGTCACATTTTGTCTAGTATTCTTATATTATTAAGTGATCTTACCTTGAGGTAATGAACTTGGAGGCATTTCTTATCTGGGTTTAGACCATTTTTAACAGAAGAATTCTTGTCTGTTTTGTCTGCAACAGCATCTGATTCATTTATCCTGTAAAGAATATATTTAATGGTCGATTATTTGCAGAAAATATGGAATAAGAAATGCACATTTAAACACAACCACATTTATTGATGGGACAGCGATGCAACCACTCTGGGAGAAACTGCCCAGATGGTGATAGTGGAAAATTTGATCTCATACCAGGTTAGAAGAGAAAACTTCCGATCAATGGACCCTGGGAAAGTTAGAATTTAGAGTTGCATCTGTGTGGCTTTTCTCTCATGTGTGCATGTGTTGTATACTCTTCTTTTTACTTTCTTACTTCTATTTTTCTTCTGTTCATCTTTTCTATCTTACGTTCTTCTTCTAGCATCTGGACTTCGTCTTGGGGACTTTGTGTCTGGTCTTCCATTGGGGATTTCTCTTTATCAGAAGCCCTGTGTCATTGGTAGTTTTTAGATAATAACACAAGACTTCGATTTACTTAGACAATATTTTATTTTGAAATCCCCACCAGACTACCTGCGCAGATTGAGTCAGAGCGTGCATAACACGACTTACCACCGTAGTGCTTTTGGCTGATCTGACTATAATCTCTTTCTAATCTAAACCGGAAGAGGGTCTTCTCCACCGATTCTCACGGTATCCACCGGAAGGAGGATCAGGACTGAGGTCAAGCCTTGTCCTTCAATCCTTCAAGGCTGAATTTATAACAGCCATTTTGGTTTCTACACTACTATACATAAGTATTAGGAATCTAATAATTATGTAACATATGTTAGAGATGAGATTGGGTGTTAAAATCATGTGTACATAATTTAAGTCTCTGTCTTAAGAACTAGGATGGAACTGGAGAGAGACAAGATCCCTGATGAAGAGGAACCCCCACAGTATTCAACACAGCCAGCAGAAAAGAAGATTGTTTGGTGGATTGGTTGGATTTTGGACATGTCAACCCTTGTTGGGTTATTTTATGCCAAATACATTTTGTTTTATTCATTCTTCATGGTTATTCAAAATTCTTTTTTTAAACTCAATTTTTTTAAACATTTTTTTTAAGTCATTTTTTCTATTTGACCCATAAATGGGACATTAAAAGGTACTACCACTCTGGATCAGGAAGTAAATTGTTACATAATTATCATATTCCTAATATTTATGTACAGTAGTGTAGAAACCAAAATGGCTGTTATAAGTTCAGCTGGCGGCCTTGAAGGATTGAATGACAAGGCTTGACCTCAGTCCTGATCCTACTTCTGGTGGATACCGTGAGAATCGGTGGAGAAGACCCTCTTCCGGTTTAGATTAGAGAGAGTTTTAGGCAGATCGGCCAAAAACCACAATGGTGGTAAGTCGTGTTATGCACGCTCTGACTCAATCTGCGCAGGTAGTCTGGTGGGGATTTCAAAATAAAATATGATCTAAGTTAAATCGAAGTCTTGTGTTATTATCTAAAAACTAACAATGACACAGGGCTTCTGATAAAGAGAAATCCCCAATGGAAGACCAGACACGAAGTCCCCAAGATGAAGTCCAGACGCTAGAAGAGATGCTGGAAGAAGAATAATAGAAGTAAGAAAGTAAGGAAAGAGATTATACAACAAAATGAAGGCGTACTCCAGACTCCCCAGAGTTCCAGAAGTGAAGAATTTAAATTTGTTTAATACTTTTTGTGTTCAAAAACCAAATAACTGCACAAATTTCACACTTGGCAGTAACATCAATTGGGAGCTCCATTAAAAACAACTGCCAAGCCAAGACTGAGAGTGGCAGTGAGGCACATGCAGGGGTAGGTTCATGCACAACAAATACAACAGTGTTGCCAATAACCGCACGAACAGTTTCCTGCATCCCCAGTTCTTTGGAGACGTCTCTTTTGGGATTACCCTAGTACATACACATATAACGAAGAAAAGGTCACAGAACTCAAATATGAATCGGAGTGATAGTGTAACATAATCCTTTCTCAGAATTAACTACCGGAAGAGATCAGAGTCGTATGGAAACATGACAAAGATAATTGAAAATTGTTTACCTCATAATCTGAAGTTCTTCGTCTGTGTGACTCAGTTCAGCTGTGAGCACCCGATACTTCAATAGTGCTCGAAGTTCAAACCAGTCCTCGCCTTCTTTTTCGCTCATCTGAGACAGAAAACAAAAAAATCTCCAAATAGGAGACATGGAAAAATTCCAAGAGTTAGTGGAAAAAGATTTGAATTCAAAGAATCAAATATACCCAGATAATACTGGAGGATTTATATTTCGAGTTCTGATGAAACCAAAATCTTATCTAAGATATAGTGAAAATTCTTCCAAGCTATAGCTGCATCACTACTACTCTATGGCTGCACCACTTGCACACATTAGTGCTACTGTACGGTTGCACTACTTGGAATCTAACAAAGTGCTTAAAGTGCTGTGTGTTGTCTTGAAATTCTTATATATATTATGCCATGTGGGCAGATGGTGTAACAGATATAACGGTTGAGTAAATACAGTTCTAAGTGACAATCATCTGGAGGTTACAGGTTCAATCCTGACTACAGGTGAAAATAACATAGAATACTAAACAGAACTTAACAATTGTACACGGTCATGTTTAATGGAATGAGAACTAAAGTTTAAAGTTCCATGAAGGCACCTGATTATGATATGAAGGCTACCAAGTTTGACAAAAAACACCTGAAGAAGGCCAGAGGCCACATCATTGAAACATTGTAGATATAATAATAAAGTTGAGGACAACAAACTTGTAAATTAGTTGTTTTACAATTTAATGGGAGGATGCAACCTCTCGTCCATTTCTCTACTACATTTTATGTATACACTGCATTGCAAAATCTAAGTAGTATGTTGCCAAATTTACTTGACTTTTATACTTCGGGAAATATTTTTTGAGACCTGAAGCTTTTCTATTTTAAATTGCTTTTAAGACATTGTCGAGTTCATCCTCCATAAAGTGTGCTAACTGTCAGTGATATTGGGGGGGGGGGCGGTCTCAAACAGATTCTTGAAGTCTTCTTTCCACTTCTAGAGTCAGTGAACTTGGCTGGCAGCTTTTAGTTTTGATCTTGAGCACTTTTCCTATAGCCAGTTTCATTTACTGTGTGCCATGCTAATTGTGATTGTCTATCTTCTACAGAAATTCTAATTTCCTTTATTTGGTTTTGGATGTAAAGCTAGATGGAAATTATA
This sequence comes from Doryteuthis pealeii, assembly GCA_023376005.1. Lineage (NCBI taxonomy): Eukaryota > Metazoa > Mollusca > Cephalopoda > Myopsida > Loliginidae > Doryteuthis > Doryteuthis pealeii. Next base: position 4,362,979 of record CM042180.1, read on the forward strand.
CAAGGATGCTGCATGGCGGTTTGAACAAATCCTAGAAGCAACCCCTTCCCAAAATAGCTGTATGGCCACTTGCCTCCTATTACAGAAACTATTTTTATAAGATTAATAAAACATGCTGGACACTGCAAAAGAAGTAAGGACGAACTCATAATTTATTTCTCCTATGGTCTCCTACACATGGACGCACCAGTGTGGGTCAGCCAGTAAAAAACCCACATTGATCAGCTCAGCACATATACTGGATGTTGTGCAGAGGCCCTTCCAAGAGTTCTATAGAATAGGGACTGGTGGTGAGTAAGAGTCATGGAGATCTGTACTGTCAGAATGACTTGATGTAATTTGATTTTTTAATTGGTTATTGAGATTTCATCAAGTAAAAAGTTTGATTAGCCCTGCCTTCGATAAATCCGCAAGGATTCTGACATGAATATTAAATTTCTTGTGTAACATAATGGGGGTGAAGTGGAACCATGTGTGAACTGATGTGTGAATTAGCATGGAAAAGGTTTTTAGCAAAAATATGTGTTAGATGAGAATGGAACAGTTTAAGGATGAATCATCATAGCCACATGGCATTATTTCTATTGGATGATCCATGAAATGTGGTGGAGAGGGAGTAAGAGGTGAGAGTGTTAATGGAGTTCAGAATTATGCACTGAGAGAGCAAGAAATGGGCTTTTGCTCTCAGCTGTTGTGACTTGGGTGAAATGAAAAATATCATGAAAAAAAGAATTGGCCTTGTGTTATTATTGAAAACTCTAAATGGGGGAAAGCAAGATGTCCCCCAGCAATACAAGTTGGTTTCCAGACTCCAAACATCCAGAAATTGTCAGCCAACTCCAGCATCAACTCAGCGACCAGGATTCCCGCGTCTCCAATGTAGTACTGGTCCAGAGATAAGTTTATAATTAAATAATTTCTGTATCAACCCATCATCACTCCATTTGAGTGAGAACCATAACACCATGTAGGAGATTTTTAGAATAATGAGATTTTTTTTCAAACACTTTTCATAAATCAAATTTAAGGTTTCTCACCCCCATCACTTTCGGATGAATAACGTCCTCGATAAAAGATGCAAATCCTTCAGTCATCCATTCTTCTGTCCAGTCTTTGGGTCCCATGACCAGGCCAAACCAGGAATGACTGACTTCGTGGCTCAACCGGCAGCAAAAACTGCAGTTGCCAACCAAAATCGACTCCGACAAGAAAATAAGGCACGGACTGAAATAAAGGAATGAAAAATGAAATTGAATAAAAAAACACCACCAAATCCTGCTCCCCAAATATTTAAGAACTTTAAATGAGATGTTTGTTAGATAGCCATATTTTGTAGCTATGAAATATAACACACAAATTTCAGATTTATAACAATTTCTTAAGCAGTCAATTTAACAGGTTTGAATTAAGTTTTCATTCTCCTAGTGTTACATAATCTATGCATAGATTATTGTCAACCCCCTGTATTTCTGAAGGGATGGCCCCTTTTCATATCACGGGCGGGACTTTCCATGGAATATTACAGAAAGCCCGTGAAATATGTGAAGTCATGTGGGACCTGGTTGGGTCTTCAGTTTCAGCTTGGACGTCAGGCAGATAAGATATATCTGCTTTAGCTGGGGCTCACTGCACACACGCGTTGTGTTTAGTTAGAGAAATATGTTTAGTTAAGTAAATAAAGGTTTAAATAAATAATATGGTTTTGTGGTTGATGAATGTCTTGGCAACAAGACTGACCTAGAAGAAGAAATGAATCAAGGATGACCAACCAGCAAGAACAGAGAAATAGAAGTCCAGACTCTAGAAGAAGAACGTAAGATACCAAAGATGAGCAGAAGAATAATAGAAGTAAAGAAAGGGTATACAACACTAGACTGATTGCCTAACCAAGGTTAAAGTGCCAGTCCACCCAACAATTTACCAAAATCTGGAGTGAAAATACCTTTTCCAAGATCATTAGTGCTATATGAAATGTAAACAGCCTTGTTCAGGATTTGAAATCATGTTGCCCAATCTATTTCCCTCAAAAAAATGTTCCACTAGAAATAATAAAATCCTAGTATCTTTGGTTCAGAAGAAAATTGACTTTTATAAAAATTAGTAGGGGTGTACTTATCTATCTTTAAAATAATGGAGATTATATGTTTGTCTGTAACTGAAACTATACTACTACTCAAGTTACAATTCCCTTAGTTATTTATGTCACATTCTCCAAATTCATTTCATTTAAATTCTTTCATGTAAACCTCAATTATTAATAAAATTGTTCTACTTTATTAATACTTTTGGCCTTATCTACATAATAATAACATCCAATTGTATTTATATGTACAACAAAATAGCGGTTTACAGCATGAACGGGAAGGCTAATTTGCATATTAATATTAAAAATTTGATTTTGATAAATATGTGCTTAGTATTATTGATTTCTAATTGTTTGGTTTTATCTTAATGTATATGAGCAAAAATCTCAGAGATAAATCTTAAAAGAAAACAAGAATTTTATTTTTTACTTCCTATTTTAACTAAATAGTTAAATTAGGAAAATTTAGCAATGAAAGACAGGAGTGAGGGGAAGAGTAAGTTTCAGTTGTTCTATTTTTTTTTATCATACCACCCTCTGTTTCAAATCGTTTTATCTGCATTCTTATTTAGTTTCATTAGCCTTTCTAATTTAATATGATATTTTATTACATTAAAACTTAAATACTTGCATCCGGAGTGTGCATATATTTGCTAGTAGAAATAATAAAATCATAGTATCTGTGATTTAGAAAAAGAATTAACTTAAAAAAAAAAAACCAAATGTTAGAGACATACTTATTTACTGTAATACTTAATAATATCCATTTTGATTGTAAAATGTTCTACTAGAAATAATAAAATCCTGCTATCTTGAGTTTAGAAGAAAACTTTTTTTAACAATATCATAAGAACTACTTCTCTACATGCCTCAGTAAACCCTGTAGCGTAGGAAGACAAAGTGAAGTGTCACACACACACATATATACAGACAGACACACTTCGAGCATACCCGGGCCATAGGCGCACCAGTTGTTATTGTATCTCTGTATACCCAGTAAAGATTAATAAATGTATATTTATATAATAACGCCTTTGTTATAGCTAACATTATAACAATACAAGTCTTCTTCACATAATTATTTATGAGCAGTAATGTATTTACAAAGCTTAGTCTGGCACATGGTCAGTTATTCATGAGTGATATTGTAGATTCAAATAAAAAAAGTATCAACTTACTTGGCCATTCCAAGACTTTCAAAGCATGATGGAACTATAAGGACATCCAAACGACAAAATGGATGAGGTCCGAGGACAGTATGTATTTGAGCTAAACACTTGGGCAAATAATGTTGAAACTCTGCCTCAGCTCGTGGCATCAAAGAATTTGGAGCAAAGACTCGACAAGGGAGGATGACCTGTTGGCTGAAGTTGACACTGCAGGAATTGTGCATCTGGGAACAGAAATCAGGAATCCATCTCTCACTAAAAAGAGAAAATAAAAACTTTATTATCATTCAACTCATGTTAGGGTTGTGATACGATCAGATCAAGACTAATCAAGTTCTTACATAAAATTAAGTAAATGAATATTGGTGGCAGCAGCTATACTCTTTTCAGTGCTTCTTGTATGTATATTATGTATATTAGCAAAATAAAAAACACCCTCCGGGCGATGTAAAAATAGATTTTTGAAACATATTGCTTGGGGGTGGGAGTAAAAAATTCAATGTAAGCAAGTTTATACCCTAAATAATTAAAATCATCAAATTCATTAAAGGATAAAAAAATAAAACAATTTGAAATGTAAACTTTAAATATGTATTAAAATAAAACAAACTATATATAGATATATAATACCAGTCATGTATTTATTAAAACGAGCGAGCTTTGGCAAAAAAACTGCTAGAAAAGATTGTTGCAGGTAACAAGGACTTGGTCAGGAAAAGCTGGGAGAACATCTTTTTTCGGTGGAGAGATCCGGCTGTCCAACCCAATGGATTTTCTATTCATTTATTATAGAAATACAACACTTTATGACAACAAGGAGCCGTTTTTGTATTTTTAAAAACAAAGCAAACAAGATATTAGGATTAATATGGAGGGCATATGAATACATGGATAAAGAAATGCTGAAAAATTTATTCATTGCATTGGTAAGACCTCATTTGGAATTTGCTAATGTGATTTGGAGTCCAAGACTAATCAAGGACATAAAACTCATTGAATGATTTAAAAAACCCTTTCGTATGAAAAAAGATTTAAGAACATTGACTGACCAAGTTTGGTTTATCAACATACAAGAGGGGATATGATTGAAGTTTACAAACACATGGATTTTATTCAACAAACTTTGATCTACTAAACATTGCTCAAAATATCAATACCAGGGGTCATAAATTAAAATTCTTAAAAACATTTTATAAAGCAAATGCAAGACAAAAATTATTTTAGTAACAGAGTGGTGAATACATGGAATAAACTACCATCATCAATAGTGAATACCCCATCTCTAAACTCCTTTAAGGCAATGTTAGATAATCTGTGGAAAGATTATAAATATTCTGTGGAATTAAGATGAATGTTTTAAGGAACAGCTGTCAGGTCTCAGACCTAATATATTAGCTGATAAAGATATTATAAATTTTGATGAGCATCAACCAAGTTTTCTTGCTAAACAAGAAAAGTGACAGCCAAGAAGAAGATCTCAAAAATCACAAGATAAATTGCTGATTTGACCATCAGAAGATAAAGTGAAATTATGATAGTTGTTTCTGAAAATGGTCTAGTTCTACTGTATACCTGTGGCAACAGTTAAATAAAATAAGGCAAGTTATGTATTTTTGCTGATGGATGATTCCATGTCAAATCATCCAGAAAAAAGTAAAATTGTCACCCATCTTCAATTTTTCTTAAATTTTTTCCAGGTGTGGACAATGTTAATGCTAAACAATCCCAAAGTTTGAGCTTCCAATTCCAAAAATTGGCGGAGTTATGCCAGTTTTCAAAAGATAGTTGATTTTTGCTTAGAACCGAAGCTACAACATCAGTTAGAATTTTGCAAATCAGAAATCATTGCAAACTTAAAATAGGTTAACTTTAAGACTTTTTTTATAGCATTTTTGGATTCCTTGGGCCAAAAAAAAATTTTATAAACCAATTTTTAGGTGAACGCAGTTTGCCACCAAGCAGAAACTTGGATTAGAGAAAAGCCCAGTGTATCTCAAATTACACTGGATTGGCAACTCTGCTATGCAACTAATCAAACGCATAAAACGATCCATCCACTATTGCTACAATTCTGTCAACCAATGAGTTATCTACAAATCTAATTAATTTTAAACCACAGAAAGATTTGCCCAAAATGAAATGCTTAGAACCTCACTTTCATAAAGATGAAAGTGTTACATAATTGTGTGGTGGCGTTGGCTGTTGATGGACTCTGTTGTGAGAATTCAAGTGGAAAAATACCAAGTCCATTGGTAACTTTGACTCCATAGGTGTGAATCTCACACGTCATGTGATTTAGTTAGTTTAGATTCAGTTTCAACCTGAGAATTGAAGCAGATTAGATGTACTCTGCTGAGGTTGAATCTCCCTGCACAGAAGAACATGGGTAGAAATAAATCTTGATCAAGAAAATAAAAAGTCTTGTGAGTTGATTAATTGCATGACAACAAAAATAGCCTGAAAGAAGCCCTTAGAAAAAGAAGACTAGACAACATGATGGCCAAAGAAGGAGGAAACATGATGACTTGACCTAGCAAGAAGAAATGAAGTCTCAACTCTGAATCTGTCTCTCTCTGTCACCTGAGTCTCCACTCTCTCATGTATATAAACCGACGATGGGGGTATATGACGTTATATATAACAAAAGTTAGTTGAATCACTTACGTTTTGTTTTCAGTTTGAGGAGATTCTGATTTGAAAATAGTCAAACACTGCCACTGCCCAATGGCCAGTGCAACTGTGGAACTAGGCATAAGCATACTGGACTGGTAATAAAACTGGACAAGACCTGAAAAATAGGAAGATTAGAATAAGAACGGTCAGAATAGGAAAAAAGAATTATTATGTATGAAATTGGAACAAGAGGGAATATGCAAAATATGAAAAGGAATAAGAGAATATAGGAATAGAAAAGATGCAATTAAACAATCTTGTTTATTTCCATTAAAGATAAACAATGTATCAAATTAGAATAAGAGGGAATATCCAAAATAAGAATGAAGGAATTAAAGAATAGAAGAATGAAAAGGATAGAATTAAAAGATCTTGTTTATTATTGTTTTTATGAAGAATAACATTGTATGAAATTAGAACAGAGGGAATATCCAAAATAAAAATGAAGAAATATGAGAAAAGAAGAATAAAAGAGATAGAATTAAAAGATCGAGTTTATTTACAATTAAAAATAACATTGTTTAAATTAGAACATTAGAATATCCAAAATAAGAATGAAAGAATATGAGAATAGAAGAATATGAGAATACAAGAATAGAAGAAATAGAATTAACATATCTAGTTTGTTTTTACAATTAAGAATAATAATAAGTAAAGACATTGTCCCTGACCCCTGACAGGGATTGGTAAAGCAATATCGCTTACTTAACTCCACTCCACCGTGTCAATCAAACTATTTGAGTCGCAGTGTAATTTTCCACTGTTTTACCATTATTCAAAATTACCCTAAACTACTTACTGAAAATGATAGGCTATGCAACATCTATATTTGAATTCTGAAATCTGTTCTATGAAAGTTACTTAATATGTTTATAATTGTGTTTTAAAACCTTATCACAACACAAATTCCCTGATTTCAAAATACCAAGACTAAAGAATTGTACTAGTGAAAACGAGTTTTCTGCAATTACCGTTATGTTGTTGAGTAACCACTGCCTCTTTATCACCTGTCATTAAAACGTTGTTGGGTTCAGCCACAGTAATATAAGCTTGCCAGGTCGACAGGGTTTCGGGATGGTCTTGGCTAGGAAACAGGGATCGGTTATTGATGAAATCTCCCCTTGTGAACGCTGTCATGCTAGAGTTAAGAAAAAAGAAAAATCAAAGAAAGGATATTTCTCAATTAAACAATCAAAAGAAGATAGAGAACTTATTTCTTTCCCTCTAAGAATTAACCATCATCAAAAAAACATGGTATGTATTTGCACAATTTCACCTCTTTGCGCAGGATGTGACACAGGGTCAGTTTTTTAAGAATAATTAAAGTTCCAATTACCATCGAACTGGGAAGACAAGGCAACAAACGGTTGTAACTTAATACAAACCCAAATAGTCACAAAGTCTACTGCAAAATGACAGGGTATTTATAAGACTCCACAATGTCATTCAAATCAATCAGCCAATCAGAACTCAAGGAATGGAATGACCCAAATCACCCAAATTCATGAATGGGTCATTCTTGATTTCTATATATACCAACTGTCTTGAACACTGAGAGTTGGACTTAGTTAGCTGCTGTTATTCAAACCAACAGTAGACTTACTGACTTCAATAAAATCGAGTACAGCAGGTTTGGACTCAGAATTTTCCTTCTCCTAGACTTATTACCTAACCAAGGATAAGTTAGTTGGTTGGTTGGTTGATTCAAAATTCTGGAGGCATTTTTCTTGTTATTGTATTGTTTTCCTGTGATATGTCACGGGAAGGGATATATTTAGTAGAAGTAGCAGAGTGGAAGGGCCACGATAACAGAGTGGTACAATGGAGCAGGTAAGTAATAGTACTGGTGCGACGTTGTAGTCGTAGGGCATTTACCTCTACACTGCTCTGTATTTATGGCTGACTCCAGCCAATCATATTACTGTGAGAGGAGACCCAGATGTATGCATATTCACTTTACATCATCATGCATCAAAAACCCGCTTAAATCATTAAACCAAACAACTAAAGCAAATAATAAATGATTAAGCGGGTTTTGATGCATGACTGATTAATGAATATTGCATACAATCTGCGTCTCCTCTCACAGTAATATGATTGGCTGAAGTCAGCAAAATACAGGCAGTGTAGAGGTACAATGCCGTACGGGACTACAACGTCGCACCAGTACTATTATTAACCTGCTTCCACTTTGTACCACGCTGTTATCGTGGCCCTTCCACTCTGCTACTTCACTAAATATATCCTCCCGTGGACATATCACAGGATAAACAACGTACTAATAACAGATAAGAATTGCCTCCAGAATTTTGAATCAATAACAAACCAAAACCACTGTGAACATTATCCCTTTTGGTTTATAGGTTAATAAGTCTAGGAGAAGGAAAATTCTGAGGGTCCAAACCGCTTGTACTCGATTTTATTGAAGTCAGTTAAACAGTCGCCTACTGTTGGTTTTCGAATAACAGCAGCTAATTACATAATGTTCCAACTCTCATGTGTTCTAAGACAGTTCTGGTCTTTTATATATAGAAAATCAAGAATGACCCATTCGATGAATTTGGGTGATTTGTGGTCATTCCATTCTTTGAGTCTGCATTTGGGCTGATTGATTTTGAATGACATTGTGGAGTCTATAAATACCTGTCATTTTGCAGTAGGACTTTTGTGGACTTATTGGGCTTTGTGTATAAGTACAACCGTTTGGTTGCCTATTTCTTCCCAGTTCGATGGTAATTGGAACTTTACATTATTCTTACAAATAACCTGACCCTTGTGTCAGCATCCTTTCGCAAGAGAGTTGGAAATTGTTGCAAATACATACCATGTTTTTTTGATGAATGGTTAATTTCTTAGAGGGAAAAGACAATAGTTCGCTAATTCTTCTTTGGATTGTTTAATGAGAAAGATATCCTTTCTTTTCGATCTTTTCTTTTTTGCTTAACTCTAGCATGACAGCGTTCACAAGAGGAGATTTCATCAATAACCGATCCCTTTTCCTAGCCAAGACAAATCCCGAAACCCTGTCGCATCCTGGCAAGCTTTAATTATACTTGTTGTGTGTTCGCTGGCAGAGCCCGAACAACGTTGTTGTAAGAACATTGGCTGATAAAGAGGCAGTGGTTACTCTAACAATCATACACTTGCGGTAATTGCGAAGACTGTGCGTTTTTTTCACTTAGTAACAATTTCTTTTAGTTTGTTATTTTGAGTAATCAGGAATTTGTGTTTTGTGATAAGGTTTTAAAAACAATTATAAACATTATTAAGTAACTTCATAGAACAGATTTCGAATTCAAAATATAGATGTTGCATAGACCTATCATTTTCAGTTAAGTAGTTTAGATAGTCGGTAATTGAATAATGGTATAAACAGTGGGAAAATTACACTGCGACTCAAAATAGTTTTGATTGACACGGTGGAAGTGGAGTAAAGTAAGCCGATTATTGCTTACAATCCACTGTCAGGGTCTAGGGACAATGTCTTTACTTAATTATTTATTTCTAATTGATAAACAAGACAGAATATGTTAATCTATTTCTTCTATTCTTGGATTCTCATATTCTTTATTCTCTCATTCTTTCCATTCTTTTTTGGATATTCTAATGTTCTAATTTAAAACAATGTTTATTTTTAATTGTTAAATAAACTCGATCTTTAATTCTATCTCTTTTATTTCTTCTTTTTCAATTTCTATCATTTTTATTTTGGATATTCCCTTCGGTTCTAATTTCATACAAGTTGATCTTCATAAAAACAAAAAAACAAGATCTTTTAATTCTATCCTTTTTCATTCTGTCTATTCTTTAATTCCTTCATTCTTATTTTGGGATACTTTCCCTCTGATTCAATTTGCGGATACATTGTTTATCTTTAAGGGAATATAAACAAGATTCTTTAATGCATCTTTTCTATTCCTATATGTCTTCTTATTTCCTTTTTCATATTTTGCATATTCCCTTTGTTCAATTTCGAACATAAATAATTCTTTTTCCTATTCTGACCGTTCCTATTCTAATCTTCCTATTTTTCAGTCTTGTCCAGTTTTCTTACCAGTCCAGTATGCTTATGCCTAGTTCCACCAGTTCACTGGCCATTGGCAGTGGCAGTGTTTGACTATTTTCCAAATCAGAATCTCCTCAAAACTGAAAACAAAACGTAAGTTGATCAACTAACTTTTGTATATAACGTCATATACCCCCATCGTCTGATGGTTTATATACTATGAGAGAGGGGAAGACTCAGGTGACAGAGAGAGACAGATTCAGAGTTGAAGACTTTTCATTTCTTCTTGCTAGTCAAGTCATCATGTTTCCTCCTTCTTTGGCCATCATGTTGGTCGAGCTTCTTTTTCTAAGGCTCTTCAGGCTATTTTTGTTGTCATTGCAATTAATCAACTCACAAGTACTTTTATTTTCTTTGACAAATTTAGTTCCTACCCATGTTTCTTTGTGCAGGGAGACTTCAACCTCAGCAGATACCATCCTTAATCTGCTTCAATTCTCAGGCGTTGAAAACTGAATCTAAATAACTAAAATCACATTGACGATTGTGACGGATCACACCATGGAGGTCAAACGGTTACCAATGGACTTGGTGAGTGTGTGTGCGCGAGCGTGAGATTCTCCACAACAGAGTCCTATCAACAGCCAACGCCCCACACAATTATGTAACACTTCAATCTGTTAATGAAAGTATGAGGTTCTAAGCCATTTCATTTTGGGTCTATATATATCTCTGGTTCTAAAATTAATGTAGATTTGTAGATAACTCATGGTTGACAGAATCCCTGTAGCCAATAGTGGAGTAGGATCGTTTAGTGCGTTTGATTAGTTGGCCATAAGCAGAGTGCCAATCCAGTGTAATTGATGATTAAACACTGCGGCTTTTCTCTAATCCAAGTTTCTGCTTGGTGGGCAGAGCACTGCGTTTCATCCTAAATAATGGTTTTATAAAATTTTTTATTTTGGCCCAAGGAATCCAAAAATGTATTATATATATATATATATCTTAAAGTTAAACCTTATGTTTTAAGTTGTTGCAATTGATTGCTGATTTGCAAAAATTCTAACTGATGTTGTAGGCTTCGGTTATCTAGCAAAAATCAAAAACTATCTTTTGAAAAACTGGCATAGACATCCGCCAATTTTTTGGAATTGGAAGCTCAAACTTTGGGATCTGTTTAGCTTAACATTGTCCACACGCTGGAAAAAATTTAAAGAAAAATTGAAGATGGGTGACCAAATTTTACTTTTTTCGGATGATTTGACATCGGAAATCATCATCATTCAGCCAAAAATTATACATAAACTTGCCCTTATTTAGTTTAACTGTTGCCACAGGTATACCAGTAAACGTAGACCATTTTCAAGAAAAACAACTATCATAATTTCACCTTTATCTATCTTGATGGTCAAATCAGCAATTGTATCTGTGATTTTTAGTATCTTCTTCCGTTGGCTGTCACTTTTCTTGTTAGCAAGAAAAACTTGGATGCATGCTCATCAATAAATTTATTAACATATCGTTTATCAGCATTAACTATTAATTAGTCTGAGACTGACAGCCAGTTCCTTATACAAACATTCATTCTTAATTCCACAGAATATTATAATCTTCCTACATCATATCTATATCAGCCTAATAGTAGGTGAGTAGAGATGGGTATCCTCAAAGATGGTATTTATGTCCATTCGTATTCACCACCTCTGTTACTAAAATAATTGTCTTGCATTTGCTTGTGGTGTATGAGATGAGATGTGTGTGTGTGAGATGATTTAATTATGACCCTGGTATTGATATTGTGAGCAAGTGTGTGAGTAGAGTCCAAAGTTTGTTGAATAAATGATCGAGTAAAGTCTATCAATCATATCTCGCCTCTGGTATGATAAACCCAAATGTGCATGTCTAGTGCGAAACGTTTTTCATTAGACTGAAGAGTGTGTTTTTATAGGTCTATTTCAAGGACAAGTTTACCATGTGATTTTAGTCTGGACTCAAAATCACATTAGCCGAATCCAAATGAGGTCTTACCAATTGCATGGAATTAATCATTTCGCATTCTCTTTATCCATGTGATCAGTGAGTTGCCGCGCGTGGAGTGTGTAATTCCTAAGTGATAGCGTCGTGGTTGTAAAATACAAAAAACGCTCGGCGCGAGTGGAAGATGTGTGATCTATTTCTATAAAAATGAAAAGAAAATCCATTGGGTTGACAGCCGGATCTTCCCACCGAAAAAGTATGAGTGTATGAGTTTGGGTGCGCGCGATCTTTCGGCTGAGCGCTAATTCCTTGGACCTGCAGACAACCAAGTCATGCCAAAGGTCGCGTCGTTGCGGTTTTTAATAGAAAGTGACGACGTATGTATATATCTTATATATAGTTTGTTATGTAAACATAGTAAGTTGATGTCGTATTTCAAATTGTTGTATGTGTTGTGTGTGTGTGTGGGTGAGAGTCCTTGTTGATGTAGTGTGGGTAGTATGGTGTGTGGATGATGTTTTAATTGTGATAGTGGTATAACTTGCTTACGATTGAATTTTTACTCCCACCCCATGAGCTGAATTGAGGCGATGAGAAGTTCTTATTTGTTGTGACAGTTCCGCGCCGCGGGGTGGTGTTTGTGGATGTTGCTGAATAGTTAGCATGTGAAGTGTGTGTTACAATACAAGAAGCTCGAGCTGAGAGAGTGAGGTGGTAAGTCTCGTGGCACCAATATTCATTTACTTAATTTTATGTAAGAACTTGATTGAGTGTGCGTATTGCGTGTATGGTTATCACAACCACATTGTTTTGAATGATAATAAAGTTTTATTTTCTCTTTGTATTGTAGAGATGGTGTGGAAAATTATGTGTCTGGCGATTCTGTTCCCATGGGGTGATGCCACAATTCCTGCATGTCAACTTCAGCCAACAGGTCATCCTCCCGTCTGAGTCTTTGCCTCTCAAATTCTTTGATGTCTGCGTACGAAGCTGAGGCAGAGTTTCAACATATTTGCCCAAGTGTTAGCTCAAATACATACTGTCGTGCGTGTGAGCCTGCAGTGTTTCCATGTGTGTGTGTGCGTTTGGATGTCCTTATAGTGCCGTATCTGCATCTTTGATAAGCTTGAAGGCCAAATCATTATAGATCTTTATTTGAATCTACAATATTCACTCAGAATAACTGACCAGTGTCCATATCGATACTAAATACATTACTGCTGTGCGTGTATGTGCAATAATTATGTGCAGAAGACTCTACTGTGCATGGATATGTACTATAACCAAACGGCCCAGTTATTAATATAAGAAATATACATTATTAATCTTTACTTGGGGTATACAGAGATACAATATACAGATCGGTGTGCGCTATGCCCGGTCACTCGAGTATCGGCTGGTATTGTCTTATATATGTGTTGTGTGGACATCGCGTAGCGGTGGGCGGTCCTACCGGATCGGCAGGGTTTACTGGGCAAGATATATAGTAGTTCTTATGATATTGTTAAAAAAAGTGTTTCTTCTAAACTCAAGATAGCAGATTGGAAGTTTCCTAGTTAGAACATTTTACAAGCAAATGGATATATTATAAGGTATTACAGTAAATAAGTATGTTCTCAACATTTGCGTTTTTTTTTTTAAGTTAAAATTCCTTTTTCTTAAATCCCACAGATTACTATATTATTAGTCTACTAGCAAAAATATATGCACACCCGATTGCAAGTATTAAGTTTTAATGTAAATTAAAATATCGATATAAATTTAGAATAGGCTAATTGAAAACTAATAATAAGAATGCAGATGAAAACGCATTTTGAAACAGAGGGGTGGTATGATAAAAAAAAAATAGAACAAAGCTAAACTTACTCTCCCCTCACTCCTGTCTGTCATGCTAAAATCCTAAAATTTAACTATTTAGTTAAAATAGCGAAGCTTAAAAAAAATTAAAAATTCTTGTTTTCTTTTAAGATTTATCATCTGAGATTTTTGCTCATATACATAAGAAAAACCCAAACAATTTAGAAATCAATACATACTAAGCACAATTTATTCAAAATAATTTTTTAAGTATTAATAGTTGCAAAATTAGCCTTTCCCGTATCATGCTGAAACCCGCCTACTTTTGTGACTCGATACATAAAACAAAATGGATTGTTATCTATTCATGTAGATAAGCCAAACAAGTATTAAAAAGTCAAGACACAATTTTATTAATAACAGTTGACTGTACATGAAAGAATTTAAATGACAATGAATTTGCGAAGAATCTTGTGGACATGACAACTAACTTAAGGGGAATGTAACTGCAGATAGTAGCTATACTTTCAGTTACAGGACACCAAACATAATAACTCCTTCCATTATTTTAAAGATAGTATAATACCACCCCTACTAATTTTTTATTAAAAGTCAACTTTTCTTCTGAAACCAAAGATACTAGGATTTTCATTATTTCTTACGCGTGGAACACTTTTTGATGGGAAGATATGATTGCGGCAACTGATTTCAAATCGCTGACAGAACAAGAGCCTGTTTCACATTCTTCATATAGCAACTAACTGAGCTTGGAAAAGGTATTCTTCCACTCCAGATTTTGGTACAATTGTTGGTGACTCGGCACTTAACCTTGGTTAGCAACTCAGTCTAGTGTTGCTATACCTTTCTATACTCTCAATTATGTCTTCTGCTCTCACTCTTGGTATCTTACTTCTTCTCTCTAAGAGTCTCGGATTTATCTTCTCTATGTTCTTGTGGTTGGTCATCCTCTGATTTCCATCTCATTCTTCTAGGTTCAGTCTTGTTCCAAGCATTCGATTCAACCAACAAAACCCATATCTATTCTATTTTAAACCTTTATTTACTCTTAACTAAACATCATTATCTCTAACTAAGACACCAACAGGCGCGGTTGTGTGCAAGTGAGCCCAGCTCAACGCAGAATACTCTTATCCCTGCCTGCACGCTCCCAAGCTTGACAACTGAAGGACCCAAACCACGTCCCACATCGACTTCACATATTTCACGGGCCTTTTCAGTAATCATTCCATGGTAAAGTCCCGCCCGTGATATAAAAAGGCCATCCCTTCAGAAATACAGTGGGGTTTGACAATTAATCTATGCTAGATTATGTAACCCTAGGAGAATGCAAAACTAATTCAAACCTGTTAAATTGACGCTTAAGAAACTTGTCATTCATAAATCTGAAATTTAGTTGTTATGATTTCATAGCTTACAACAAATATGGCTATTCGAACAAAACATCCTCATTTAAAGTTCTTAATATTTGGGGGAAGCAGGATCTTTGGTGTGTTTGTTTAATTCAATGTTCATTTTCACATTCCTTTTTCATCCGTGCCCTTACTCTTCCTGTATCGAGATCAGCCTTTTTGGTTGGCAACTGCATGTTTGCTGCCCGGCCCTTGAGCCACGAAGTCAGCATGCCTGGTTTTGGCCTGGATCATGGGACCCAAACAGACGGACAGAAACGATGGTCATAGACTGACGATTTGCATTTTATCGAGGGACCGTATTCATCCGAAACAGTGACTGGGGGTTGAGAAACCTTAACATTTGATTTATGAAAAGCTGTTTTGAAAAAAAACTCTCATTATTACTAAAAATCTCCTACATCGGTGTTATGGTTTCTCAATCTCAAATGGAAACAGTGATGATGGCATGTTTGATACAGACAAATTATTTACATTATAAAACTACTCTCTGGACCAGTACTTACATTGGAGTACGCCACGAAGGATCCTGGTCGCTTCGAGTTGATTGGAAGTTGGCTGACAATTCTGGAATGTTTTTGGCAGTCTGGAACCAACTTGTATTGCTGGGGGACATCATTGCTTTCCCCCATTTCAGAGTTCTTCAAAATTACCACAAGGCCCAATTCTTTTATCATGACTACTTTTCATTTCACCCAAGTCACAACAGCTGAGAGACCAAACAGCCCATTTCTTGCTCTCTTAGTGCCATATATTCTTGAAACTCCATTATACACTCTCCACCTCTACTCCCTCTCCAACCACATTCACGGATCATCCCAATGGAAATTAATGCCCATGTGGCTAATGATGATTCGATCCTTAAACTGTCCATTCTCATCTAACACATATTTTTGCTAAAAAACCTTTCCATGTCTAATCCACACATTCAGTCACACATGGTTCCCACTTTCCCACCCCCATCTATGTACACAAGAAATTTTAATCTTCATGTCGATCCTTGCGGATTTAGTCGAAGGGCAGGGCTACATCAAAACGTTTTTCACTTGCTAAATCTCAATACCATTAACAAAAATCCAAATACATCAAGTCATTCTGACAGCTACAGATCTCCATGACTCTTAACTCCACCACAATCCCACCTATTCCTATAGAACTCTTGGAAGGGCACCTCTGCACAACATCCAGAAGTATGTGCTGGAGCTGACTCAAATGTGGGTTTTTTACTGGGCTGACCCACACTGGTGCGTCCATGTGTAGGGAGACCATAGGAGAAATAAATATGAGTTCGTCCTTACTTCTTTCTGGCCCAGTGTCCCAGCCATGTACTTATTAATCTTATAAAAATAGTTTCTTGTAATAGGAGGCAAGTGGCCAATAAGCTATTTTGGGGAAGGGTCGTTGGCTTCATAGGATTCATCGTTCCAAACCGCCATCGCAGCATCCTTGTACTAATTTCCATCTAGCTTTAGCATGCCCAAAAACCAAATAAAGGACAATTAAGAATCTGTAAGAAGATAGACAATCACAATTAGCATGGCACACAGTAAGATGAAACTGGCTATAGGGAAAAGTTCTACAGATTCAAAACCTACAAAGCGCCAGCCAAGGTTCACTGACTCTAGAAGTGGAAAGAAGGACTTCAAGAATCTTTTGAGGACCTCCCCCCCCCCCATATCACTTGACGTAGCACCACTTATGGGGATGAACTCGACAATGTTTAAAAAGCAATTCTAAAATAGAAAAACGCTTAGGTCTCAACAAATATTTCCCGAAGTATAAAGGTCAAGTACAATTGGCAACATAGCTACATTACGATTTTTGCAATGCAGTTGTAACATAAAATGTAGTAGAGAAAAGGACCGGAAGAGAGTTGCATCCTCCTCCATTCAAAATTAGTAAACAACTAATTAATACAAGTTTGTTGTTCCTTCAACTTTAATTATTATATGCTACAATGTTTCAAATGATGTATGGCCTCAATGGCCTTTCTGTTCAGGATGTTTATTGTCAAAAACTTGGTAGCCTTTCATATCATAATCAGGTGCCTTCATGGAACTTTAAACTTTAGTTTCTCATTCCATTAAAATGACCGTGTACAATTGTAAGTTCTGTTTAGTATTCTATGTTATTTTCACTGTAGTCAGGATTGAACCTGTTAACCTCCAGATGATTTGTCACTTAGAACTGGTACTTTACCTCAAACCTTAGTATCTGTTACACCATCTGCCCACATGGCATAATATATATTAAGAATTTCAAGACAACACACAGCCACTTTAAGCCACTTGCTTAGATCTCCAAGTTAGTGCAACCGTACAGTAGCACCTATGTGTTGCAAGGGGTGCAGCCATAGAGTGTATGTGATGCAGCTATAGCTGGGAAGAATTTTTATCACTATATCTTTAGATGCAAATTTTCGGTTCACTTCAGAACTCGAAACTATAAATCCTCCAGCTATTATCTGGGTATATTGATTCTTGAATTCAAATCTTTTTCCCACTAACCTTGGAATTTTTCCATGTCTCCTATTTTGGAGATTTTTTTGTTTCTGTCTCAGATGAGGCGAAAAAGGCGAGGACTGGTTTGAACTTCGAGGCACTATTGAAGTATCGGGTTTTGCCACAGCTTGAACTGAGTCACACAGACGAAGAACTCAGATTATGAGGTAAACAATTTTCAATATCTTTGTCATTTTCATACGACTCCTGATCTCTTCCCGGTAGTTAATTTCTAGAAAGGAATTATGATTAACACTTCACTTCCCGATTCACCTCATTTGACAAGTCTCTGTGGACGCTTTTCTTCCGTTATATGTGTCATTGCACCTAGTGGTACTCCCCAAAAGACAGACGTTCTCCAACAAGGAACTGCGGGATGCCTGCAGGAAACTTGTTCTCGGTACCTATGGGCAACCACTGTTGTATTTGTTCGTGCCATGACAACGCCTACCCCCTGACATACGCTGCCCTACCACTGTCCACTAACTCCAGTCTGGCACTTCTGGCACGTTGATTCTTTTTAATGGAGCTCCCAACTGCAATTACTGCCAAGCTCGTAATTTAGGCAGTTATTTGGTTTTTATGACACCCACACAACTCAAACACAAAAATAGACTAAAACCCAATATATTAAATTCTTCCACCTTTAGCTAACTTCATCGGGCGTCGAGTCTAGGCAGTACGAACCATTCATTTTGTTGTATAATCTCTTTCCTTACTTTTCTACTACTCTATATCTCTTTTCCAGCCATCTCTTCCTATCGTGCTCTGGACTTCATCTGGGGACTTCGTGTTCTGTCTTCCATTGGGGATTTTCTCCAGTTCTCATTCCACGAAGCCCCTGAGAGTGCCTCATCTGTTACGGTTTTTAGACTTAAAATCAACACAAAAGACTTCCGACTCTCTACACTTTTAGCAATCATATTTTATTCTTGAAATACCCACGCACGACCTACATGCCGGCAGATTGGTATCCGAGAGCGTGCGGCATACACACACTTACCTCACATCTGTCGGTTCTCTTTGGCCGATCTGACCGTAAAATCCTACATCTTCCTTAACTCCTAACACCGGCCGAGAGAGGGTCTCTCTCCCACCCGGATCTCTCCCACCGGTATCACCCACCAGAAGTAGGAGTCAGGGCACTGGAGGTCAAGCCTTGTCACTCTCAATCCTTCAAACCGCCGCCAGCTGAACTATAACAGCCATTTATTGGTTTCTACACTACTGTACATAAATATTAGGAAAAATATGATAATTCTTGTAACAAGTTTACTTCCTCGCATCCCAGCAGTGGTAGACCATATTTAATGTCCCCATTATGGGTCAAATAGAAAAAATAATTGACTTAAAACAAAATGTTTAAAAAAAATTTGAGTGCTTTAAAAAAAAGCAATTGACACGAATAACCATGTACAAGAATGACGACTAAACAAAATGTATTTCGCATTAAATAAACCCAACAGGGATTGACATCGTCAAAATCCCAACCAATCCACCTAAACAACACCGCTTCTTCTTCTGCTGCTGTGATTGAGAATACTGTGGGTGGTTCCGCTTCATCAGGGATCTTGTCTCTCTCCAGTCCATCCTAGTTCTTAAGACAGAGACTTCTAAATTATTGTACACATGATTTTAACAACCCAATTCATCCTACATAGTTACATAATTTATTAGATTCCTAATACTTATGTATAGTAGTGTAGAAAACCAAAAATGGCTTGTTATAATTCAGCCCTTGAGCGATGGAAGCGAACAAGGCTGCCTCAGTCCTGATCCTCTGTCCGGTGATACCGTGAGAATCGGTGGAGAGACCCCTCTTCCGGTTTAGATTAGAAAGAGATTATAGTCAGATCAGCCAAAAGCACTAACGGGTGGTAAAGTCTGTTATGCACGCTGCTGACTCAATCTGCGCAGGTAGTCTGGTGGGATTTTCAAATAAAATATTTGTCTAAGTAAATCGAAGTCTTGTATGTTATTATCTAAAAACTACCAATGACACAGGGCTTCTGATAAAGAGAATCCCCAATGGAAGACCAGACACAAAGTCCCCAAGACGAAGTTCCAGATGGCTAGAAGAAGAACGTAAGATAGAAAAGATTTTGAACAGAAGGAAAATAAAGTAAGAAAGTAAAAAGAGAAGAGTATACAACACTTATGCACACCCATGATGAGAAAAGCCACACAGATGCAACCTAAATTATCTAACTTTCCCAGGGTCCAGTTGATCGGAAGTTTTTCTCTTCTAACCTTGGTATTGCAAGATCAAATTTTCCACATCACCATCTCTGGGCAGTTCCGCGAGTGGTTGCATCGCTCTGTCCCTATCATAAATGCTGGTTGTGTTTAAATGTTGCATTTCTCTATTCCATGATTTCTGCAAATAAATCGACCATTAAATAATTCTTTACAGGATTAAATGAAATTCAGATGCTGTTGCAGACAAAACAGACAAAGGAAATTCTTCTGTTAAGGAATGGTCTAAACCCAGATAAGACAAATCGCCCTCCAAGTTCATTACCTCATAGTAAGATCCACCTTAATAATATAAGAATACATAGACGAAAACTGTGACCAACTTGGGTCACCCATTGAACTCTGAGTAGATATGTAGGATAGGAAAAAGTGAATTGCAAAAGGGAATTTAAAAAAATTTTTTAAATATGGCCCCTTGTTGCACATTTTTTTTTTCTAAATGCTCAAAAATCATTTTGTTAGATTTCTAAGAATAGGAAACTGTTTCACATAATTTAAATCTTAATAAAGATCTAATCCATTGCGATTTTATTACAGAGCCACACAGAAAGATGTTGAGAAGCCTACGGGTCCTAAACTACACGCCAGGTGAAAGTCTAGTAGATGTGTCGACTCAGGTAGGACCATTATAATCTATATATATACATGACATGCATATATATATATATATCATTTTTTTTTTTTTGAAGTCGGGGAAACGACAAAAAAAAAAAAGAAAAAGAAAGAAGGAATCACAATTTTGAGTGTTTGAAAAAAAAGAATACAAGAGCCAAACAACAAGCATCTCACAAATAACCACACAAACCTAATTCAAAAAGTGTCAAGCTATTTATCGCAAAGCTAATGTTTTAGAGACACTGACACCAGCTGAAGTAAAGTACGCGGGGGCCTAAAGTCGGTATCAGCCTATTCAGCGAGAGGGCTATCCCCTTTTCAATAGCGCTACCAGAGATTATTTTGGCGTCTGAGTGGAGCGCTACACCTACCATCAGCTTCCTTACTTTACCGCCACATCCCTGTGCTACTCAAGCGCTAGTATGGCGAGGACCGATATCGAACTTAGGAACCTTCTGCGTTTCTAGCGAAACGCTCACCGACTGAGCTAATCCAAGTTTAACCAAGAATGATCTTTGAAGAACACTTTACACACCACTGTATGTATGTATGTATGTATGTGGTGTGATGTGTGAGTGCATGTTTTTCTGTGTACATTTTTCAAATATTTTATATTTTTTTTTTTAATTGTTGAAATGCAGTTTTATAATTCCATATAATTTATAAATTCGGTCGCCACCACAGCCTTTTCCTTTATTTCGTGTCTTTTCACTTTCCTTCCCGGATCTTTTCTTCTGCCCGTTCTTTTCCCCCCCCGTTGCCTGTCCCTTTCCCCTTTTCACTGCGCCCCTTCTGTCCCCCATTTCCCTTGG
>CM042180.1:4384397-4419397 GCA_023376005.1 Doryteuthis pealeii
GGTGTTAAGCGGGTGCCTTGCGTTCGCCGGTGTTAAGCGGTGCTCGCGTTCCGCAGTGTTAAGCGGGGTGCTCGCGTTCCGCCCGGTTAAGCGGTGCTCGCGTTCGCCGTGGTGGTTAAGCGGGTGCTCCGTACCGCCTAGCGGGGTGCTCGCGTACGCCGGTGTTAAGCGGGGTGCTCGCTACCGCGGTGTTAAGCGGGGCTCGCGTACCGCCGGTGTTAAGCGGGGTTGCTCGTCCGCCGGTGTTAGCGTCTCGGTCGTGCCAGTATCGGGGTGATCGCGTTCCGCGGTGTTAAGCGGGTGATCGCGTTCCGCCGTGTTAAGCGGGGTGATCGCGTTTTCGCAGCGTGATTAAGCGGGGTGATCGCGTTCCGCAGGTGTTTAAGCGGGTGATCGCGTTCGCAGGTGTTACGCGGGGTGATCGCGTTCCGCAGGTGTTACGCGGGGTGCTCGCGTTCCGCAGGTGTTAAGCGGATGATCGCGTTCCGCAGTGTTAAGCGGATGATCGCATTCTAGTGTTTATTACAACAGTGTTAAGTGATGCTCGCGTTCCGTCGTTGTTAAGCGGGGTGCTCGCGTTCCGCAGGTGTAAGCGGGGTGCTCACGTACCGCCGGTGTTAAGCGGGGTGCTCGCGTACCGCTGGTGTTAAGCGGGGTGCTCGCGTACCGCGGTGTTAAGCAGGTGCTCGCGTTGCCGCAGGTGAAGCGGGATGATCGCGTTCCGCAGGTGTTTAGCGGGGTGATCGCATTCTAGTGTTTATTACAACAGTGTTAAGTGAGATCCATGACGAATGATAAAACAAACTTCTTCAGCATAATATGACTGAATGGGTTGACATGCCACAAAACCCAAACAACCAACCGAACCTTTCACCACCCTTGATTAAGCTACATACAAATATGAAAGCAGAATATCCCAAACCACAAAAATATCAAACTTTTTAAAATTTCTTTTTCTTTTTTTTTTTCTGAAATTTTTCTTGTTTTCTCAGGCTTTGTTAACCAGCCTTGCGCCAACCGAGGTCGTCTTGTTTCAATAAATTTTGGCTGATGAAATATCTCATCTGGAAGCAGTCAAAAGACAAAGTTGCAGCTCGCGCCAACAAATTGTGGATCGGTAAGCAAGAATTTTGGGAAAAATTGTCCCTTTTTGTTATTCAATGAATAAACATTTTTTTTCTCAGATGAAATTTTTCTATCAGTTCTTTGATTATTCTTAAACTAAATTTTTTGCTTTCAGAGATATTTAAAAAATAATCATTTCACTTATATTTAAAAATTAGTGCAACGATATTACGTGCAGCAGTAATGTAAAATGAATTACAAAAATTACTTTATCCATAATGACTTAAATTTTTGGTATAGTGAAAATCATTGTCCAATGCATTTTTATAGTAAAAATCATTGTCCAATGCATAGTTCATAGTAAATCATTGTCCAATGCATTTTTATAGTAAAAATCATTGTCCCATGCATTTTTATAGTAAAATCATTGTCCAATGCATTTCATAGTAAAAAATCATTGTCCAATGCATTTTCATAGTAAAAATTGTCCAAATGCCATTTCATAGAAAAATCATTGTCCAATGCATTTTTATAGTAAAATCATTGTCCAATGCATTTTTATAGTAAAAATCATGTCCAATGCATTTTATAGTTAAACTTTCTTAACTTCATAATGATGATTAGAGCTGATTTCAATTGAATTTAAAAATTTTATTGATTGTGAACATTTTTTTGTTTTCAGGCGGACAATTTAAACAAATGAAGAATGATAAAGAAAAACTTTTGGAAGGTGCTTCAAGTAAGTTGGAAAATAATCATTCATTTTCCCTATCTATTAGTCTTTCTCCCCCCCCTCTCCATTCTTTCTTTTCAGTTTTCTTTCTTTTTGTTTTTGTTTTTCCTTTTTTTTTGCTTTTTCTTTTTTCACAATATTTTGTCTTCTGTCTTTTTTCTCATTGCAAAATTGTGATCCAGAAAAAATTTGAAAAATTGTGTCCTTTAAAAGGTGCCATAATTACAAAACAATTGCAAAATAGTGAACCAAAAACCAATTGTAAAATTATCTCTCTAAGATAAATGCCACAATTGCAAACCTATATTCAATACATTAATCACAAAATTGTATCCCTGAAAAAAATTGCAAAATTGTGTCCCTGAAATGATTAGCCACAATTACAAAACAGTTGTCTCTTAAAACCAATTGCCACAACAGTGTCCATTTTGTCCCATAACCATTTTGAAAAATTGTGTCCATTTTTTCCATAACCATTTTGTGTCCCATAACCATTTTGAAAAAAATTGTGTCCGTTTTGTCCATAACCATTTTGAAAAATTGTGTCCGTTTTGTCCATAACCATTTTGAAAAAATTGTGTCCGTTTTGTCCCATAACCATTTTGAAAAATTGTGTCCGTTTGTCCCATAACCATTTTTGAAAAAATTGTGTCCATTTTGTCCAAACCATTTTGAAAAAATTGTGTCCATTTGTCCATAACCATTTTGAAAAATTGTGTCCATTTGTCCCATAACCATTTTGAAAAAATTGTGTCCATTTTGTCCCATAACCATTTGAAAATTTATGCCCATTGCAACATTGTGTCTCTGAAATTTTCACAATTGCAAAATTATATGAAACAATTGCAAAAAAGATACAAATTGTGTCCATCCCACAATTGCAAAACCCCAAACAATTCTCTGAAATACATTGCAAAATTATGTCCCTGTAAAAAAATTGCCACACTTACAAAATTTGTCTATGCTAAAATTGCAAAATTATGTCCTGAAACAATTGATGAATTACAAATTTGGATTGTTTCTGTTATTGTCAAATTGCA
This sequence comes from Doryteuthis pealeii, assembly GCA_023376005.1. Taxonomy (NCBI): domain Eukaryota; kingdom Metazoa; phylum Mollusca; class Cephalopoda; order Myopsida; family Loliginidae; genus Doryteuthis; species Doryteuthis pealeii. The sequence goes on from CM042180.1 coordinate 4,387,236, forward strand.
AATCTTTTTTGTTACTTGTAATTCCAGCATTGAAATGTTTAAATTGACCTGTGCTGAACTTCAAGAATGGATCCGAGAAAGGACAACGCGTTCTACGATGATGAAATTGGTAAAGATCTGAAATCTGCAAAGGATTTACACAGAAAACACATGGTAAGTTGGGATTCTAATATTCTTATTATAATGGAGATACTGTTCAACTGATTATGCTAAGTTGGATTCTAGTATCTTATTATAATGGAGATACTGTCAACTGATTATGCTAAGTTTGGATTCTAGTGTGATAATTAGGAAGTGGTACAATCAACTTGTGCGGAACAGTAAGTTGTGTAGCGATTGTCTGCCCCTGTTTGGTCTGGAAGACTTATCTTCCCTTGTGCTGGTTTTCTACCGCTAGGGGCCATGGTATTTAGTCAGCAAAGTGCAAATTTTGAGTTCTCTTTTCTCTGGCAGCAGACAATCGCTACAGTTGGATTCTAGTATTTCAATAATTCAATTACTAGCAAGACCTGTGGATATACCACAGTATAATTTAATTATTACAACATTTGAGCCCTGTTGGTGGGGCGTTAGAATGCACCGACTCCCCCAATGGGCCACTGTTGGCTGTGGGTGGCGACCCGTGATGTTTAAGGATAGAGCCAGGGGATGAGCATTCATGACATGTAATACTCCACTTTGGCCCTATCTTGGCTAGACGGGCGTCAGAGAGGCCCCCTCCGATCACATCGCTGGTCACATCAAGCCCTAGCATCTATATGATTTTCCCAACCCTATTGCCCTTATGGCAAGCCCCAACCCCTTTTTAAAATATGGTGCTAGAAGGCGGTGACTGAGGTCTACATGCCTGGAATGACGTTAAACTCTCTGATTGTGAGGTTCCAGTTCTGGAGGTTTGGGGAATGTGGAGCACTTCATCACCATTGCTCCCTGTCCACTCTGACCCGGAGTGTAGTACATGTTAGGTCCCATCTATGGGTTAAATAGAAAAACATGAGTTTATAAACAAAATTGTATTATGCATTAAGAATGAATTTATTTCACAACTTTGTTGGCATCAAATGACCACCGAGGTTGATATGCCGTAAAACAAAACAAATCAAACCAAACAATGTTTGATATGTTTATTTAAGAGCTATTGCAAATTACCTCAATATGTAAAAATTATGATAAACTTGATTTAACTCTCTCTCTTTTTTCGCATAACCAAAGACATAATTTAAAAAAATGCCTAATTACTAAATTTAATAATTGCAAACGTTGATTCTTGCAGAATTTGGAACGAGAACTGGTACCTGTTGAAGAAAAAATGAAAGAATGGCATTCTTAGCTGACACGTAAGTTTTATTTCATTTTTTCATCAGTCTATCTATCTATCTATCTATTTATTTATATCTTATTATAATGGAGATTGTGTTTTTTCTGTCTGTAACCGAAACTATATTACTACTCAGTTATTGACATCACATTCTCAATTATTTTATTTTATTTTAACCTCAATTATTAATAAAATTGTTCAACATTATTAATACTGTTAATCATATCTACATACTATCAACATGATTATTTATATATACAACAAAATAACGGTTTACAGTGTGAACGGAAGGATAATTTGCATATTGATATTAAAAATCGAATTTAATAAATATGTGCTTAGTATTATTGATTTCTAACTGTTTGGTTTATTTCAATGAATATAAGCAAAAATCTCTTCAATAAATCTTAAATGAAATCCATTAACAAGAAAAAAATAACTGTCATTTTATTCTTTACTCCTCTTTTAACTAAATACTTTAATTTAAAAAAAACAAACAATGAAAGACGAGAGTGATGGAAGAGTTAGTTTCAGTTGTTCTGTTTTTCGATTATACCCCCTCTGTTTCAAATCTTTTTATCTGCATTCTTATTTAGTTTCATTAGCCCTTCTAATTTAATAGAATATTTTATTACATTAAAACTTAAATACTTGCACCCGGAGGTGCATATATTTGCTAGTCTGTATAAAGGGCAGTTGTTGCATATGTCCAGATGAAACTACGAAATACAACGATTAACAACCAAGTAAATATATATACACATTAAGTATCAACGGTTCTTGCTTTTTGTGCAAAAATTATGAAGATTTGATTTATGTTCAAAGATATTCAAAAATTAAAATATACATAGAAGTAGCATTGAAATTCTATTTTAAATGTTCAGATTTGAAAATACAATGATTAACAACCAAGTAAATATATATACACATTAAGTATTAACAGTTCTTGCTTTTTTGTGCAAAAATTATGAAGATTTGATTTATGTTCAAAGATATTCAAAAATTAAAATATACATAGAAGTAGCATTGAAATTCTATTTTAAAATGTTCAGCATTTGTAAATCTCAAAAGTAAACAAATCAACACATCAGGGTTCTTTTCCCCTCCTCTACCCAGGTGATGCTGGGTAGCCACTTTAGTCTCTAGTAATTACTTTCTGAATGTGCTGTAAAAGTTATCCCCTTGGTTTGAATGCTACTGATAATTATATTTTTTCTGTGTGTCATGTCCTTTTACTTCTCTTCTTTAAATAAATCATTTAACGACAAAGTAAATGTGTGTATATATATATATATATATATATATATATATATATATATATATATATAAACATAGATTGATATGGAGTGGGCATTTGGTAAGGATGAACGATGGCGACTTCCTAAACAACTGTTCTATGGGGAACTATAAACGGCAAGCGTTTGGCTCAAGGGCCAAGATGAGATACAAGGATTGCCTGAGATCGACCTTGAAAAAATGTGACCGATGTGAAGACCTGGGAGAGTAAGTCTTTGGACCGTGGGCAGTGAGAAGAGCTGTGCAGGAGGCACGGAAAGTTTGAGACCGGCCGTATACAGCATGAGCAGTTGAAGAGATATTCGCAAGAATAAAGAAGTAGACATCAAGGGTTCAATCGGTCTACTATGTGACCAGTGTGAAAGGCTATGTATGAGCAAGCTGGCCTGATCAGTCACCAATCTGTGCATCGGTGAGATGGACTAATAAAATACCCTGTGCTCCCTGGAAATACCTGTAATTGTGGGAAGGTGTGCAAGATTTGGCAGGACTAAAGAGCCACTTTCGTGCAGCTCATTGTTGAACTTTTTTGAAGCTCACCATTATATTGTTTGAACTATTGAGCTTTTTTTAAAATTTTTTTTTTTTATTGTTACTATATCAAGCAATGGCAATACTTGAATACGAGTTGCTGCCATCATATATAATATATATATATATATATATATTATATATTATATATATACACTTTAAATATACACTCCTACATTTGGGGCGCTGTGGTTGTCATCAGTGATGTTATCTGCATGGGTCATTGGGAAGTTTTGGGTCTTCCAACATCAGACTTCCCTCACCATGCTGACCCTATATAAAGTGTTGTTATGGTCCAATGGGAGAAAATTAGATATTCTACTGATAATTATATTTTTTCTCTGTATCATGTCCTTTTACTTCTCTTCTTTCTTTCTTAAATAAATCATTTAACGATAAAGTAAATATATATATATATGTATGTGTGTGTGTGTGTGTGTGTGTGTTATGTATATATATATATATACACACACACACACACACACAGTCGTGCATTAAGTCTCCCAAAAATGTAGTATATATATATATATATATATATAATATATATTATATATATATTATCAGTTTAAAACAAACGAGAAATCTGGGAAAACCAGCTAGTGTAATGGTTAGAATCCCCTCCTGGCAGTTAGGGTTTGAATCACACACAGAGCAGTCTTCCTGTCTATAACTCTGCTGATTAGGCATAATATGCCGAAATATACATACAGAGGTTGACCTTTTCTCGATTTGTTTACGCCTTACATTTGGACAGATAATTATTCTGAATATTTTACACATAAATTTTACACAAAATTGTAGAAACAATTAGTAATTATCTGCTGACAGAAATCTGTTTCGACGCCCTTAGTAGAAGGGTCATCATCAACGAGCAAAAAAATATATGAAAAAGAGAAGGGATAAAACCGTTTGAAGAAAATAGGGGTACAAACACACGCTGGAATGCTTGAATTTTTCAAATGCGCATACTGTTTCAAAAATAAAATAATTTTTTTTTAAAATCAGAAGCATTCACCAAACTCTTTTTGAGTTTATTTTGAATTAAAAATGCTTCTGATTTTAAAATAAAATTTATTTTATTTTTGAAACAGTATGCGCATTTGAAAAAATTCAAGCATTCCAGCGTGTTGTTTGTACCCCCTATTTTCTTCAAACGGTTTTATCCCTTCTCTTTTTCATATATTTTTTTTGCTCGTTGATGATGACCCTTTTACTAAGGCGTCGAAACAGATTTCTGTCAGCAGATAATAATTACTAATTGTTTTTTCAAAATGTTAAATTCATTCTGTCGGATTAATTTCCATTTATTTACACAAAATTGTAGGTATTTATTATTTATTTATTATTATTTGTAAAATTTAAAAAAAAAAAATTACTTGGTGTTGTTGATCTCAAATATTATTGTTATATTCTCCAACGTATTAAAATCAATCCTATAAATGATTTTATATAGAAACCATTAAAATATGATTAAAATAAGTAATCTTTTTATATGCATTCTTATTTAATTTTATTAGTCTTTCCAATTCAATATATTTCATCACATTAAAACTTAAATACTTATGCCCGAGGGAGCATATCCATGCTTGTCTAAAATAATTAATTGGAAATAAATAAGGGAAAGTATTCTACAATTAGTGGTTATTTCCCTTGAAAAATATAAGGATTGCATGGGTAAGTCTGTAAAATGAGTTCTAGAGCTTCCCTACTCCTTAAAATTGTTATAAAAGTAATTTTGCCCAAGGAATCACCATTGCTCCCTGTTTTCACTATGACCCAGAGTGTAGTACCTGTTAGGATCCCATCTATGTGTTAATAGAAAAACATGAGTTTATAAACAAAATTGTATTATCCATTAAGAATGAATTTATTTCGCAACTTTGTCGGCATTAAATGACCTACTGAGGTTGATATGCCGTAAAACAAAACAATCAAATAAATTGACTATTTACTTTAACCCACATTTACTCAGCTGCATTATATCCTAAAAGAGGGATTAATTGAAAAATCTTCTTCGGTTATATCCTGACCACTATAGAGGTATCATTGTGCCCTATACCACATTTGTTCAATCTTTTTTTTGTTTTGTTTTGTTCTTTTATTTATAGATTTTGTTCGGCCAGGTAAGTTTTGAGGTGTGTCTTTTCAATGTTTTCTTTTTGTGGGTTTTTTGATGTGTGTATTTTTTGGTGATTTTCTTTTCCTTTTTTTCCTTTTTGAATTATTTATTAACTGCACGCAGGGTCAGTGCCAAACTATTTTGTGCCTTGGGCGAGAATAACGGCTTGCACTTTGTATATATATATATTAATATATATATATGAGGAAAAAATGAGTAAAGAAAGACATGTAGATGGATAAAAATGAATTTTATCGATATCACTTTTAATCGATATCACTTACACATGTGTTTTGGTCCGTTTATCAAAATGTATACGGATTTACGTTATTATTATTATTATTATTATTATTAAAATAATCAGATGGAGTTGAAATGATGATGATAATAATAGGAAAAATGTATAAAATGTTCCGTACACAGAGATTTTGACGACCTTCATCAGTGGTATTTTTATTTTAAAAAAAGAAGAGAAAAAAAAGAAAAAACGGGAAAAGTATGAATTAAATTATTCTCCCTCCAGCTACGGTATATAGTAGGGCAGATGGGCTCTATAACCTTGATTCTGCAAACCGCTCTAGGAAAACGAATGTCTGAATTCATACCTGTGAAGAATGACATTGTGTCGCATGTGCTCATGCGAAGGTTGGTAAAGACATATATAATATATATATATATACATGATTAAAAGAGATAGGAAAAACATGTTCATAATAGGCTGACAGATATGTTTCGACCTTTAATAAAATTGGTCTTCATCAAGAGCAACTATATTGATGAAAGAATAGTTAACCGTTTGGCAAGAGAGGCTCAAATAACGCTCGTGTTCTGGGACGGAATGTCTTTTAAAATTTGTTTAACAAATGCGTGTTTGGATTAAAAATAAATTTTATTTTTAAAAGTCAATGAGAAAAACTCAATAAAGTTTAAAATAAAAGTAACAGAAATAAAAGTTGTGCAATCCAGCCATAAAAAACGAGTTAAATGAAGTCCACAGATAATCAAGAAAGATATGGAATGTTCGGGAATTGGTATGTTTAACACATTCAAGGTGTTGCAGTCTTTGCCATATAAAAAATGAACCTCCAGTGATCAAAAGTTAATCCAAAGTTTTGTTTTTCTGTAGACAATATAAGTATATAATGAACGTTATTTGAGCTCTCGTGCCAAACGGTTAATTATTCTCCTTTCTTTCATCAATATAGTTGCTCTTGAAGAAGACCGATTTTATTAAAGGTTGAAACAGATATCTGTCAGCGTACTATGAACATTTTGTTTTTCCTATCTCTTTTCAATCATACTGTTGGATTTATATCCATTCATTCACCATATAATATTATATATATATATATATATATATGAGAGAGAGAGACATAATGAAGACAACAGCGGGATTAAAAAATGTAACAAAATAAAAAGAAAGGTGAATAATCTACACAGACCAACCCTGAGCCATTAGAATACACCGACTGCACCTCGCAGAGGGTAAGACTCCCTCAAATGGGGCCACCTGTTGGCCGTGGGTGGCAACCTGTGATGCTTATGGATGGAGTCTTGATGGATGAGCAGTCTATGACCTACAACACTTCACTTGGAGTCTTACTTAGGTTAGATGGCGTCGGAGAGGCCCCTCGATCAATCGGCTGGTCATGGTCAAGCCTAGCACCTATATGATTTCCCAACCCTATTGCCCTTATGGCAAGCCCAACCCTTTATCATACGTGCTAGAAGGCGGTGGCTGAGGTTTCTACATGTCCTGGGAATGATGTTTAACTCTATCTAATGGTGAGGTTCCAGTTTTGGAGGTTTGGGGAATGTGGAGCACCTCTTCATCACCATTGCTCCCTGGTCCACTCTGACCCGGAGTGGTAATACCTGTTAGGGTCCCATCTTTATGGTTAAATAGAAAAATTGTATTACCACTCCGGGTCAGAGTGGACCAGGAGCAATGGTGATGAAGAGGTGCTCCACATTCCCCAAACCTCCAAAACTGGAACCTCACCATTAGATAGAGTTTAACATCATTCCCAGGACATGTAGAACCTCAGCCACCGCCTTCTAGCACCCGTATGATAAAAAGGGTTGGGGCTTGCCATAAGGGCAATAGGGTTGGGAAAATCATATAGGTGCTAGGGCTTGACATGACCAGCCGATTGATCGAGGGGGCCTCTCCGACCGCCCATCTAACCTAAGTAAGACTCCAAGTGAAGTGTTGTAGGTCATAGACTGCTCATCCATCAAGACTCCATCCATAAGCATCACAGGTTGCCACCCACGGCCAACAGGTGGCCCCATTTGAGGGAGTCTTACCCCTCTGCAGAGGTGCAGTCGGTGTATTCTAATGGCTCAGGGTTGGTCTGTGTAGATTATTCACCTTTCTTTTTATATTTGTTACATTTTTTAATCCCGCTGTTGTCTTCATTATGTCTCTCTCTCTCATATATATATATATATATATATATATATATATGGTGAATGAATGGATATAAATCCAACAGTATGATTGAAAAGAGATAGGAAAAACAAATGTTCATAGTACGCTGACAGATATCTGTTTCAACCTTTAATAAAATCGGTCTTCTTCAAGAGCAACTATATTGATGAAAGAAAGGAGGAATAATTAACCGTTTGGCACGAGAGGCTCAAATAACGTTCATTATATACTTATATTGTCTACAGAAAAACAAAACTTTGGATTAACTTTTGATCACTGGAGGTTCATTTTTTATATGGCAAAGACTGCAACACCTTGAATGTGTTAAACATACCAATTCCCGGAACATTCCATATCTTTCTTGATTATCCTGTGGACTTTCATTTAAACTCGTTTTTATGGCTGGATTGCACAACTTTTATCTTCTGTTACTTTTATTTTAAACTTTATTGAGTTTTTCTCATTGACTTTTAAAAATAAAATTTATTTTTAATCCAAAACACGCATTTGTTAAACAAATTTTAAAAGACATTCCGTCCCAGAACACGAGCGTTATTTGAGCCTCTCTTGCCAAACGGTTAACTATTCCTTTCATCAATATAGTTGCTCTTGATGAAGACCAATTTTATTAAAGGTCGAAACATATCTGTCAGCCTATTATGAACATGTTTTTCCTATCTCTTTTTAATCATGTATATATATATATATATATGTCTTTACCAACCCCTTCGCATGAGCACATGCGACACAATGTCATTCTTCACAGGTATGAATTCAGACATTCGTTTTCCTAGAGCGGTTGCAGAATCAAGGTTATAGAGCCCATCTGCCCTACTATATACCGTAGCTGGAGGGAGAATAATTTAATTCATACTTTTCCCACGTTTTTTTCTTTTTTTTCTCTTCTTTTTTTAAAATAAAAATACCACTGATGAAGGTCGTCAAAATCTCTGTGTACGGAACATTTTATACATTTTTCCTATTATTATCATCATCATTTCAACTCCATCTGATTATTTTAATAATAATAATAATAATAATAATAATAACGTAAATCCGTATACATTTTGATAAACGGACCAAAACACATGTGTAAGTGATATCGATTAAAAGTGATATCGATAAAATTCATTTTTATCCATCTACATGTCTTTTCTTTACTCATTTTTTCCTCATATATATATATTATATTATATATATACAAAGTGCAAGCCGTTATTCTCGCCCAAGGCACAAAATAGTTTGGCACTGACCCTGCGTGCAGTTAATAAATAATTCAAAAAGGAAAAAAGAAGGAAAAGAAAATCACCAAAAAATACACACATCAAAAAACCCACAAAAAGAAAACATTGAAAAGACACACCCTCAAAACTTACCTGGCCGAACAAAATCTATAAATAAAAGAACAAAACAAAACAAAAAAAAGATTGAACAAATGTGGTATAGGGCACAATGATACCTCTATAGTGGTCAGGATATAACCGAAGAAGATTTTTCAATTAATCCCCTCTTTTAGGATATAATGCAGCTGAGTAAATGTGGGTTAAAGTAAATAGTCAATTTATTTGATTGTTTTGTTTTACGGCATATCAACCTCAGTAGGTCATTTAATGCCGACAAAGTTGCGAAATAAATTCATTCTTAATGGATAATACAATTTTGTTTATAAACTCATGTTTTTCTATTTAACACATAGATGGGATCCTAACAGGTACTACCACTCTGGGTCATAGTGAAACAGGGAGCAATGGTGATTCCTTGGGCAAAATTACTTTTATAACCAATTTTAAGGAGTAGGGAAGCTCTAGAACTCATTTTACAGACTTACCCATGCAATCCTTATATTTTTTCAAGGGAAATAACCACTAATTGTAGAATACTTTCCCTTATTTATTTCCAATTAATTATTTAGACAAGCATGGATATGCTCCCTCCGGGCATAAGTATTTAAGTTTTAATGTGATGAAATATATTGAATTGGAAAGACTAATAAAATTAAATAAGAATGCATATAAAAAGATTACTTATTTTAATCATATTTTAATTGGTTTCTATATAAAATCATTTATAGGATTGATTTTAATACGTTGGAGAATATAACAATAATATTTGAGATCAACAACACCAAGTAATTTTTTTTTTTTAAATTTTACAAATAAATAAATAAATAAATAAATACCTACAATTTTGTGTAAATAAATGGAAATTAATCCGACAGAATGAATTTAACATTTTGAAAAAACAATTAGTAATTATTATCTGCTGACAGAAATCTGTTTCGACGCCTTAGTAAAAGGGTCATCATCAACGAGCAAAAAAAATATATGAAAAAGAGAAGGGATAAAACCGTTTGAAGAAAATAGGGGGTACAAACACACGCTGGAATGCTTGAATTTTTTTCAAATGCGCATACTGTTTCAAAAATAAAATAAATTTTATTTTTAAAATCAGAAGCATTTTTAATTCAAAAATAACTCAAAAAGAGTTTGGTGAATGCTTCTGATTTTAAAAATAAAATTTATTTATTTTTGAAACAGTATGCGCATTTGAAAAAAATTCAAGCATTCCAGCGTGTGTTTGTACCCCTATTTTCTTCAAACGGTTTTATCCTCTTTTTCATATATTTTTTTTGCTCGTTGATGACCCTTCTACTAAGGCGTCGAAACAGATTTCTGTCAGCAGATAATTACTAATTGTTTCTACAATTTTGTGTAAAATTTATGTGTAAAATATTCAGAATAATTATCTGTCCAAATGTAAGGCGTAAACAAATCGAGAAAAGGTCAACCTCTGTATGTATATTTCGGCATATTATGCCTAATCAGCAGAGTTATAGACAGGAAGACTGCTCTGTGTGTGATTCAAACCCTAACTGCCAGGAGGGGATTCTAACCATTACACTAGCTGGTTTTTTCCAGATTTCTCGTTTGTTTTTAAACTGATATATATATATATATATATATATATATTATATATATATATATATATATATACTACATTTTTGGGAGACTTAATGCACGACTGTGTGTGTGTGTGTGTGTGTATATATATATATATACATACACACACACACACACACACACACACATACATATATATATATATTTACTTTATCGTTAAATGATTTATTTAAAGAAAGAAAGAAAGAGAAGTAAAAGGACATGATACAGAGAAAAAATATAATTATCAGTAGAATATCTAATTTTCTCCCATTGGACCCATAACAACACTTTATATAGGGTCAGCATGGTGAGGGAAGTCTGATGTTGGAAGACCCAAAACTTCCCAATGACCCATGCAGATAACATCACTGATGACAACCACCAGCGCCCCAAATGTAGGAGTGTATATTTAAAGTGTATATATATATATATTATATATATAATATATATATATATATATATGATGGCAGCAAACTCGTATTCAAGTATTGCCATTGCTTGATATAGTAACAATAAAAAAAAAAATTTTAAAAAAAGCTCAATAGTTCAAACAATATAATGGTGAGCTTCAAAAAAGTTCAACAATGAGCTGCACGAAAGTGGCTCTTTAGTCCTGCCAAAATCTTGCACACCTTCCCACAATTACAGGTATTTCCAGGGAGCACAGGGTATTTTATTAGTCCATCTCACCGATGCACAGATTGGTGACTGATCAGGCCAGCTTTGCTCATACATAGCCTTTCACACTGGTCACATAGTAGACCGATTTGAAGCCCTTGATTGTCTACTTCTTTATTCTTGCGAATATCTCTTCAACTGCTCATGCTGTATACGGCCGGTCTCAAACCTTTCCGTGCCCTCCTGCACAGCTCTTCTCCACTGCCCACGGTCCAAAGACTTACTCTCCCAGGTCTTCACATCGGTCACATTTTTTCAAGGTCGATCTCAGGCAATCCTTGTATCTCATCTTGGGCCCTTGAGCCAAACGCTTGCCGTTTATAAGTTCCCCATAGAACAGTTGTTTAGGAAGTCGCCCATCGTTCATCCTTACCAAATGCCCACTCCATATCAATCTATGTTTTATATATATATATATATATATATATATATATATATATATATATATACACACATTTACTTTGTCGTTAAATGATTTATTTAAAGAAAGAGAAGTAAAAGGACATGACACACAGAAAAAATATAATTATCAGTAGCATTCAAACCAAGGGGGATAACTTTTACAAGCACATTCAGAAAGTAATTACTAGAGACTAAAAGTGGCTACCCAGCATCACCTGGGTAGAGGAGGGGAAAAGAACCCTGATGTGTTGATTTGTTTACTTTTGAGATTTACAAATGCTGAACATTTTAAAATAGAATTTCAATGCTACTTCTATGTATATTTTAATTTTTGAATATCTTTGAACATAAATCAAATCTTCATAATTTTTGCACAAAAAGCAAGAACTGTTAATACTTAATGTGTATATATATTTACTTGGTTGTTAATCATTGTATTTTCAAATTCTGAACATTTTAAAATAGAATTTCAATGCTACTTCTATGTATATTTTAATTTTTGAATATCTTTGAACATAAATCAAATCTTCATAATTTTTGCACAAAAAGCAAGAACCGTTGATACTTAATGTGTATATATATTTACTTGGTTGTTAATCGTTGTATTTTCGTAGTTTCATCTGGACATATGCAACAACTGCCCTTTATACAGACTAGCAAATATATGCACCCTCCGGGTGCAAGTATTTAAGTTTTAATGTAATAAAATATTCTATTAAATTAGAAGGGCTAATGAAACTAAATAAGAATGCAGATAAAAAGATTTGAAACAGAGGGGGTATAATCGAAAAACAGAACAACTGAAACTAACTCTTCCATCACTCTCGTCTTTCATTGTTTGTTTTTTTTTTAAATTAAAGTATTTAGTTAAAAGAGGAAGTAAAGAATAAAATGACAGTTATTTTTTTCTTGTTAATGGATTTCATTTAAGATTTATTGAAGAGATTTTTGCTTATATTCATTGAAATAAAACCAAACAGTTAGAAATCAATAATACTAAGCACATATTTATTAAATTCGATTTTTAATATCAATATGCAAATTATCCTTCCCGTTCACACTGTAAACCGTTATTTTGTTGTATATATAAATATAATTGCATGTTGATAGTATGTAGATATGATTAACAGTATTAATAATGTTGAACAATTTTATTAATAATTGAGGTTAAAATAAAAATAAAATAATTGAGAATGTGATGTCAATAACTGAGTAGTAATATAGTTTCGGTTACAGACAGAAAAACACACAATCTCCATTATAATAAGATATAAATAAATAGATAGATAGATAGATAGACTGATGGAAAAAAATGAAATAAAACTTACGTGTCAGCTAAGAATGCCATTCTTTTCATTTTTTCTTCAACAGGTACCAGTTCTCGTTCCAAATTCTGCAAGAATCAACGTTTGCAATTATTAAATTTAGTAATTAGGCATTTTTTTAAATTATGTCTTTGGTTATGCAGAAAAAAAGAGAGTGAGAGAGAGTTAAATCAAGTTTATCATAATTTTTACATATTGAGGTAATTTGCAATAGCTCTTAAATAAACATATCAAACATTGTTTGGTTTGATTTGTTTTGTTTTACGGCATATCAACCTCGGTGGGTCATTTGATGCCAACAAAGTTGTGAAATAAATTCATTCTTAATGCATAATACAATTTTGTTTATAAACTCATGTTTTTCTATTTAACCCATAGATGGGACCCTAACATGTACTACCACTCCGGGTCAGAGTGGACCAGGGAGCAATGGTGATGAAGGGGTGCTCCACATTCCCCAAACCTCCAGAACTGGAACCTCACAATCAGAGAGTTTAACGTCATTCCCAGGACATGTAGACCCTCAGTCACCGCCTTCTAGCACCCATATTTTAAAAAGGGGTTGGGGCTTGCCATAAGGGCAATAGGGTTGGGAAAATCATATAGATGCTAGGGCTTGATGTGACCAGCCGATTGATCGGAGGGGGCCTCTCTGACCGCCCGTCTAGCCCAAGATAGGGCCAAAGTGGAGTATTACATGTCATGAAATGCTCATCCACCTGGGCTCTATCCTTAAACATCACGGGTCGCCACCCACAGCCAACAGGTGGCCCCATTGGGGGAGTCGGTGCATTCTAACGCCCCACCAACAGGGCTCAAATGTTGTAATAATTAAATTATACTGTGGTATATCCACAGGTCTTGCTAGTAATTGAATTATTGAAATACTAGAATCCAACTGTAGCGATTGTCTGCTGCCCCAGAGAAAAGAGAACTCAAAATTTGCACTTTGCTGACTAAATACCATGGCCCCCTAGCGGTAGAAAACCAGCACCAAGGGAAGATAAGTCTTCCAGACCAAACAGGGGCAGACAATCGCTACACAACTTACTGTTCCGCACAAGTTGATTGTACCACTTTCCTAATTATCACACTAGAATCCAAACTTAGCATAATCAGTTGAACAGTATCTCCATTATAATAAGATACTAGAATCCAAACTTAGCATAATCAGTTGAACAGTATCTCCATTATAATAAGATATTAGAATCCCAACTTACCATGTGTTTTCTGTGTAAATCCTTTGCAGATTTCAGATCTTTACCAATTTCATCATCGTAGAACGCGTTGTCCTTTTCTCGGATCCATTCTTGAAGTTCAGCACAGGTCAATTTAAACATTTCAATGCTGGAATTACAAGTAACAAAAAAAGATTTGCAATTTGACAATAACAGAAACAATCCAAATTTGTAATTCATCAATTGTTTCAGGGACATAATTTTGCAATTTTAGCATAGACACAATTTTGTAAGTGTGGCAATTTTTTTACAGGGACATAATTTTGCAATGTATTTCAGAGAATTGTTTGGGGTTTTGCAATTGTGGGATGGACACAATTTTGTATCTTTTTTTGCAATTGTTTCATATAATTTTGCAATTGTGAAAATTTCAGAGACACAATGTTGCAATGGGCATAAATTTTTCAAAATGGTTATGGGACAAAATGGACACAATTTTTTCAAAATGGTTATGGGACAAAATGGACACAATTTTTTCAAAATGGTTATGGGACACAATTTTTTTCAAAATGGTTATGGGACAAAACGACACAATTTTTTCAAAATGGTTATGGGACAAAACGGACACAATTTTTTCAAAATGGTTATGGGACAAAACGGACACAATTTTTTCAAAATGGGACAAAACGGACACAATTTTTTCAAAATGGTTATGGGACAAAATGGACACAATTTTTTCAAAATGGTTATGGGACAAAATGGACACAATTTTTTCAAAATGGTTATGGGACAAAATGGACACTGTTGTGGCAATTGGTTTAAGAGACAACTGTTTTGTAATTGTGGCTAATCATTTCAGGGACACAATTTTGCAATTTTTTTCAGGGATACAATTTTGTGATTAATGTATTGAATATAGGTTTGCAATTGTGGCATTTATCTTAGAGAGATAATTTTACAATTGGTTTTTGGGTTCACTATTTTGCAATTGTTTTGTAATTATGGCACCTTTTAAAGGACACAATTTTTCAAATTTTTTCTGGATCACAATTTTGCAATTGAGAAAAAAGACAGAAGACAAAATATTGTGAAAAAGAAAAAGCAAAAGAAAAAAGGAAAAACAAAAACAAGAAAGAAAGAAAAACTGAAAAGAAAGAAATGGAGAGGGGGGGGGAGAAAGACTAATAGATAGGGAAAATGAATGATTATTTTCCAAACTTACCTTGAAGCACCTTCCAAAAGTTTTTCTTTATCATTCTTCATTTTGTTTAAATTGTCCCAGCTGAAAACAAAAAAATGTTCACAATCAATAAAATTTTTAAAATTCAATTGAAATCAGCTCTAATCATCAGTTAATGAAAGTTTAAATTAAAATGCATTGGACAATGATTTTTACTATAAAAATGCATTGGACAATGATTTTTACTATAAAAATGCATTGGACAATGATTTTTACTATAAAAATGCATTGGACAATGATTTTTACTATGAAATGCATTGACAATGATTTTTACTATGAAAATGCATTGGACAATGATTTTACTATGAAAATGCATTGGACAATGATTTTTAAAAATGCATTGGACAATGATTTTACTATAAAAATGCATTGGACAATGATTTTTACTATGAAAATGCATTGGACAATGATTTTTACTATGAAAATGCATTGGACAATGATTTTTACTATAAAAATGCATTGGACAATGATTTTCACTATACAAAAATTTAAGTCATTAATGGATAAAGTAATTTTTGTAATTCATTTTTACATTACTGCTGCACGTAATATCGTTGCACTAATTTTTAAATTATAAGTGAAAATGATTATTTTTTAAATATCTCTGAAAGCAAAAAAACATTTAGTTTAAGAATAATCAAAGAACTGATAGAAAAATTTCATCTGAGAAAAAAAAATGTTTATTCATTGAATAACAAAAAGGGACAATTTTTTCCCCAAAATTCTTGCTTACCGATCCACAATTTGTTGGCGCCGAGCTGCAACTTTGTCTTTTTGACTGCTTCCAGATGAGATTATTTCATCAGCCAAAGAATTTATTGAAACAAGACGACCTCGGTTGGCGGCAAGGCTGGTTAACAAAGCCTGAAGAAAACAAGAAAAACTTTCAGAAAAAAAAAAAGAAAAAGAAATTTTAAAAAGTTTGATATTTTGTGGTTTGGGATATTCTGCTTTCATATTTGTATGTAGCTTAATCAAGTGGTGGTGAAAGGTTCGGTTTGGTTGTTTGGGTTTTGTGGCATGTCAACCCATTCAGTCATATTATGCTGAAGAAGTTTGTTTTATTCATTCGTCATGGATCTCACTTAACACTGTTGTAATAAACACTAGAATGCGATCACCCCGCTTAACACCTGCGGAACGCGATCATCCCGCTTAACACCTGCGGAACGCGAGCACCCTGCTTAACACCGGCGGTACGCGAGCACCCCGCTTAACACCAGCGGTACGCGAGCACCCCGCTTAACACCGGCGGTACGTGAGCACCCCGCTTAACACCTGCGGAACGCGAGCACCCCGCTTAACAACGACGGAACGCGAGCATCCCACTTAACACTGTTGTAATAAACACTAGAATGCGATCATCCCGCTTAACACCTGCGGAACGCGATCATCCCGCTTAACACCTGCGGAACGCGAGCACCCGCGTAACACCTGCGGAACGCGATCACCCCGCGTAACACCTGCGGAACGCGATCACCCCGCTTAACACCTGCGGAACCCGCTTAACAGCTTAACACCGCGGAACGCGATCACCCGCTTAACACGCGAGCACACCCGCTTAACACCGGCGGTACGCGAGCACCCCGCTTAACACCGGCGTACGCGAGCACCCCGCTTAACAGCGGTACGCGAGCACCCGCTTAACACCGGCGGAACGCGAGCACCCCGCTTAACACCGGCGGAACGCGAGCACCCGCTTAACACCGGCGGAACGCGAGCACCCCGCTTAACACCGGCGGAACGCGAGCACCCCGCTTAACACCGGCGGAACGCGAGCACCCCGCTTAACACCGCGGTACGCGAGCACCCCGCTTAACACCGGCGGAACGCGAGCACCCCGCTTAACACCGGCGGTACGCGAGCACCCCGCTTAACACCGGCGGTACGCGAGCACCCCGCTTAACACCGGCGGTACGCGAGCATCCCGCTTAACACCGGCGGTACGTGAGCATCCCGCTTAACACCGGCGGTACGCGAGCATCCCGCTTCACACTGGCGGTACGTGAGCATCCCGCTTAACAACGACGGAACGTGAGCATCCCGCTTAACAACGACGGAACGTGAGCATCCCGCTTAACAACGACGGAACGCAAGGATCATAGGATTCCATTCGAAATGGATCAAAATGGACACATGACTTAATGTTTGGGTCATGTGATAAATTTGATGAAACTGAAAAGCCTTGAAGAAACTGCCAATTTGATAACGTGGGTGCCAGGTGGCCAAATGATAATCTTTTTGTTGCTAGTTTTAGGAACCTGGGACCTTGACGGACAGAAATAGAAAAAGATCATTGGACATTACCCATGATGCACCAGTGTTAAGAAAGATTGGATATTAGAGATTAAATAAAGTTTTTTTTTTTTTAAATGTCTACTCACTTCATGATTGTTCTTGACAGCAGTCATATTGTCAGACAAACTTTCCTTACTTTGTAGTATTTCTTCCTAAAATTATAAAAACAACAATGACAAAAAATAAATAAATAAATAAAGCACATGAAAAGATCAACATGCATCATCTTATTTTTATCAATATAAAAAGTATTATGTAGATTTTTCAGGCTGTTGTCCTCATCTTTATTGTCATACAAAAAATAGTCAGGATTCAACCTGCAACCTCCAGATGATTGTTACTTAGAACTATATTGTGTGTTGGCATTCATCTGTCTGAAAGACAATGGAGTAGTGACCAATTTTTTTTTTTTCTAGAACTACATATCCTGGGCGACTTGTTTGATGGACAGTGTAGAAAGGGGGGGGATCTGCTGCTTGAGCAACCACACATCCCCCCCCCTTTCTACACTGCCGCTGTGGTCCATCTTCCTAAAGTGCCAACAACAATATAAATATATCTTTTATATAACAATAAAGATGAGGACAACAGTCCCAAAAAATCTAAATAATAGAAATTATCAAGTCTCATCTCAAAAATTCTGAGAAATAGTGTAGATAACAATAAAGATGAGGACAATAGTCCGAATAATCCAAATAATCCAAATTATCAAGCCTCATCTCAGAAATTCAGAGAAATAGTGTAGATAACAATAAAGATGAGGACAATAGTCCGAATAATCCAAATAATACTAATTATCAAGCCTCATCTCCAAAATTTAGAGAAATAGTGTAGATAACAATAAAGATGAGGACAATAGTCCAAATAATCCAAATAATACTAATTATCAAGCCTCATCTCAAAAATTTAGAGAAATAGTGTAGATAACAATAAAGATGAGGACAATAGTCAGAATAATCCAAATTATCAAGCCTTATCTCAAAAATTTAGAGAAATAGTGTACATAACAATAAAGATGAGGACAACAGTCCCCAAAAATCTAATTAATAGAAATTATTAAGCCTCATCTAAAAGAATTAAGACAATTATAAAAAGAACATACCTTTTCCGACAACCAAATGTCAAATTCATCACACTGGTTGTAAAAAGAGAAAAGACGTACAGAGTCCTCCAACGACATCTGACGAGTCTGAAAAAGAAAGAAAACTTTAGTTATGAACAAAGTTAAGAAAGAATATCATAAAAAAATTAATCTATTAATAATAGAGATTTGCTTCCGGTTTTTGTCTGTAACAAAAATTACATCACTGCTTACATCACATTACCCAAAATCGTCATAACATAGAATAAATACACTCAAAATTTGAGCATGCAACATTAGACAGTCCTCATTGTTTTTTAAAACAAGTTTTAATAAATACATGACTGGTATTATATATCTATATATAGTTTGTTTTATTTTAATACATATTTAAAGTTTACATTTCAAATTGTTTTATTTTTTAATCCTTTAATGAATTTGATGATTTTACTTACTTAGGGTACAAACTCGCTGGCATTGAATTTTTTACTCCCACCCCTCAGGCAATGTTTCAAAAAATCTTTTTACATTGCCCAGAGTGCGTTTTTTTTTTTTTTTTTGTACTAGTCTTAATAAAAAAAAATTAAAAATAAGTAATTTGCTTTAACCATTGTAAAACTTATCGGAAAAGTTATAGTTAAATTATCTCCCCCTGGCACCAGAGGGCAAATTGCCAATATACAATATCGGCGCCGAAATTAAACTCCTTGATGAAAGTCACTTATTGTGTTGGGCAATCAACCAGTGAGTGGTATAATCCAGTGCTCACTTTTACATTCTTCACCTTCAGCAAGATAAGTCTGGCTGCAAACGCCACAAGTTTTGCAACATTTTGAACTCTTTGAATATATGTTTCTTTATCTTCAATTGTTGTTCTTGTCTTCTTTCTTCTGAAATTACTTGCTTACTACTGGGAAATTATAAGAGTCCCGAAATACCTCTTAAAACTCAAACAGAAAATGAAATTATAAATATATATACATTTTTCTCCAAACCAACCAAAGAATGTTGACCTAATTTCTCTCCACCATACTCTACCTCATTATCACTAAACTACCTTCTCTTCCAATCTCCCCAACAAATTCCATACTTTTGATCTTTTCTCCCTCCCCATCCATGATAGATTTCCTCTGACCAATCAAATCCTCACAAAATCTTCCCTTCCCCCTGATTTCATCACCAAACTTACCTCCACACACTCACTATCTCTTCTATAAATACAAATGAATGTTTCACTGATGCTTTAATAAATGACTGATGAAGTCTTGCTCAATGCAAGACGAAATATAAATCCTACATCTACTTGTTTGAGTTTGCTCTTTTTGTCCACTTTTTCCTTTATTCTTTACCATATATATATATATATATATATATATATATATATATAGGTCCAAGTGATAACCTACTCGAGTTTCACCATGTTGAGGATCTTCAGGGTTAACTCCACTGTGTAAATCAAGATGTTGGTTGATTGTAGACAATTATATGTATATCGAGTAGGTTATCACTTGGACCTATATTAAAATAAATTTGCTCTACCAACGTATTGAGCACTTTTTTATTTGTTATATCACTGTCTTATCATGAACTTCACATCAACCACCGTGACCATATTCACCGGTATGTCATCTTTTCTATAATATTGGGGCCAGGTTAACTCAGTCGGTAGAGCGTTCGGCTAGAAACCACAAGGTTCCTAGTTCAATACCGGTCAAAACTCAGCATATGAGTAGGACAGGAATCTGTGCGGTAAAGTAAGGAGCTGATGGTAGGTGTGGCGCACCACCTCAGGCGCCAAAAACAATCTCCTTGGTCTAGCGCTATTGAAAAGGGGATAGACTCCCTCACTGATACCAACTTTAAGCCACCCCGATGACTTTACTTACTTTTATATATATACTAGAAATGACGTGACCCGTTGGGTCACCCATTGAGCTCAAGTTATTTTGTTAAAAAATAATGTAATTTATTTTTAATACATTTAAAACTATTTTTCGGTCAATTTTGCGCAAATTTATCGTAAACATGACCGTCAACACTGTCTAAGATGACGTAAAATCTGTATTTTACAAAATAAATTTATCCCCCCCACCGATTGAAAATATTTACCAAAAATTGATCCCGTTTACAATTTTCAAACATATTGTCCAAGAGAAATGGTGGTACTTACATTTGCCAATTTTTTGAGTTTGCTATAAGTGAAAGCAATTTGTCTCTGTCGACTTTCAACATTGTCCTTATCAAAATGAAGGTTTGCTTTTGAACGAACTGCAAAAAACAAAACAGAAATTTTTTTTAAAGTTGTTTTAATTTCAATATAAACATTCGCATAAAAGTATACAAAGGCAAAACATTTATTTTATTTAATTTTATTGACACGTGTTTCAATAAAGTTCTTTTTTCGAACATCTCAGAAATTCTCCGGATTTCAACCGATTTGATTTAAAACAATAAGGATTTACTCTGACGAAGGCCGTTATTTCTTTGTATAGTAAAAAAAAAAATTTTTGTTTTTTCTATTATTGTTATTTTATTTTGCATTTAGAATAATAATAAATAGAATACATGTGTACATGGATAAACACCTGGCCGAAACACATGTCAGTATAATAAAATAAATACTATTCTATCCATTCAACATTTTCTTTCCTTTATATATATATATATATATATATATATATATATATACACACACACACACAAGCTTCTTGAAATGAAAATGACCGATTTAAAAATTAGAGAATGCTTCCTCCTCCTCCTCCTGGTCTTACCTGATGGTGTACGGTGTAAGGAAGACTTCTTTTCTTTGATGGGTTTCCTTCCAATTTCAACACACCTTGGTTGGATCTCTTTCACATAATTCATGGGAACGTAAAGGCCACTCTGATCGTCTTTTACCACCCACCACCATTCTTTACTGGCTTTCATCATCAAATCGGCTTCCTGAAATTTAACACAAATACAATTTGAAAAGTAGGAAAAAAACAAATTACTATAGCTCTGGTTTTGAATATGTGTCCGTATATATATATATATATATATATATATTCACGAACACACACACACAAGACTATATATATTCATAAGTAGGAATAAAATTGCTATAGCTCTGGTTTTTAATATATATATATATATATATATATATATATATATATATATACATACACACACACACAACAAATGTATATATAAATACAAATACACACACAACAACTATACACACACACACATGCATACATAACACACACACACACACACTATATAGACTCACACACTCACACACTATAGACTCACACACTCACACACTATAGACTCACACACTCACACACTATAGACTCACACACTCACACACTATAGACTCACACACTATAGACTCACACACTATAGACTCACACACACACACACACTATAGACTCACACACACTATAGACTCACACACACACACACTATAGACTCACACACACACACACACACTATAGACTATAGACTCTCACACACACACACACTATAGACTCTCACACACACACACACTATAGACCCACACACACACACACACTATAGACTCACACACACACACACACACTATAGACTCACACACCACACACACACACACACTATAGACTCACACACACACACACACACACACTCACACACACACACTCACACACACTATAGACTCACACACTCACACACACAACACACACACTCACAATAGACTCACACACACACACACTATAGACACACACTATAGACTCACACACACATACTATAGACTCACACACACATACTATAGACTCACACACACACATATATATATATCTACACACACACACACACACACAACTATTAATACACACACACCATTAATAACTTACCTGATGATCAAGAGATTGTGTATGTTGGGATTTTATTCATTTTTTTTTTTTTTTTTTTTTTTTTTTAATTACACACACACACACACACTTGACACTCAGAGGATAAATATGCATAAAGAAATATTACGAAAAAGAAAACTCACCTCTCCTTTTTTAATGGATGTCCCATCTTTTTCACTTGTGTATGCGTACAAGGCTCGAACCCGAGGGATTTGCTTGATGATAGCCACTTCCTTTGAAACAACCTCCTCATCCTCCTCCTCTTCAATTCTGTCCAATTCTGAATCACTTTCACCATTTTCTACAAGTTTGCTTAATTTGTCAGGCGAAATCTACAAAAAGAAAAAAAAGTATTTCATTTTTAGGCACATCATCATCTATATGGGTCAAAATAATGTGCAGAGTGTAATGGTTTGGTTTGTTTTATGGCATATCAACCTTGGTGGGTTATTTAATGCCGACAAAGTTGTGAAATTAATTCTTAATTCATAATACAATTTTGTTTATAAAACTCATGTTTTTCTATTTAATCCATAGATGGGACCCTAACAGGTACTACCACTCCGGGTCAGAGTGGACCAGAGAGCAATGGTGATGAAGGGGTGCTCCACATTCTCCAGACCTCCAGAACTGGAACCTCACCATCAGATATAGTTTAACGTCATTCCCAGGACATGTAGACCCTCAGTCACCGCCTTCTAGCACCCATATGATAAAAAGGAGTTGGGGCTTGCCATAATGGCAATAGGGTTAGGAAAATCATATAGGTGCTAGGGCTTGACTTGACCAGCCGATTGATCGGAGGGGGCCAAAATAGGGCCAAATAGGCTACATTCCCAAGGCGAAAAAGATGACTTTTAACTTGTAAAAATATGCGGTGGGCATTATTTTTTAGAGAAATATGTATAAAATCATGAGAAACATATCTGTATCTTGGTTGAGTTACCGTTTTTTCATGTTAGTTAATAATATATATTTTAATACACAAATTAGATGCTAAAAATTTTAGTTAGCTGCGTACAACGAAGTAGCCAATCAGAATACATCTTTCATTGACTGCTGATAAAATTAACCAATCACGATCACCGTAGCATGAGTTATCACTCAACATGTCTGCTTCAAGCGTGTAATGTAAACACACCAGAAAATAAATGTTCTATGTGTATTTTAATTTTAACTTGTTTTTGGCTACGTTAAATTTCAATTGATTTAACGGTGAAAAAATGTAAACATTGTTTTTCTTTTATAATTTGCATTATTTTTGTATGCCGAAAATTTTTTTTTTTTAAATCATTAGGAGTTTGTTTAATGCTTCTTCTTTCGAGTGAATAAAAAAATTTTAAGATAATATTAACCTTTATGCAAGTTTTATTATGTTAAATATAGTAGGGGGGGTAAATTACACGGGTAAAATTGGTGGTAACCACGGAAAATTTTAATATGTGCAACATTTACGCATAAAAAAAAAATAGTATGATATTCAGGAGTCTATAAGCATTCATTTGGCCGCTTTTTATTTTCCCCCACCCTCAAAATTACAAATTAAATAAAAAACTAGAGCCTTTTTGGCCTTTGGGCCGGTAGCCTATTTTGGCTACGTTAAATTTCAATTGATTTAACGGTGAAAAAAAATGTAAACATTGTTTTTCGTTTATAATTTGCATTATTTTTGTAAGCCGAAAAAAATATTTAAAAATCATTAGGAGTTTGTTTAATGCTTCTTCTTTCGAGTGAATAAAAATTTTTAAGATAATATTAACCTTTATGCAAGTTTTATTATGTTAAATATAGTAGGGGGTAAATTTCGCGGGGAAAATTGGTGGTACCCACGGAAAACTTTAATATGTGCAACATTTACGCATCAGAAAAATAGTATGATATTCAGGAGTCTATAGGCATTCATTTGGCCGCTTTTTTATTTCCCCCACCATCAAAATTACAAAAAAAAAAAAACTAGAGCCTTTTTGGCCTTTGGGCCCGTGGCCTATAGGTGGTAGTAGACCTCATAAAAAAAATATTTCCCCTAATATATTTTAGAAAAAAAACTATTTCAGACATATATTCATCCAAAGGTAAGTAATTATGGAAATTCTCGTGAAAATTGGACCATTAATTTATTTTTCATAGAATTTTTAAAAAAACCTTAGTTTTAACTTGTTTTTGGCTACGTTAAATTTCTATTGATTTAACGGTGAAAAAATGTAAACATTGTTTTTCGTTTATAATTTGCATTATTTTTGTAAGCCGAAAAATTTTTTTTAAAATCATTAGTTTGTTTAATGCTTCTTCTTTCGAGTGAATAAAAAATTTTTAAGATAATATTAACCTTTATGCAAGTTTTATTATGTTAAATATAGTAGAGGGCGGGGTTAATTTCACGGGGAAAATTGGTGGTACCCACGGAAAACTTTAATATGTGCAACATTTACGAAAAAAAAAAATAGTGTGATATTCAGGAGTCTATAGGCATTCATTTGGCCGCTTTTTTTTTCCCACCCCAAAATTTACAATTTAAATCAAAAACTAGAGCCTTTTTGGCCTTTGGGCCCGTAGCCTAAAAGTGGAGTATTGCAAGTCATGAACTGCTTATCCATCTGGGTTCTATCCTTAAGCATCATGGGTTGCCACCCACAGCCAACAGGTGGCCTCATTGGGGGAGTCTTAACCCTCTGCAGAGGTGCAGTCGGTGCATTCTAATGCCCCAGCCGATAGGGCGGTATTATATTTGGTTGGAAGGCTTAGGTGGCCTTCCAACGTGGTACATTTATGGTACCAAACAAATTCCGACAAAAAACTTCTGTTAGAAGTGTAACAACAGGGACTTTATTACATGAGCACATGGAGGAAATACATATAACAGGAATATATATACAAGTAGAACGCATACAAAGAAGATATTACAAAAAACACTTATGTGATACGGTACAATATAGAAGTTTACAGAAGATACATAAACGTATTGTAAAGAAGCCAGGACTTCATCCTACAAAAGTGAGGGAGAGTCCTGAAGTAAAGTCACTTACTTAGGCTGGCTGGGTAGCGATGCCCCCCACCTAAAAGGTATAAATGTGAATGTCTCACCCATGTGTGCAGGTGTGGTTTGCAGTCCTGGAGAGAAGAGAGAGGTCAAAATTGCCGCTTCCCTGATTAAATAGTCAAGGACGCCTAGTGGTGAAAACCTGAACAGGGGAAGATAACTCTTCCAGACCAAATAGGGGCAGACAATCGCTACACTAATTAAGATTAAATAATGTTTATTTAATAACCATTTTTTAACAAAAAAAAAAAAAAAAAAAAAAAAAAAAAAAAAAACTTACGTTGTGTTCACTTGCAGCTTTGGTCATCAGAACTGACAATTCTCTAAGACGTTCAACTTCATTATTAAAGGAATCAATTTCTTTAACAATTCTCTGGTGACGATTTAGAAGGGCCTAAAAAAAAAAAAAAAAAACAGAAATGTTATTTAACATTATTTTTTCTTTATAAAGAAACAAGACAGAAAATCAATACATATTCAAATAAAGATTGTGAGTCTATATATATATATATTTTTAAATAATGACAGAAAGACTATATATATATTTTTTGAAATAAAGAACAGAAAGCCTATATATTTTTTTTTAATAAAGACTGAGTCTATAAATTTTTTTAAAATAAAGACAGTGAATGTATATATATTTTTAAATAAAGAAAGTGACTATATATATATTTTTTTAAATAATGACAGGGGCCGGGTTAGCTCAGTCGGTAGAGCGTTCGGCTAGAAACCACAAGGTTCCTAGTTCGATACCGGTCCTCGCCAACTCAGCGTATGAGTAGCACAGGGATCTGTGCAGTAAAGTAAGGAGCTGATTTTAAAATAAGAATAGAAGGCCTATACATATTTGAAAAAAAAAATTTTTTTCTTCTTTTATTTCCTACTTGTGAAGAAAAACAAACAAAAAACCCCTTACCTTAGCTCCAGTTTCATCCCGTCCATAATCCTTACTCCCCACAACAGTCATCTTCTCCTTCATCCAGGATTCAGCATCATTTGAATCAGCATAAAACTGAAATTAAACATTTCATTAAAAATATTTTTGAATTTCTAAAAATGATTTTAAAATTGTTTGTCAAATTTTATCAACACATATACAAAAAGATAATCATTTCGTTATCATTTAACTATCAAAAATCATTTCGTTATCATTTAAGTAACATTTGATATATTTATTATTATTTAATTAATCTTGTGTATTTAATTCATCTTCTGAAAAATTTCTTTCAAAGACCACTCCACTTACTGAAAGTCTGATAAGAAGTAGAAAACAAAAAAAAAAGTAAAAAAAAGTGTGGGAGGGGATTTTTAATTATCATGGCTCAAATGAATTAAAATGGGTTTTCAACACCCACCCCTTTTTATTTCTATTTTGTTTTGTTCTTTACTGCTTCTCAGACTTCTTAGAAAGTATTGAACACAATAATACTGTGGCTCACGCTCTTTATTTTTTTAATTAGCCGACCCACACTCATTATTCCAAATCAAACACTGAACATATCTTGAAAAGCAAACTTCAGTTTCACAAATCTCACTAAACCTTTCTGCTAAATGTGACGGAGAACGAGTACCACCGTACTCATTTGGAAAAAGAGTGATAGTGTCTTGCCTGCCGGAGTCGAACCCGCACCCTCTGGAATGCAAAGAAATGAGATTTAGGCGCTGGATGGACGTGAGGTGCAATTCAGGTGCCCGGATGTTGGGGCCTACACGTGTCCATCCGAATGCACGAGAATTGTGCACGAGCGCGAGGTTCGACTGATGTGCCTGGACGATAAGGGAAAACGGCAGTATAAGTAGAAGTGGGTTGACGGCAGTAACGGCGTTACGACTTCAGCTGCTGGTAGACGACAGTGTTGTAGCCTGCGAATAAGGCGTTTGACTCACTTCTTTTTGCCCCCCCCCTCAACAAAGAACATTTACTTGAAACCCCATAATTGTGCAAAGAAACCAAACCAATCTTAAACAGACTGGAGATCGAAAGACTGATCATAGGCAGAACAAACAAATATTTGTTTCCCCCCTCTCTATTTTTTTCCTTCTATACTAATGTTGTGTTCTTTGATAATGAGCAATTTTCGAATACATCTAAAAATTAAACAACATTATAAAATAATGTTAAAATTATACTGCCATTTTTCGGCGTTTCTCGCTAAAAGTATTTTAAAAATATAGTTAATCATTGAATTAAAATTTCTTAATATATCATTATGTGATGTCATTCCCTCTACTCTGACAAAAAGAAAATTCCCTGACCTCCCACCAGGCTGGATTAAAATAAGATCATTTTTACGTGGTGGTTTTTATGGGTCATCCTGTGAGAATCAAACTCGCTATTCAGTAGTAATATATCTGCAAACGTTTATTAAACCATATTTTTTTCACCTCTACCCAGGCTTTGCCGGGTAGCTGCTGCTTGTTCCTTTCTAAAGAAGTTGAGCCTCACCATAGGATTTAGTCTCAAACCCAAAACATCCCTTTTTTTGAGGGGTGTAATTGGCTGGATTTTATGGCATGTCAACCCTTGTTGGTTTATTTAATGCTGGAGACGTTTGTTTCATTCTTGTGAGGTATTCATTTATTTATTTATTTTTTATTATTATTATTATTATTATTATTATTAATGTAGCCCACATCCATTATTTTTTTCAATTATCCAGCCCACAGTGAAAAATATTTTGGAGATCCCTGATGTAGATAAGCCACAAGCAATTCCACTTACTTGCTGAGCCTCAATGGTATCTGCCAAATGAAGTCTCTGATAATGTCTTAAAAATAAACATGTTGGTTAAATTTGTTTTTATGCATCTTATGCCACTCATCCATGAATATATATATTTACCAACCCTTCCGCACGAGCAGGATGCAACACAAGGTCAATTTCTTAAGCGGAGTTCAACGGGTTTGAATTCAGAGTTTTCCTTCTCCTAGACCGGTTGCCTAACCAAGGTTAAAGAGCCCAGTCTGCCCTACTATTTACTCATAGCTGGAGGAAGAGTAAGATTCATACCTTTCCCAAGGGTATTAGCGCTAAGTGAAATAATTCCCACGTCCAGGATTTGAACTCTGGTCGACGAGTCCATTTCCCATGACTTTAACCATTACACCACGCTCATCCATGAATATAACATGGAAAGATAAATTTTGTTTTACATCGTTTTCTCAGAGCTTTTGTTCTGGCTCGCAAGTATTGAACACAATAATAATATGGCCCGCACTCTTTATTTTTTCAATTATCCGGCCCACTGTGAAAAAAGTTTGGTGATCCCTGAAATAGACCAATGCTTACCTCCCAATTTCTGCTATGCTCCATACACATGACCTTGTGCCAGACTAAGCTAAAGTAGCATGGCTATTCTAATGAGATTATGAATCTGGGGGTCAGATTTATGGTTCTGGGGGTCAGATTGAATAGATGACCACCAAATGCTATCCCTCACCCTTACAGAGTATTATCCAGCCCACAGTGAAAAAATTCTGGTAATCCCTGATGTAGATATTCCACAACTGATTCCACTTACAAACTGAGCCTCAATGGTATCTCCTAAATGGAGTCTTTGATAATATTTTGAAAATAAATATGTTGATTAAATTTGTTTTTGTGCATCTTACACCACTCATCCATGAATATAACATGCAAAGATAAATTTTGTTTTACATCGTTTTCTCAGAGCTTTTGTTCTGGCTCGCAAGTATTGAATACAATAATAACGTGGCCCGCACTCTTTATTTTTTCAATTATCCAGCCCACTGTGAAAAAAGTTTGGTGATCCTTGAAATAGACCAATCTCCGCCATGCTCCATACATATGGCCTTGTGCCAGACTAAGCTGTGATGGCATTGGTTAATCTTTTAAGATAATGAATCTGGGCCTGAATGTGAACATAGTTCTGGGGGTCAGATTGAATAGATGCTACTCCCCTCCCTTACAGAGTATTGTACGGCCCACTGTGAAAAAAGTTTGATGATCCCTGATGTAGATATTCCACAACCGATTCCACTTACTTGCTGGGCCTCAATGGTATCTTCCAAATGAAGTCTTCGTATACGGATCAGTTCTTTCAGGTGATCCCATTTTTTGAGAAGATTTTTAAGAAGATCTTCTTGTCCTAATTGTTTCCCAGTCGCTTGGAGTTGACTAATACGTTGTTCATGGCCATGAAATTCAGCTTCCTGGGCCTGGAAAAATAAATAAAAAAAACACAATACGGGGGGATGATTACCGATCAAGTTCTTCAAACAATAAATCACATGAGAATATACATTTTTAAAACACACACACACTGTCTATTAAATTTTCTTTTTAAAATATATTTATAAAAAAATGAATTTAATTTGAATATATATATATATATATATATATATTACAATAATTAATCATAAAAAATATAATTATAAAAATGAATTTAATTTGAATATATATATATATATATATATATATATATATTACAATAATTAATCATAAAAAATATAATTATAAAAATGAATTTAATTTGAATATATATATATATATATATATATATATATATATTATATTACAATAATTAATCATAAAATATAATTATAAAAAATGAATTTAATTTGATATATATATATATATATATATATATATATATATATATATATATATATTACAATAATTAATCATAAAAAATATAATTATAAAAAATGAATTTAATTTGAATATATATATATATATATATATATATATATAACAATAATTAATCATAAAAATATAATCATAAAAAATGAATTTAATTTGAATATATATATATATATATATATATATATATATATATAACAATAATTACAAAATACCAGGCTTCATTTAATTATTTATTTAGTTATCATTCCCACTTTGTTCCCTTAATAACCGACATGTATTATTTATTATATCTCTGTTTCTAGTTAAATAGTGTTAAATAATTACTAAATACCAGGCTTCATTTAATTATTTATTTAGTTATCATTCCCACTTTGTTTCCCTATGTTCTCTTAAAAATAATCAGTCCATTAATACTTTTTCTCGTCTTTTGCATTTCTTCGAGTTGCGTCACACGTCATGACACCTTCGCGTGAGTAGATCGCGACTTGCCTTTCAAAAATAAAACGCTGACCAAATACAGTTACATAACTAAAAAGATTTTCATCTCCTGTCACATATAAAAACATCCATCATTTTCTTCACACCAAGAGACATCCTGATGAAGGTTCAATGTAACCGAAATGTTTTAAACATCGATAATTAAATTCCTCCCATTTTCGGAACACTTGTTTTTTTCAAATTTTCTTTTTATATATATATATATATATATATATATATATATATATAAAGATAATCTAATGAGTCAAACGAACGACCTATTAGTTTCGCATAAAGCTCTTCAGGGCTAAAATCTGACTCTACTCTATTTCAGGGATCACCAAGAGTCAGATTTTAGCCCTGAAGAGCTTTATGCGAAACTAATAGTAGGTTCGTCTGACTCATTAGATTATCTTTATTATTGGCTCTACTTAGGTATTGAGCACTTTTTACTTATTAGCTATTCTCCTAGCGGTTATATGAATATATATATATATATATCTTATATACATATATATATATATATACACATATAAATTGTTTTTTCTTTTGGCCAAATACTGTACCAATAGATTATTTTTTGTTGGTACGAATATCTTGGTCTTTTCTTTTTTTCAAAAAAATTTTTTTCTCCCTGGTTGATGTTTGGTAGTATATTTTTACAATCAAACTATTTGCTGGGTTTTTTTCTCTCTGCAAGGATTTACCAACACGCTTGGTATATTATATTATATTATATATATATATTAGGAAAATGGGATTGGAATGAGTCCGACAGAATGAGGTAAAATACAGAATAAAATAACAAAACTCAGACAAAAATGTGTTGTATATTTGGCTGGAATATTAAATTCCGCTTCCTCAGCCTTTATTGAATCATTAGGATTATACAAGTGTTTTATAGAAGGGGGAAGTAGGTAGGTGGGTTAGTTTTGTGGTGAGGGAAAGATTTAAATAAAAAAAACATATCTGTCTATAAAATGGTTAAAAAAGAAAATTCCATTTACCTCGTGTTTCTTCATACTGTGCAATGCTCCTTTGAGATCTTTGCCAATATTTTTAGTGCCCATGATTGTGATTTTATCGTTGATCCATCCTTCCTCCTCAGCAAGGTCCTGCATAAACTGGAAATACTGAAGAGACTTCTCAAGGGAAGCTTGTTTGTCCGCGGCTAATTTTTGAACCCTGTGAAGAATAATTAAAGTTCCAATTACCATCGAACTGGGAAGACAAGGCAACAAATGGTTGTAACTTAAATACAAACCTGAATAGTTACAAAGTCTACTGCAGAATGACAGGATATATAAGACTCCACAATGTCATTC
>CM042180.1:4424397-4443643 GCA_023376005.1 Doryteuthis pealeii
CTTATAATTACTTAATCATTCTTTTATTCAATTCTAATAATAGCAAATTATCTCCATTGATGTTCTTGCTAATAAAGAAGAAAAAAAAAGAAAATAATTATTTTTTATAAAATAAAATTATTATTATAAATTGTCTTATTGACTGAATTTTTTTTATTTTGCTTGAAAGAAAAACATTCCATATATTTTCCTCTGAAATATTTTTTCTTTGGAGAGTCAATTGCCTAACCACTTATGACCCACACGACTCGACGAAGGCGTTTGAATAAATAGACAGAACACTTTGTGACACCGACCCTAAATCCTGAAGTCCCCTCCCCAAGTTAAAATAGATGAACTTACATTTTTAGTTTTTTATTAACTCCTTCCGTATATTTGGTGACATCCTCTTGTTTCGGAGCTTGCTTTCCTAATTCTGTAAGTTTTTTGTCGAGATTTTCAATTCTTGTGGAAAGGACATTGATTTGGGTGTGAACCAATCCGTATTTTTGAAGTGTGTCTTCCACTGCTTGAAGATGTTTTATTGGAACTTCAGTTCGTAAAGACATCTGGAAAACAAAAAAGGGGGAAAAAAAATAAATAAATAAAAAAATAAGATTCAAGGATGGAGTAAAACGGGTTTCAATATACATTTCTTTGAACCCTCGTTAGAGTAATTACTTTTTTTTTTTCCAAATTACTTTACTTTGGCAAATGTATCAACTGTTATGAGACAAAAACATTTTATTTCATTTTTTAAAAATTGGTCTGAAAATTGCTTTATTCTTTAAACTAGCGAACGGCCTCGAACGGGAGGACGGAAGAACGCGCATCGGTCTCAGTCTAATATGTAGCGCCGCGACCCGTAACGATTGATGTGGGTGCCCAAACACAAAAACTAAGGCGACGCAACGCGCCGACCGATCGCGGCTTGTGTCACATGTATTAGCTCTAGAATTGCCACAGTTATCCATCACCTCCAGGAGGAGGATTACGGTCCCGAGGATTAGGTTCGGTTCCTGAGCCATTTGCGGTTTCGCCCATTCTAATGCGTGGCGTGAACTTACACTTGCATGGCTTAAGCTTTGAGACAAGCATATGACTACTGGCAGGATCAACCAGGTATCATCGGTGGTACGATGACGATAGTCGCCGACTGTCACATCGGACGACTAACTTTGACAACGACGGCAGTGCCGCGGCACAGAGTCGGGCGGCAACCGCTAGCTAACCATAGCGACAGTGAACGGCGAATATATTCAATCCCCCCCCCCTGCATAAGTATTTAAGTTATAATGTAATGATATATATCAAATTAGAAAGACTAACAAAATTGAATAAAAACGCATATAAAAAGATTGCACTTAATTTTGATTATATTTTTATTGGTTTCTATATAAAATCATTCATAGGATTTTTTTATTTCTACTTCAGTCCCAAAATATATGTACATTTAGTATATGCAATTCACGTACAAATATGACAATTATCATGGAACAAAGGCAATTATTATTCATTTTATGTTCTTACAATCTTCCTTATTTCAAGAAATAATTTGCCTCATAATAATTACACATTTAGTATAGGACAGATAGAAATGTGTTTTCTTAGATGATCTGCTGACTGCCAGTGCATTACTGGCTGTTGATTGAGACATGTTGGCTCCGCTTAACTGCCAAAATCCGTCATGATATATAGCTATATATATAATGTAATGCTATCACTTACATTTACTGCATAATAACTAAAAAAGAAGACATAAGTCACACAATATTAGAAATTAACCCTGAATTCATATACGCTTTTATGTGCAGTATGTGTACAAAATGTACAGTATGCATATCTAAAAAAACTAGAGGTGATGAGTAAAAATGGATTTCAAATTTCAGCACTCCAAAATTAGGTTAAAACACCTATTTTTGTGCTTGCCTCAATTTCTTTGTAAACCAGTGTAATTAATTCATAATTGTCTCCGACAGAAATAATAAATTCTACTCTGTTGTATAAGCATAAGTTTTGTCTTTTGTTCTATCATTTGAGATGTATTAATAATCTCTTTTCAACAGAAAATCGATAGATTGTATTGGTTGCGGTTATTATATACAGGCGTCATCGAAAAACAACAAAAAAAGAGGTTGTCTATTGTTTAATAGATTGGATGGTTTGTTTGGGTTTCTTAAATACTAGTTTTGTTTAGTATACACTAACCCTTAAGTACTTGCTCCTAGTCAATAAGGATATTGGCCACAACACCAAGTTTATAACTAAGACCTAGATTGAGAACCAAACGAGGCTTAGAGCAAGAAACCGACGAATAAGACCCAACTTGCCAATCGACAATATCCTCCATCTGCATGACAATGCTCGACCCCACACAAGCATCAGGACAAGGGAGAAAATCGCCTCATTTGGGTGGACAACATTACCGCATCCTCCATACTCGCCAGATTTAGCACCTTTAGACTATCATCTCTTCGGTCCCATCAAAGAGGGTTTGAAAGGCAAACATTATTCCAGTGACGAGGATGTGAAAACTGTAGTGAAGAAGTGGCTCAAAGAACAGTCAACAGAATTTTACGAAGTAGGGATAAATGATCTCATTTGAAGGTGGAACATTGCTATTGAGAGAAACGGTGAGTATGTGGAAAAGTGGGGATGTGATCCAGTTGTAAACCAGTGTTATTGTTATAATAACTTAATTATTATGTTTGATATGTTTAGTTAAGAGCTATTGCAAAATAATTCAATATGTAAAAAGTATAATAATCTTGATTTAACTCTCTTTTTCTTTCTTTCTTTCCTTCTTTTTATCTGTTCTTTATATTTGATTGAAACAGATTAGTGTTATCGCTTCTGCACGCTCACTCCCTCTCTATCTTTCCCTTACTCTCTTTCTTATCATATTTTTTCTGTGTAGCATTTCTTTTTCTTCCCTTTCTTTATAATAAAAACAACGGAGTGGTCCATTATTTAGCTGAGGTGACAACACTCATAAGAATTTTATGAATAAGCAACACCAGATAATGAGAATTTACATTTTCTTATTTCATCTTGGATGATTTGGATGGTCTCATTTTTAACCAGAGGGTGTTGCAAGATGATAACGGTCGGAAGATTAAAGAACAAGAGTATTGATTATATAGTTTGTTTTATCTTGATAGAACTCCCCCTTTTCAGTTGATTTTAATTATCATGAAACATAAGTTATAATAAATTGTTATTACATTTAGTGCAGGAAATTAATATGCAAGTGTAACTATTATGGGATAGGACGGCAAGCCAGTCTAAGATACGAATAGTTTAAATGGTTGTTTAAGATACCAATATACTTCCTATAAACATCTAATCTGTTCCACTATTTCTTATTTCCAATATTAATCAGATGAAAATGTCAAACAAAAAGATAAGATTTAGAAACGAGGATTTCCCATTCTTTCCAGGTTTGTGTTTAACTTGATCACCAATATTAACATATGTTGTATACCCTTTCTTTACTTCTATTATTCTTCTGCTTTGGTATCTTACGTTCTTCTTCTAGCGTCTCTTCTAACGTCTCTGTTCTTGCTGGTTGGTCGTCCTTGATTCATTTCTTCTTCTAGGTCAGTCTTATTGGCAAGACATTCATCAACCACAAAACCATATTATTTATTTAAACTTTTATTTACTTAACTAAACATATTTCTCTAACTAACACAACGCGCGAGTGCAGTGAGCCCCAGCTAGGGCAGTTATATCTTCTCTGCCTGACGTCCAAGCTGAAACTGAGAGCCAACCAGGTCCTATGTGACTTCATGTATTTCACGGGCTTTCTGTAATATTCCATGGAAAGTCCCGCCCGTGATATGAAAAGAGGCCATCTCTTCAGAAATACAGGGGGTTGATAATAATCTATGCATAGATTATGTAACACATAGACCGATATAGAGAATGTTTCAGAAAAATTGATATCCCTTCTAAGTTAAGCTTGGTTACCCTACAGGCTGCCAGGGGGTCTCTAAGAGTGGTTGTTTTTTTTTTTTCAGGAGTTTCATATCAGACCATAAATAATGACAGTATATATAATTGAATCATTTAATTATTTTCTCAGCAGGTGGTTATCAAGAATCAAGATTTGATAATAGCCAATATTGTTTATGAAGAGTGGGAGAGTGTCAAATCAAATTCTTAGGGCTCTGTAAGAGTTTGGGCAAACCCTGGAACGAAGATATCATCTTTTTAAATTCATTTATTGTTTATGAAGACGGGAAGAGTGTCAACCCAAATTTTGCTTATGGCTTCAACAAAAATAATAATTCTACAATGAGCTGCTTTTGAGAGATATTACTACTTGCCGAGTCTGTCTCACTATCCATTCAATATATATATATATATATATATATATATACTAGCAAAAATATGCACCCTCCAGGTGCAAGTATTTAAGTTTTAATGTAATAAAATATTGTATTGAATTAGAAAGGCTAATGAAACTAAATAAGAATACAGATAAAAAGATTTGAAACAGAGGGAGTATAATAAAAGATTTGAAACAGAGGGAGTATAATAAAAAATGGAACAACTGAAACTTACTCTTCTATCACTCTCATCTTTCATTGTTATTTTTTCTAATTTAAGTATTTAGTTATAAGAGGAAGTAAAGAATAAAATGAGTTATTTTATCTTGTTAATGGATTTCATTTAAGATTCATTGAAGAGATTTTTGCTCATATTCATTAAAATAAAACCAAACAGTTAGAAATCAATAATACTAAGCACATATTTATTAAATTCGATTTTTTAATATTAATATGCAAATTAGCCTTCCTGTTCACACTTAAACCGTTATTTTGTTGTATATATAAATATAATTGCATGTTGTCAGTATGTAGACATAGTTAACAGTATTAATAATGTATGACAATTTTATTAATAATTGAGGTTAAATAAAAATAAAATCATGGAGAATGTGATGTCTATAACTAAGAGAATTGTGACTTGAGTAGGAATATAGTTTCGGTTACAGACAGAAAAACACACAATCTCCATTATAATAAGATATATATTTTCATTCTGTTTATCATATTATTCATATCTATCAATTATTAAGTCTCCCACTGTTCATATCTAGCCCTCTATTTTGACGTCTGTCTGTTCATATCTCTCTCTCTTTTTTCTAACTAAGATATTAAAATACATTTATTTGCCTTACCTCACATTCAGAAAGTTCCTCCTGAATGCTATCAATTTCCCTGAGGGCAACCATCAAACCCTCCATTGTAGACAGTTTTTCTTTGCGGTCATTGAGCAAGGATAACAACTTCTCCCATTCTTTAGTCATAATCTCATTCCTGAGGGGGTGAAAGAAAAAGAAATTACAGAAAATAAATACAGAAAAAAAAAAGATACTATTTCTCTGAATGTTTGAGATGAGGCTTGATGATTAGTATTATCTGCATTATTGAGACTTTTGTCCCCATCTTTATTGTTATTTGTACAACGTTTCGGCCGATATGCCCTCCGGCCTTCTTCAAGTATTTCTTGTCGGCCGAGAAGGTTCCAGAGTCCGACAAGAAAAACCTGAAGAAGGCCGGAGGGCATATCGGCCGAAACGTTGTACAAATAACAATAAAGATGGGGACAATAGTCCGATTATCGCAGATAATACAAAAAAAAAAAAAAAAAAAAAAAAAAAAGATATTAACTGAATAGAAAGTAAAATTTAACATATACACATACTAAAAAACATTCATTAGGATCAAAACTAAAATTTCTATATCTAAATTATCATCTACTAGCAAAAAAAAAAAAAAAAAAAAAAAAAAACCTCTCTGGGCAGTGTAAAAATACATTTTTTAAAAGATATTGCCTGAGGGGATAGGAGTTAAAAATTCAATGTCAGAGGGTTTTTATCATAAGTAAAATTATATTTATTAAAGGAGTAAAAATAAAAATAAAACTTAGTTCTGTCCCCCTCAAATAGAATATTCCATTAATCATTAATTAGATAATTATTTTGAATATTTTACACATAAATTTTACATAAAATCGTATTTATCTATTTGTCAACTTTTTAGTTAACCTATTGTTACTGGTTTGTTTTGTTTTACGGCATATCAACCTCAGTGGGTCATTTAATGCCGATAAAGTTTTGAAATAAATCAATTCTTAATGGATAATACAATTTTGTTTATCAACTCATGTTTTTCTATTCAACCCATAGATGTGACCCTAACAGATACTACCACTCCAGGTCAGAGTGGACCAGGGAGCAATGGTGATGAAGGGGTGCTCCACATTCCCCAAACCTCCAAAACTGGAACCTCACCATCAGATAGAGTTTAACGTCATTCCCAGGACATGTAGACCCTCAGCCACCGCCTTCTAGCACCCATATGATAAGAAGGATTGGCGGTTGCCATAAGGGCAATAGGGTTGGGGCAATCATATAGGTGCTAGGGCTTGACGTAGCCAGCCGATTGATCGGTGGGGGCCTCTCCGACCGCCTGTCTCGCCCAAGAAAAGCCTAAAGTGGAATATTGCAAGTCATGGACTGCTCAGCCACCTGGGTTCTATCCTTAAGCATCACAAGTCATTTTTGGGGGAGTCTTACACCTCTGCAGAGGTGCAGTCTGTGCATTCTAACGCCCCACCCGACAGGGCAGGCGAGTAAAAAGCAATTTTTATAATTGCTTACTCAAATTTTCAGCGTTTATAACACAGGGTTGTTCTTTATTCTATGTATTAACAATTTTGACTATAAATCAGATAATCATAAATCAAATAATCATAAATAATCATAAATAATCATAAATGTTAGAAAGAAAGAAAGAAAGAAAGTGTGTAACATGTATGTAACATGTATTAGAAAGGGTGAAAGAAAGAAAATGTGTAACAAGTGTTAGAAAGAAAGGAAGAAAGAAAGAAAGAACTAACATGTACAGAATGTGATAGAAAGAAAGACAGAAAGAACGATCATGTGCAGAATGTGAAAGAAAGAAAGAAAGAATATGTGTAACAAGTGTTAGAAAGAAAGAAGAAGAAGAAAGAAAGAAAGAAAGAAAGAAAGACAGAAAGAAAGAAAGAAAGAAGAAAGAATGAAAGAAAGAAAGAAAGAATGAAAGAATGAAAAAAGAAAAAAGAAAGAAAGAATGAAAGAAAGAAAGAATGAAAGAAAGAAAGAATGAAAGAAAGAAAGAATGAAGAGAAGAAAGAAAGAATGAAAGAAAGAAAGAAAGAATGAAAGAAGAAAGAAGAAAGAAAGAAAGAATGAAAGAAAGAAAGAATGAAAGAAAGAATGAAAGAAAGAAAGAATGAAAAAAGAATGAAAGAAAGAATGAAAGAAAAGAATGAAAGAATGAAAGAATGAAAGAAAGAAAGAATGAAAGAAAGAAGAAAGAATGAGAATGAAAGAAAGAATGAAAGAAAGAAGAAAGAAAGAAAGAAGAAAGAAAGAAATGAAAGAATGAAGAAAGATGAAAGAAAGAATGAAAGAATGAAAGAAAGAATGAAAGAAAGAATGAAAGAAAGAAAGAAAGAATGAAAGAAAGAAAGAATGAAAGAAAGAAAGAATGAAAGAAAGAAAGAATGAAAGAAAGAATGAAAGAAAGAAAGAAAGAAAGAAAGAATATGTGTAACAAGTGTTAGAAAGAAAAGAAAGAAAGAATATTTGTAACAAGTGTCAGAAAGAAAGAAAGAAAAGAAATTGTAACAAAGTTTAAGAAAGAAGAAAGAATATTTGTAACAAGTGTTGAAAGAAAGAAAGAAAGAATATTGTAACAAGTGTTAGAAAAAAAGAAAGAAGAAAGAAAGAAAGAAAAGAATATGTGTAACAAGTGTTAGAAAAAAAGAATGCAATCATTGAAAATATTGTGATGTAAGCTGTGACATAGTTTTGGTTACAGACAGAAAGACACCCAATCTCCATTACTAGTAGATATCAATAAATGTGAATCTCAGTGTCACATTTTTTTCAACTTTACTCCTAGAAGCTGTAGTCCAACGTATCATACTATTTTAGAATCAGGCCGACTACCTTCTAGGTCGAATCCGGATCCAGAAATTTTGGATTCACAAGTTATAATTACTGCAATTGTTTTTTGGCGATTATTTTACAGGATTTTTTTTTGCATAAAATCAAGTGGCAAATTAAGAATTATTGTTTAACTTTTGTGACGAAATTGAAAGGCAGCCCTATGAACAAGTGGATTCCCAGCCCCCACAAACAAAGCGCGTCAGGATATATTTGGCCTGTGCGAGGGGGAAGAGTGTGGCGAGTGGCTATGGATATTCGAACTCCCTACCTCCTCGTAGCTGAGGTGCTGTTAGTAGAGACCCGTATGAAGTATATTGGAATTTGCATAAGCGCAGCCGAACGAGCAGAAATAAAGACGGACTGTCGCTGACAGGGTGAGTGAGGAAGAAAGTGTTTGGACGGCAAGTGAAATCTGACCACTGCTATTTGAAGTGAGAGTAATGTGCTAAGGAGGAAAGGAATTTCATTTCGTTTGCTAGAGAGACTTGCAAATGATAAATATTATCTTGAATTTTTAGACCATTCAAAAGAACTTTTAAAAAGGTAAGCTTGAATATAAATGCATGTTCTTCCCAAAGGCTGTAAGTGAATTGCTAGCATATCTAATTGCTAAGGATTCCTTAAATGGACTAAAGAAGTGTCTCTTAATTTTGGTTTGGTTTATTTTACAGCATATCAACCTCAGTGGGTCATTTAATGCCGATAAAGTTTTGAAATTAATCAATTCTTAATGGATAATACAATTTTTTTATAAATACATTTTTCTATTTAACCCATAGATGGGACCCTAACAGGTACTACCACTCCGGGTCAGAGTGGACCAGGGAGCAATGGGGATGAAGGGGTGCTCCACATTCCCCAAACCTCCAAAACAGGAACCTCACCATCAGATAGAGTTTAACGTCATTCCCAGGACATGTAGACCCGCAGCCACCGCCTTCTAGCACCCATATGACAAAAAGGGGTTGGGGCTTGCCATAAGGGCAATAGGGTTGGGAAAATCATATAGGTGCTTTTACGTGACCAGCTGATTGATCAGAGGGGGCCTCTCTGACCGCCCACCTGGGCTCTATCCTTAAGCATCACGGGTAGCCACCCACGGCCAACAGGTGGCTCTATTGGGAGAGTCTTACCCCTCTGCCAAGGTGCAGTCGGTGCATTCTAACGCCCCAGCCGACAGGGCGGAAGTGTCTCTTAAGTGAATAAGTAGACGAATATATATCATAATACCAATACGCACTTCATCATGACTATTATCTTATTACTAGTTGTAAGGTTTACATTCCTAACTTGCCAAAGTTCTATTTAATCCTAGGGGACAAGAGAGGGGATTACCTCTCGCTAGGGATATGCACTAGGTATAGAAAACAATAGTAAATTCATCCTACTCAAGTTGTTTTAGTTGGTTGGTTCGATTTTATGGCATGCCAACCCTTGTTGGGTTATTTCATGCTGAAG
This sequence comes from Doryteuthis pealeii, assembly GCA_023376005.1. NCBI lineage: Eukaryota > Metazoa > Mollusca > Cephalopoda > Myopsida > Loliginidae > Doryteuthis > Doryteuthis pealeii. The sequence continues at coordinate 4,433,846 of CM042180.1, forward strand.
ACATTTTTGTTTTATTCATTATTTTTGGGTATTCCTTTTACATTCCTTAATTGCCAAAGTTCTATTCAATCCAAGGGGACAAGAAAGGGAATTACCTCTCGCTAGGGATAGGCACTAGGTATAGAAAACAATAGTAAAAAGGTAAGCTTGAATATAAATGTATGTTCTTCCCAAAGGCTGTAAGTGAATTGCAAACAGCCTCATCCAGGATTTCAGGCAGTGTGTACACATTTGGTGAATACTGTGAAATTGTACTTACCTTTTTTTGATTGCATCTTTGTCATGATAGTTTTCTCGTATTAGTGTTTCTGCCAATTCATTCACCCGACTGAATCGGTCACGCTAAAATAAAATTATATATAAATAAAATATAGATTAAAAAATAAAATACAATTATATTAATTAAAAATCAAGGCAGGGTTATGAAAAAAGTTCCATTATTTCTTCTGTATAAAATTGTATTTATTTTTTAATCTATATAATTGTATTTATTTTAATCTATATTTTATTTATATATAATTTTATTTTTAGCGTGACCGATTCAGTCGGGTGAATGAATTGGCAGAAACACTAATACGAGAAAACTATCATGACAAAGATGCAATCAAAAAAAAGGTAAGTACAATTTCACAGTATTCACCAAATGTGTACACACTGCCTGAAATCCTGGATGAGGCTGTTTGCAATTCACTTACAGCCTTTGGGAAGAACATACATTATATTCAAGCTTACCTTTTACTATTGTTTTCTATACCTAGTGCCTATCCCTAGCGAGAGTAATTCCCTTTCTTGTCCCCTTGGATTGAATAGAACTTTGGCAATTAAGGAATGTAAAAGGAATACCCAAAATAATGAATAAAACAAAAATGTCTTCAGCATGAAATAACCCAACAAGGGTTGGCATGCCATAAAATCGAACCAACCAACTAAAACAACTTGAGTAGGATGAATTTACTATTGTTTTCTATACCTAGTGCATATCCCTAGCGAGAGGTAATCCCCTCTCTTGTCCCCTAGGATTAAATAGAACTTTGGCAAGTTAGGAATGTAAACCTTACAACTAGTAATAAGATAATAGTCATGATGAAGTGCGTATTGGTATTATGATATATATTCGTCTACTTATTCACTTAAGAGACACTTCCGCCCTGTCGGCTGGGGCGTTAGAATGCACCGACTGCACCTCTGCAGAGGGGTAAGACTCTCCCAATAGAGCCACCTGTTGGCCGTGGGTGGCTACCCGTGATGCTTAAGGATAGAGCCCAGGTGGGCGGTCAGAGAGGCCCCCTCTGATCAATCAGCTGGTCACGTAAAAGCACCTATATGATTTTCCCAACCCTATTGCCCTTATGGCAAGCCCCAACCCTTTTTGTCATATGGGTGCTAGAAGGCGGTGGCTGCGGGTCTACATGTCCTGGGAATGACGTTAAACTCTATCTGATGGTGAGGTTCCTGTTTTGGAGGTTGGGGAATGTGGGAGCACCTTCATCCCCATTGCTCCCTGGTCCACTCTGACCCGGAGTGGTAGTACCTGTTAGGGTCCCATCTATGGGTTAAATAGAAAAAATGTATTTATAAAAAAATTGTATTATCCATTAAGAATTGATTAATTTCAAAAACTTTATCGGCATTAAATGACCCACTGAGGTTGATATGCTGTAAAATAAACCAAACCAAAATTAAGAGACACTTCTTTAGTCCATTTAAGGAATCCTAGCAATTAGATATGCTAGCAATTCACTTACAGCCTTGGGAAGAACATGCATTTATATTCAAGCTTACCTTTTAAAAGTTCTTTTGAATGGTCTAAAAATTCAAGATAATATTTATCATTTGCAAGTCTCTCTAGCAAACGAAATGAAATTCCTTTCCTCCTTAGCACATTACTCTCACTTCAAATAGGCAGTGGTCAGATTTCACTTGCCGTCCAAACACTTTCTTCCTCACTCACCCTGTCAGCGACAGTCCGTCTTTATTTCTGCTCGTTCGGCTGCGCTTATGCAAATTCCAATAACTTCATACGGGTCTCTACTAACAGCACCTCAGCTACGAGGAGGTAGGGAGTTCGAATATCCATAGCCACTCGCCACACTCTTCCCCCTCGCACAGGCCAAATATATTCCTGACGCGCTTTGTTGTGGGGGCTGGGAATCCACTTGTTCATAGGGCTGCCTTTTCAATTTCGTCACAAAAGTTAAAACAATAAATTCTTAATTTGCCACTTGATTTTATGCAAAAAAAAATCCTGTAAAATAATCGCCAAAAAAACAATTGCAGTAATTATAACTTGTGAATCCAAAATTTCTGGATCCGGATTCGACCTAGAAGGTAGTCGGCCTGATTCTAAAATAGTATAATACGTTGGACTACAGCTTCTAGGAGTAAAGTTGAAAAAAATGTGACACTGAGATTCACATTTATTGATATCTACTAGTAATGGAGATTGGGTGTCTTTCTGTCTGTAACCAAAACTATGTCACAGCTTACATCACAATATTTTCAATGATTGCATTCTTTTTTTCTAACACTTGTTACACATATTCTTTCTTTCTTTTTTTCTAACACTTGTTACACATATTCTTTCTTTCTTCTTTCTAACACTTGTTTCAAATATTCTTTCTTTCTTCTTTTCTAACACTTGTTACAAATATTCTCTTTCTTTCTTTCTGACACTTGTTACAAATTTTCTTTCTTTCTTCTTTCTAACACTTGTTACACATATTCATTTCTTTCTTCTTTCTTTCTTTCATTCTTTTGTCATTCTTCTTTCTTCTTTCTTTCTCTTCCATTCTTTCTTTCTTTCATTCTTTTTCTTTCTTCTTTCTTCTTTCATTCTTTTCTTTTTCTTTCATTTCTTTCTTTCATTCTTTTCCTTTCATTCTTTCATCTTTTCTTTCTTCTTCTCTTTCTTTCTTTCTTTCATCTTTCTTTCTTTCATTCTTTCATTCTTTCATTCTTTCTTTCTTTCATTTCTTTCATTTCTTTCATTTCTTTTCATTCTTTCTTTCATTCTTCTTTCTTCATTCTTTCTTTCATCTTTCTTTCTTTTTCTTTCTTTCATTCTTCTTCTTTTCTTCTTTCTTTCATTCTTTCCTTTCTTTCATTTCTTTCTTTCTTCTTTCTTTTCTTTCATTCTTTCTTTCTTCTCATTCTTTCTTTCTTTTCATTCTTTCTTTCTTTCATTCTCTTTCTCATCTTTCTTTCTTTCATTCTTTCTTCTTTCATTCTTTCTTTCTTTCTTTCTTTCTTCATTCTTTCATTCTTTCTTTCTTTCTTTCTTTCATTTCTTTCATTTCTTTCTTTCTTTCTTTCTGTCTTTCTTCTTTTCCTTTCTTTCTTTCTGTCTTTCTTTCTTTTCTTCTAACACTTGTTACACATATTCTTTCTTTCTTTCTTTCACATTCTGCACATGATCGTTCTTTCTGTCTTTCTTTCTATCACATTCTGTACATGTTAGTTCTTTCTTTTTTCTTCCTTTCTTTCTAACACTTGTTACACATTTCTTTCTTTCACCCTTTCTAATACATGTTACATACATGTTACACACTTTCTTTTCTTTCTTTCTTTCTAACATTTATGATTATTTATGATTATTTATGATTATTTGATTTATGATTATCTGATTTATAGTCAAAATTGTTAATACATAGAATAAAGAACAACCCTGTGTTATAAACGCTGAAAATTTGAGTAAGCATTAATAAAAATGCTTTTATCGCCTGCCCTGTCGGGTGGGGCGTTAGAATGCACAAGACTGCACCTCTGCAGAGGTGTAAGACTCCCCCAAAAATGACTTGTGATGCTTAAGGAAGAACCCAGGTGGCTGAGCAGTCCATGACTTGCAATATTCCACTTTAGGCTTTTCTTGGGCGAGACAGGCGGTCGGAGAGGCCCCCACCGATCAATCGGCTGGCTACGTCAAGCCCTAGCACCTATATGATTGCCCCAACCCTTTCCTTATGGCAACCGCCAATCCTTCTTATCATATGGGTGCTAGAAGGCGGTGGCTGAGGGTCTTACATGTCCTGGGAATGACGTTAAATCTCTATCTGATGGTGAGGTTCCAGTTTTGGAGGTTTGGGGAATGTGGAGCACCCCTTCATCACCATTGCTCCCTGGTCCACTCTGACCTGGAGTGGTAGTATCTGTTAGGGTCACTCTATGGGTTGATAGAAAAACATGAGTTGATAAACAAAATTGTATTATCCATTAAGAATTGATTATTTCAAAACTTTATCGGCATTAAATGACCCACTGAGGTTGATATGCCGTAAAACAAAACAAACCAGTAACAATAGGTTAACTAAAAAGTTGACAAATAGATAAATACGATTTTATGTAAAATTTATGTGTAAAATATTCAAATAATTATCTAATTATGATTAATGGAATATTCTATTTGAGGGGACAGAACTAATTTTATTTTATTTTTACTCCTTTAATAAATATAATTTTACTTATGATAAAAAACCCTCTGACATTGAATTTTTAACTCCTATCCCCTCAGGCAATATCTTTTAAAAAATGTATTTTTACACTGCCCAGAGAGGTTTTTTTTTTTTTTTTTTTTTTTTTTTTTTGCTAGTAGATGATAATTTAGAATAGAAATTTTAGTTTTGATCCTAATGAATGTTTTTAGTATGTGTATATGTTAAATTTTACTTCTATTCAGTTAATATCTTTTTTTTTTTTTTTTTTTTTTTTTTTTTGTATTATCTGCGATAATCGGACTATTGTCCCCATCTTTATTGTTATTTGTACAACGTTTCGGGCCGATATGCCCTCCGCCTTCTTCAGGTTTTCTTGTCGGACTCTGGAACCTTCTCGGCCGACAGAAAATACTTGAAGAAGGCCGGAGGGCATATCGGCCGAAACGTTGTACAAATAACAATAAAGATGGGGACAAAAGTCTCAATAATGCAGATAATACTAATCATCAAAGCCTCATCTCAACATTCAGAGAATTAGTATCTTTTTTTTTTTTCTGTATTTATTTTTCTGTAATTTCTTTTTCTTTCACCCCCTCAGGAATTGAGTTATGACTAAAGAATGGGAGAAGTTGTTATCCTTGCTCAATGACCGCAAAGAAAAAACTGTCTACAATGGAGGGTTTGATGGTTGCCCTCAGGGAAATTGATAGCATTCAGGAGGGACTTTCTGAATGTGAGGTAAAGGCAAATAAATGTATTTTAATATCTTAGTTAGAAAAAAAAGAGAGAGAGATATGAACAGACAGACGTCAAAATAGAGGGCTAGATATGAACAGTGGGAGACTTAATAATTGATAGATATGAATAATATGTGATAAACAGAATGAAAATATATATCTTATTATAATGGAGATTGTGTGTTTTTCTGTCTGTAACCGAAACTATATTCCTACTCAAGTCACAATTCTCTTAGTTATAGACATCACATTCTCCATGATTTTATTTTTATTTAACCTCAATTATTAATAAATTGTCATACATTATTAATACTGTTAACTATGTCTACATACTGACAACATGCAATTATATTTATATATAACAACAAAATAACGGTTTAAGTGTGAAACAGGAAGGGCTAATTTGCATATTAATATTAAAAATCGAATTTAATAAATATTTGTGCTTAGTATTTGATTTCTAACTGTTTGGTTTTATTTTTAATGAATATGAGCAAAAATCTCTTCAATGAATCACAAATGAAAATCCATTAACAGATAAAATAACTCATTTTATTCTTTACTTCCTCTTATAACTAAATACTTAAATTAGAAAAATAACAATGAAAGATGAGAGTGATAGAAGAGTTAAGTTTTCAGTTGTTCCATTTTTTATTATACTCCCTCTGTTTTCAAATCTTTTATTATACTCCCTCTGTTTCAAAATCTTTTATCTGTATTTTATTTAGTTTCATTAGCCTTTCTAATTCAATACAATTATTTTTATTACATTAAAACTTAAATACTTGACCTGGAGGGTGCATATTTTTTGCTAAATATATATATATATATATATATATATATTTGAATGGATAGTGAGACAGACTCGGCAAGTAGTAATATCTCTCAAAAGCAGCTCATTGTAGAATTATTATTTTTGTTGAAGCCATAAGCAAAAATTTGGGTTGACACTCTTCCCGTCTTCATAAACAATAAATGAATTTAAAAAGATGATTCTTCGTTCCAGGGTTTGCCCAAACTCTTACAGAGCCCTTAAGAATTTGTTTGACACTCTCCCACTCTTCATAAAAATAATTGGGTATTATCAAATCTTGATTCTTGATAACCACCTGCTGAGAAAATAATTAAATTTGATCAATTATATTACTGTCATTTTATGGTCTTGATATAACTTCCTGAAAAAAAAAAAAAACAACCACTTTAGAGACCCCTGGCAGCCTGTTAGGGTAACCAAGCTTAACTTAGAAGGGATATCAATTTTCTGAACATTCTCTATATCGGTCTATGTGTACATAATCTATGCATAGATTATTATCAACCCCCCTGTATTTCTAGAGATTGGGCCTCTTTTTCATATCACGGGCGGGACTTTCCATGGAATAATTTACAGAAAGGCCCTGAAATACATGAAGTCACATAGGACCTGGTTGGCTCTCAGTTTCAGCTTGGACGTCAGGCAGAGAAGATATAACTGCCCTAGCTGGGGCTCACTGCACTCGCGCTTGTGTTAGTTAGAGAAATTGTTAGTTAAGTAAATAAAAGTTTTAAATAAATAATATGGTTTTGTGGTGATGAATGTCTTGCCAATAAGACTGACCTAGAAGAAGAAATGAATCAAGGACGACCAACCAGCAAGAACAGAGACGTTAGAAGAGACGCTAGAAGAAGAACGTAAGGTACCAAAGCAGAAGAATAATAGAAGTAAAGAAAGGGTATACAACATATGTTAATATTTGGTGATCAGTTAAACACAAACCTGGAAAGAATGGGAAATCCTCGTTTTAAATCTTATCTTTTTGTTTGGACATTTTTCATCTGATTAATATTGGAAATAAGAAAATAGTGGAACAGATTAGATGTTATAGGAAGTATATTGTATCTTAACAACCATTTAAACTATTCGTACTTAGACTGGCTTGCCGTCCTATCCCATAATAGTTACACTTGCATATTAATTTCCTGCACTAAATGTAATAACAATTTATATAACTTATGTTTCATGATAATTAAAAATCAACTGAAAAGGGGAGTTTCTATCAAGATAAAACAAACTATATAATTCAATACTTCTTGTTCTTTAATCTTCCGACCGTTATTCACTTGCAACGACCCTCTGGTAAAAATGAGACCATCCAAATCATCCAAGATGAAAAAAGAAAATGTAATTCTCATTATCTGGTGTGTTGCTTATTCATAAAATTTCTTATGAGTGTTGTATCTCAGCTAAATAATGGACACTCCGTTGTTTTTATTATAAAGAAAGGAAGAAAAAGAAATGCCTACACAGAAAAAAATATGATAAGAAAGAGAGTAAGGGAAAGATGAGAGGGATGACGTGCTGCAGAAGCGGATAACACTAATCTGTTTCAATCAAATATAAGAACAGATAGAAAAGAAGGAAAGAAAGAAAGAAAAAGAGAGTTTACAAGATTATTATACTTTTACATATTGAATTATTTTGCAATAGCTCTTAACTAAACTATCAAACATAATAATTAAGTTATTATAACAATACACTGGTTACAACTGGATCACATCCCCACTTTTCCACTACTCACCGTTTCTTCTCAATAGCAATGTTCCACCTTCAAATGAGATCATTTATCCCTACTCGTAAAATTCTGTTGACTGTTCTTTGAAGCCACTATCTTCACTTACAGTTTTCACATCCTCGTCACTGGATCAATGTTTGCCTTTCAACCCTCTTTGATGGGACCGAAGACAGATGATAGTCTAAGGTTGCTAAATCTGGCGAGTATGGAGGATGCGGTAATGTTGTTCCACCCAAATGAGGCGATTTTCTCCCTTGTCCTTGATGCTTGTGTGGGGTCGATCATTGTCATGCAGATGGAGGATATTGTCGATTGGCAAGTTGGGCTTATCGTCGGTGTCTTGCTCTAAGACCTCGTTTGGTTCTCAATCTAGGTCTTAGTTTAAAAAAACTTGGGTGTTGTGGCCAATATCCTTATTGACTAGGAGCAAGTACTTAAGGGTTAGTGTATACTAAACAAAACTAGTATTTAAGAAACCAAACAAACCATCAATCATTAAACAATAGACAACCTCTTTTTTTTTGTTGTTTTTCGATGACGCCTGTATATAATAACGCAACCAATACAATCTATCGATTTTTCTGTTGAAAAGAGATTATTAATACATCTCAAATGATAGAACAAAAGACAAAACTTATTGCTTATACAACAGAGTAGAATTTATTATTCTTGTCGGAGACAATTATGAATTAATTACACTGGTTTTAACAAAGAAATTGAGGCAAGCACAAAATAGGTGTTTTAAACCTAAATTTTGGAGTGCTGAATTTGAAATCCATTTTTACTTCATCACCTCTAGTTTTTTTAGATATGCATACTGTACATTTTGTACACATACTGCACATAAAAGCGTATATGAATTCAGGGTTAATTTCTAATTTATGTGTGACTATATGTCTTCTTTAGTTATTATGCAGTAAATGTAAGTGATCTAGCTTACATGTATATATATAGCTAGTTATATCATGACGGATTTTGGCAGTTAAGCGGAGCCAACATGTCTCACAATCAACAGCCAGTTAATGCACTGGCAGTGAGCAGATCATCTAAGAAAACACATTTCTATCTGTCTATACTAAATGTGTAATATTATGAGGCAAATTATTCTTGAAATATAAGGAAGATTGTAAAGAACATAAAATGAATAATAATGCCTTTGTTCCATGATAATTGTCATATTGTACGTGAATTGCATACTAAATGTTAACAGTAATACTATGTTCGGCGACTGAAAGTAGAAACCCTATTCTCAAATTCCTACGGATTGAATGATTGTTAATAGAAAACCAATAAAAAATGAAATCAAAATTGAAGTTGCAATACTTTTATACGCCTCGTTGCCGCTTCTATTTATCAATTTTGTAGTCTTCTCTAATTTGATAATATACATTACATTATAACTTAAATACTGTATGACAGGGGGTCCTATCGCATACAACAAGGGATTGAATAATTCGCCAAGTCAGCCCGCGTAGCCTTCAAACATGATATACTAACTCCTCTCGGCAGCCTGCCAATCTAACGCTATAATGTTAGCTAGGCGAGTCTGCCGCGCGACGTGGCTGGCCCGCCTTGATGCACTGCCTCGTTGTCAAGTTAAGTCGTCGATTCATCACTCCTGCTTAGGCACCCTGAGGTCCAACCTGTGACAGTCAGGCGACTATCGTCATCGTCCACGATGATACCTGGATTGATCCTGCCAGTAGTCATATGCTGTCTCAAAGCTTAAGCCATGCAAGTGTAAGTATCAACCCTTAAACCTGCGTGACCATCTGTGATCCACACGATGTACTAGAAATGGGCACCCGCCGTCTGGCCGGGTACACTTTCTCGTTATACACACACACTTCGCGAAACCACTCGCCATGCAATGAGTGCGCGACTAGTGTGTCACGCATGTCCTCAGGAACCGAACCTAATCCTCACAGAGACCGTAATTCCTCTCCTGGAAAGGTGATGGATAACTGCAGGCAATTCATGAGCTCTCAATACATGTGAACAACAGCCCGCCACGCGATCTGCGGCGCGTGCTGGCGTCGCCATTTAGTTGTCGTTTGGCCACCACATCAATCGTTACGG